>SSNQ01000383.1:512478-561510 GCA_006942095.1 Nothobranchius kuhntae | reverse complement strand
AAAGAAAACCTCCATAAAGAAACAGCCCCCCCACCCAGTTACCTGGCCTGCTGTTCCTTCCTCTTCAGCAGACTTCTTCTTCTTCTTTTTCTTCTTCTTACTTTTAGCTGCTCCATCAGTAGCGCCATCTTCCTTTTCCTTATCGTCTTCATCGTCCTCCTGTTAACAAGATGAACAGATGAGACTCATGACCCCACTTCTAAGGAGATGAACTTCCCTTTAAGATGAGTCACAGGTGTCATGAAAAGCACAAGCAGTTCATTTTGCTGATGATCATCATCTCAACCATAAGTCTTTCTTCAGTCTGATCTGCGATCATCACCGTGAACTGAGAGGAACCGGCTTGACTTACAGCGGCTCCGATCAGATTAACCATGGCCAGCTGGGGGAGGGGCGGCTCAGGAGAAGGTTCCTCGTAGTTGCCCCAGGCCTCAGAGGGGGCATCCCAGTCAGAGCTGGGGTCAGCTGATCCACCATCTGGAAAAACATGACAGTTTGAGAACGCGAGGATTAAAGAAAAGAACATCACAACTATGGTTCAAATGTGGGATTTTAGAAGAAAAAACATACTGAGTCCAGACCACTCATCAGCTCTGGCCTGCCCCAGCCATGGCAGCTCCCCTACAGGCTGCAGCGCTACACACACACACACACACACAAAGACGTACGCACACACTCTGAGTACAACAAAAAATAATATTTGGGAAAGTGCTCCACCTACTGGAGAGTCTCTTTTAGTAAAAATATATTACAGTTGATTCTTCCACAAACTTACGAGCAGAACCAACTCCCCGTCTGGGTAAAGGGCCCACAACCAGGTCTGAGGAGGAGATCAGGGTCCAGGAGTCTGAAACACATACACGCTAACTCATAAAGGCCTTTAGAGGGACTAGAAAGAGATCAACCCTCAGCTATCTAATGATGCCATTATTCCTAACACAGGAGCTGATGATCCGTTTCAGCCACACTATTGTCCTTGGTGTGTGTGTATACATGTCAAACAAATATCATGTTTATATTAATTTACATTAAATAGATTACTAGAAACATTCAGATATTTACTTAAACCACATTTAGAAACCAACTAATTAAACTAATCTTGTACCTGATTTATCTGACAAATGAACAAAGTGACAGACCACCTTTGCTCTAAAGGCAAAATAAACTGCTATGGAAGCCCAGAGGTCCAAACAGAGAATGAAGCGCTTATGCCTAACAATAAAACCATGCAGAAATATTGCTGGTTGCAACAGCATGGGTCGTAATTGGAGCAATTAGAGCTGTGTTTCTTGACATGCACCTTGGACTGTCGTTGTGTTTTGCCCTCATTACATAAAAGAAACACCACAGGATGCATGTGCTGGCATAGTTTCTCAGTCATCCAGGTCATGATAATCCAAAGGGGTTCAAATGAAGGTAACTGGGCTTCAGGACAGCTACAGTCCAAGAGCTGTCTGGACTGTAGCTACAACTTCTAAGCCTGACCCTCCCATATTCCAGTTAGGGATGTCCCATTCTGATATAGTTATCAGGAGTTATTCGATATTGACCCACAAAAACACTATCAGATTATATTGGACTGCATCAAAATGCTCCGATATTAGCAGTCCGTAAATTTCATACCAGCATTTCTATGCAGCAGCGCCCAGATCCAGCATGCAAATCCCACTGATCAGAACAGCGCGTGCTAGCAAAGTAGCAAGCAGCTACGTCAACCGGGTGGCAGTATTTTTGTTCAAGTCCATAAGACAGTGTTTCCCGTGGTGGAGCAGAACCAGGAACATTTTATACGTCCAACCTCATCGCACATAACACCGCATGAGGACTTAAGCAGTGTGGGAATTAAACTTGTAGCAGTTTGTATTGTTGTCCTATGTCCGTGCCCTCAGCTGTTCCCGCCATTTGCCGACAGTAAAAACATAACTGGAGTGACCTTAAATTAGAATTTTGTACTTTAAAAATTAATTTTATTTACTTAAATTCTGTATACCAATATTCATTTGTTATACATAATTATTAAGGTTCACATTTATGCAACCAACTGTTAAAAAAATAGTAATTTTTTTAATACGTCCTGTTACTGACTCTTATTCTCCGATTGAGTAAAATCACTTGATCAAGCCTTTCATCCATTCCACACTAAGAAACAGGTAAGTCTGTATGATTTGTGCTGACGTCTTATCGGAGTCAATATCGGCCAGTACCGAAGGCCGTTATATCGGTACAGAAATCCGTATTATCTGTGTTAGTAGTACCGAAGGCTGCAATGTCGATGTAGGTCAGTACAGAAGGCCGCAATGTCGATGTAGGTCAGTACCGAAGGCCGCAATGTCGATGTAGGTCAGTACCGAAGGCCGCAATGTCGATGTAGGTCAGTACCGAAGGCCGCAATGTCGGTGTAGGTCAGTACCGAAGGCCGCAATGTCGGTGTAGGTCAGTACCGAAGGTCGTAATGTCAGCGTAGGTCAGTACCGAAGGCCGCAATGTCGGCGTAGGCTAGTACCGAAGGTCGTAATGTCGGTGTAGGCCAGTACCGAAGGTCGTAATGTCGGTGTAGGCCAGTACCGAAGGTCGTAATGTCGGTGTAGGTCAGTATCGAAGGTCGTAATGTCGGTGTAGGTCAGTATCGAAGGTCGTAATGTCGGTGTAGGTCAGTACTGAAGGCTGTACTATCAGTATCGTCAGTACTGAAGGCTGTAATGTTGGAATTCTCAGAGAGTGGGGTTATCTGAGCAGGAGAGTTCCCCGCTGGCCAGGATAGCATGCTGCCTAGCCTCATACAAAATAAGAGCCAGACTGAATGATTCCAAGTACCGATCAGTTAATGAGAAGGCAGGGTCCGAAATTAACACTCGCCAAATGCGAGCAAATTGCTCCATTTGGCGAGTAAATTTTTTTGCTCTATCTGCCACATAGCGAGTAAATGTTTGCACCAAATTAGTTATGTTTATCAGTCATCTTCCATGGATTTCTGATACTCCTCCTGCCTGCATGCAACGTACACAAACGTACGTGAAACGTGAGCGCCGCATCCAACGTCATTTCCACCTATCCCATTCAATCAGTTTATCAAGTTAGCAGTTAGCTTCATGTTAAAACTAGCGGTGAAATGTGGCGGTTTTTAACTGGAGTCAGCCAGCCTTCCAAAAGAAAACTCGTCAAACTGGAAGAAAAACCACCAGGACCAGTGGCAACCAGAAGATTTTGTGAAAAGTGGCGAACTGGAGATGGCGGAGTCGTGAGACAATGGCTACATTATGATGGCCACGTAGCGTTGCTGCGTTTCACAGACAACTGTCCCTCGGCATTCTTCAAATATCCAAAAAATGCCCATACTTCCGACTTTGTCTTCTTTGAGGGATAATAAATGACCCGAGTGCTGCCGTCTCCTCCTGCCATTATTTCAGCTTTAGCTTCAAGAAAGTTTTGGTCGTAAACAAAGTGCGCATGTGCCGCCGGCAACTTCACCGCAGCCACGGTAATCCACCGAGATAATTTTTTTTTAAAAAACAAGACGGTTATTATTATTGTCTACTTTTTTACCGGGGTTTACTGCTACACCGGTTACCGTGACAACCCTAGCCCTGCATCTTTCAGATATTCTCATGGTGCAGCTGTGTTCTCCAGAGATCAAGGACTATGACCCAAATGAGGCTGTAATGCTTTGGCACAAAGACGGTGTCAGAAGCAGGAGGCCAGACTTCATGGACAGAGAAAACAAGGAGTCTGACTAGATTTCAATGAAAGAGTTCATAAAAACATCTCTAAAAATAAATAAATAAATAAATAGAAAAAATGACAAAAGAGTTGTTTTTCTTATTAATTGATGTTTTAATTATTTTGTAACTCTGTTTGGAATCAACATAATATAGAATTACATGCTTTAGGTAGATCTAAATCATTTAGAATTTTGGCCGGTAAAAAATATGCTTGGCCGGTAGATTTTCATCATCTACCAGCCAACTTGGCCGGTGAGTAAAAAATTTAATCTCGGACCCTGTGAGAAGGTGATCTGTTCATTCTTACCATCAATCCCTGTCCTCAAAAGTGGCGCCGGTTGCCTCTGAGTGGACCAGGAAGTTGTCTTTGGAGCGACTTTGATGCTCATGCCCGTGGTAGCAGCCGCCACCTCAGCTGCTTCGCTGCTGCTGGCTAACGTCAAGAAAAAGAAGCTAATTTAACTCAGACACGATTAAAAAAAAGAAATCAAGATAAAGAGCTGCCTGCTGTTCCCACTGTAGGTTTAAATTCTAAATAAGTAATAAAACACAAGGTGAGGCCATTTCTGCTGCTAATTACCTGCAGAAACAGCTCCAAGCTTCTCTGCCTTCACATGTGCAGACTCTCTTGAGAACATGAAAGGTCAATAAATGCCATGAGACACGCACGCACACGCACACACGCGCACACACACACACAACAGCTAAAGGTTTCATGGAAACCTCACTTGAGATTTAATTTCTATAGTGCCTAGTGTACTTATAGTCCATCGTGTCATCAGGAGACAAAACAACATGTATACATGCCAGGTTCAGCTGGAAAAGAAATCCTTTCCTACTAATGAGTTCTACCTTTTTTCTTCTTCTGACTGGCAGGAGCAGGAGCAGGAGCAGGAGCAGGAGCGGGAGCGGGAGGTGCAGTCGACGCTTTGGGCTGTGCTGGGGGAGTGCTCACAGGTGAGTTCCCTCCTCCAGGGCTGGCCGAGCCATCGCTGGAACCTTTGTCCTTCTTGCGTTGCTCACGTTTCTCCTTGTTGCTGACCTTGGTCTCCCATGTGCCTGAAAAGTTAGAGTCCACAATCTTGGAATGGTTCATTATGGGATTAGGTTTTGAACGCAAACACGGAACACTCGGCCCTCCCCTTCTGGTCGGCTCACGGGTCACAATGAATACAAGTCAATGGGCTAAAAGAGCCCAAAATGAGTCTTTAAAAATCATGGACATCATATGTAAAATCCACAGCACAAAACAGGATTACAAAATAGCATTTTTAGCTGCAATGACTTGCATTCATTTTGTTGTTTTGGGGAACCTGTGGTCCTGAAGTGGATGAGCGTGATCTGTACTCCCCAGTGTTCCCCCCATAGGCTCAAGCGTGGCGCTGCACCATGGCTGGTAGAGAAACCAGCTGTTTAATGTGGAACGTTCGCCTCGGTTACCGGCTTCTATCTCTGCTCTGAGAGAGGTTCTCTCAACTCCAGCTCTGTCCTTCATAAACATTCTGGCTGATTCCTTCACATCAGTTTATTCCCTCCTCTTCATCTCATCCACGATGAAGGAGAAAGACACAGACCACATGATGTCCTCTGCTTTTCACATGAACTGTCAGAACTTTTAGTGTAACAGTAAAACGGCTGTCCACTGAGTTAGCTAACATGTTATGTTAATTATTACTATCTGACTAAAGGTTATAACATAGTAATACTATAATAGTATCGTAGGAACATACTGGTACCTTCCTGCTGATTTAACACATTAAACAACCTGAAGCATATTTATACGATAAACTAACATTCATCTCTAAGTGAGCAGCTTATTTAACTGACTTCCATCCAACAGGAGATAAACTGATATGGCTGTATAATACGGAATATAGTTGATTCATCATCCCAAAGGGCAGGGTTTTTCATGCATTCAAATTTGCGTGGCGGCCGCCTCCAGCTATTTTTGTGCCGCCCCAGCCTGATTTCACTCTGCCCCCAGCTATATGGATGTTATTTTAACTGCAGTTGCAGCGTTGCAACACTACGCAAGCGCTGTATCAGCAGTGGTGCACCGAAAAACGCTAAAAAAACCGCTGCAGAAAAAGATCAAAAATAGCTTTTCTTGCTAGTTGGTACATATCTATGGTTGGTGCTATTGATGTCCTGATTTTCCCCCAGGCTCTTCCATATCAGAGCAGGGCTGTAAAGTGAATTACAGGCTTCATGAATTAACCCGCATTTGGCCAGTGGCGGGTGCTAATTTCCACCCCAGAGCAGAATATTCCTGGAGCTGTGCCAGAACTGTGTGGCATGAAGCAAACTCGGCGTTCCCGTGATGTGAGACCTACATGAAGCCCGGCTTCACCCTCTCCCAAGGACCGAGTCCTGAACCACATATGGTGCATTCTGTTCAGGGGAGGAGGTGTGCTGGGTGTTGTAGCACTCTGTTGTGACCTCTGCTTTACTTGTTTTAACAAATACACTAACTGGTCACTTTATTGTGTATACCTTCCGTGTTGAACCTTTGCCTTCAGAGCTGCCTTAAACCTGCACATGTAGAACGCATCACACTACCTTACAGTGTTCCCTCTACATAGGCTCCAGCGCCACGCCTACGAGTTGCTCAGACCACCTGACATCAAATACACAGCGCTGTCAGCTGTAGCGTGATGAATTGTCCATCTTTGACCTAAAGGCCCTGCTCTATTTGCACTGCCCAAGCAAAACCATAAGTTTCTGACACAAGCCTAATCTACAAGATATGGGCCAAGGCCACTCATGCTTTGTGCTCTTATCTAAACTGTTGCTTCCTCAGACAGCACAAGAAAGAAGACCAAGAACTCTATTAAATAATAATAATTAAATAATGTCTGTTAGTCCAAATAATCATGTGAAGCTCAATGTTCAATCAATCTGTGAAATAAGAACATTAATTACTTGATATTATAATCCTATGAAAGTATTAATTAGTAATATAACTTTAAATATTTACACTAGACTGATCACACGTAATCAAAGTCACAAGACACATTTCCTTTTTCTGATCCAATCAGAACCTTCCAGATCTGACGCGAGGTGTGGTTTTGTTGGTGCTTGTTAAATCCCCTTTTGTTGTCAAATTCTGATTCGACAGTAAATCAAAACATCCAAATTATAAAACTATGCCCCACGTCATCTTGAGTTCAAAGCATTCTAGAGAAGTTATCGGAGTGGCCAATCTGTAACTTTCCTCTTAAAGCCAAAAGAACCCAACGACAAGCTGGATTAAATCTGTTGCATGTTCCACCTGCTGCAACGGTTCCTTCAGAATAAAAGCTGAACCCTCACGACCCCTTCAGGGTCTCGCTGATGCCAATAAAACTGTCGTGACCTGGGAGTAACTCAAGACTGGAAGGGTCGGCAACCGCTGCATATCTACAGGCGTCGGTTCCAAGCTGGATCCCGACATTCCGGATCCAAACGGGGACTTCCGTTGGGGTACGTAGACCGACAGATGGCGTCTCAATGTGTGTTATAATCTCCAAACCAAAGCTTAGAGCGAAACACCCTTTCACTCCCACTCAGAACTAATAGTCTCTCCGGATTTGCTGGTTCTGAACATAATTCACACACACACTGTTCTCACATTTTATGGGTCATTACTTAAGATGTAACTACCGAATCGTTACACAGCGATTGTGTGATACATGTGCATTCTGGAGGGCACGGTTAAAAAAAAAAACACTTTAAACTAACGATTCTTTATTTTACCAGACAAATTAGGACTCAGACACAAGCAGGAGGTGTCATGGCCGACGGACCTTTTGCTGCTCTCGGTTCAGTTTGCCGTGTTCTGCCAGACTCAGCGCTTTGATGTGAGGCTTTCTGTGTTCAAAGTATGAAAACACTAGGAATAAACTAGTCTCATGCTGTTTGCTAACCACTCTGTGTTTGAGCACATTTGTTTGGTCATGTGACAAGCTCATTTCTTCTTTTGCAATTGCCTAATAAGCATTTTGATAGTAAGCGCGTTTCCACCCTCTAGTGGCATAAAACGTATTACACCCCAGCACAGCAGAAGGACTAGAAGCAGTTAACTGGGCTAAACTATTTTACCTGGCTACATTAATAGCAGTTAACCGGCAAACTATGTACATCCCTAACATTTACTAAATAAAATCTGGGTGTCTTATTACTGTAAAAAAAAAAAAACATTGACAACTGAGCCAAAATCTCAAAAGTGCTGGTCTGAATTCTAACTCAGGACCCCTGCATCTAATGGGCCATTTCCATCTGCACCGGGTCGGCCCGGGCCGGGTAGCGTAGGTTGTTTACATATCTGGGTGGCCTGGCATTTTTCCGGGCCAACCAAGGCTCATTCTCAGCCCTCTTCTCGAGGGGGTCTGCTTCAGGCCGACCAGGGCCAACACACCCACTGCTGACAGCAAATTCACACCTTCCATTAGAGCAAGCCTCTGATTGGTGGGTAGAATCAGCCCACACGGGCTTAAGACAAGGATGTGTGGAATCAACCGGGCCAGGCTGGGGCCGACTGGGGCTACCCAGCCTGGGCCGACCCGGTACAGATGGGAATGGCCCATAAGTCAGATGTCTTACTAGTTGAACTATCCATCTGACATTTGAACATTGACAACATTCCTCAGAAACTAAGGGGGCAGAGTGGAGTTTGTGCTCCACCCAGTGATGCTGTGACGTAACAAAGCCCCCAGAAGTTTTAGCTGCCACTGCTACTGCTTCACAGCGATTTGAAAGCAGAAATACTCAGAAATGTTTTGAGGTTAGATTTCTTTAGATGTGTCCTGTAGCATGAGAAAAAGCCTAAAAGAATATGTATTAAAAAAAATAGAAACAATTTTAATTGGAGTGGGTCTTTAACTGAATAATTATGAGTTTTGGCTGCAAGGTCATTGTACTGTCACCGGCTATCACAGAAAGTCAAATATTAGCTATTAATCAATAACTATTTACCTTCTTCTGGTTCTTTGCCATCACCGACCACTGTCTTGGTCTCCTTCACAGCTTGTTTGGCCTTCTTTTTGGACTTCTTTGTCTTGAAATCAGTGAAAAAAATTATTGTAAACATATTGATAATAAGTATAGATCAAAAAGTCTAATGTAGTCCTCAGCAGGCATCAACGTCTGGTTTCTAAAACATACTAACCCTGTTAGTATGTACCACATTTTTCCTGGTGAACACACACACACAGATGTATCCAGAACCCTCCCTAGTGTGAGCTATAAGCCTTCACAAGCTGCTGCGGACCTTGTGCTGCCATAAGATGCCTGGAGCTATTGCTAAATAATTACTGCATGTGCAAGTGGTCAACTGAAACCTGAACTGCTAAAGCAGCTGTAACTGTTGAAGGCAACCTTTAAAATAAAACTGTAATGTTAGTGACAGTCGCTGAACAGCGTGTTAAAATAGAAATGCTAGAGGAATATTTAATAAACACACACACACACACACCTCTGCAGCCTTGTCAGTTTTAACTTCTGGGGGCGGATGGTGATGTGGCACTAGCTCCTCCGACACCATGGCTTCCTCCTGGGGTTCAGCATTAGCTCTTCCATTTGGCTGAGCTTTCTAAACAGGAAATGTGACCATTAACAAATAAAAACATTAAAATAAGGCGGATTTCCATGTACCCAACACAGTTATTGTCCCTGAAGCTGTAGCTAGTTAGCCATGACGTGGAGCTGTCACTGTCCGTTAGCTGCTAAGCTAACCTTGCTAACAGCACAGCGCGACTGCGAAAGATTTGGGTTATTTACGTGCCTTTTCTGCCTTCTTCTTTTTTTTCTTCGGTTCTTCTGACTTGGCTGCGTTAATAGTAACTCGTTTTCCATCAACGCTGTCATCCGAAGTGCTAACGACGACCCTCTTCTTGAAGACAGCTCGACAGACGGAGGCCCACAGCACGACCAGAAGCAACACTCCGGTGCACGCCGCACAGATAATTACCCATGGCGGAATCAGCTCAGGCTTCAGCCCCAGATCGAGCCCAAACTCGTGGCGCAGCCACACCAGGCCTTTGGACAGGGCTTCATTCAAACGAGTTGTTATCAACTCGAGTTGCTGAGAGGCCGCTTCCTGCCACTGCTCCATTCCTATTTTTTTTTTTTTTCAAACTGACCGAATACTTACGCTTAGATTACCGCTACTTCTCGCTGCGCTAGCTAAAAATAACGTAACGATTTCGACATGATAGCGACCAATTAATGTATCAGGCAGCAGCATGGACCAAGTCAAAGAAACTAACCAGGATATTTAAAATGCTGCAATGACAAAACAAAAGGAGCTAGCAAGCTAACGAGCTAAACGAGAATATCCTATGATAAATACAAGCGTTAGCCGACCTGACCAGCACAATGCGACTACAGCGAGTTCACCTCATATGGTTCCGTTATTACTGGAGAAATGCCGCCTTCAGGGCAGTAGGAAACTAGCATCCCCCGGTTATGAATCGCAACTGCGCAGCATAGCAGCGTATGTTTGCGCCAGTACGACATCAAATTCATTAATTTTCGTAGCGCGTTTGTAGGGCAACACATTGTTCACGTTTTATAAACTGCCTCACACTTAACTAAAGCTCATATACAACATTTTTATTTATTCTTCTTCTAATATTATCAACTTGAAATCCATTATTGTTCCATACTTGATCATTTCTCGAGTATTTGGCACTGCCATAAATTGTTTGATTAAAATCAGAAATACAAAAAAGTAAATATTAGGGGAGAAAAAATAGAATCACAGATTTCCAACTTCAATGAACGCACCGGGATTGTGGTAACGCTGATTGGTCGAAACGCGATTCAAACTGTTTCCTTTTTCATTCCATACTATGTGCAACGGCTCGCGGCTTTACAAAGCCTAGTTTATTTTACCTTTGTAGATTTAAGACAAAATCAAAACTTCCTAATGCACATCGGATTTAGAGATTTGTCTGTAACTGGGTTTAACGCGCAAATGCTTTCTCAGTTGTGTTGTAGTCACTTTAAATTATATGGAAATTCAGCTTTACAAATGATAGCCGACATGAACATATTAAACCATGAAAACCGATTGCTGCGATTTTGCTTGATGAAAATATACTAAACATGCTCCCACAAACTACAACTCATACAAATAAAATCAAACAATTTATTTACATCCAAGTTTATTTTGAAATTCCCTCATCCCCTGTACAAGAAAAACAGGACTTTCCACAAAGGCAGCAGTGAACTGTCAGTGATAGTACTTTTCTAGGGAAGAAGAAGAAAAAAAAAAGATCACAGTGTGTCTTCTTTTTATTAACGTTTGTACTGCTGTATTCTTTGGCTACATTTTTTGGGTGACAGTTTACCGTCAAACCCAGTTCCTGGGAAGCAAAAGTTTGAGCCAATAGAACAGAAACTGTGGGCTTTACATTTTACAGTGCCAATACAGGAATGTTCTGGACCGTATACCGCTTGTTACCAAAAAAGAAACAATTATTGAAATAAAAATATGTCATTTGTGTTCACAACACAAATAATGCAAGGGGAGATGTCGACTGTCGAATTTCAAAAAATTGGATAAAAAGAAAAAATCTACAAAAATTGAGCTAATATTACACAACAGTAAACTTTTTTTTCTCTTTTCCTTTTTTAAACTTTTATGTTAAATTTCTACACAAAACCAAAATTCTTGGTCTTAATGGCTAGCAGGAGTTTCTGTTTAAGTATTTGTTTTGAAGAGTAGAGTGGCACGTAGAGACGTGAAATGCAGGTATTGGCTGTAGGGAGGTGCTGGTCATCTGGAGGTCGGATGGTGATGGAGGGCATCGGCTGGAAGCCCTCTTCGCTGGCTGGCAGAGATGGGCTTGAGGTCCAGAAGTACACCTGAGGAGAAGACAAGCCAGCTGTTACTTTGGTCGATGCAGGGATACTACTGTAGTTATACTTTGGTTACACTGGGGTTGCAAACCACTGCAAACAAGCAAGTTCAGACATTAAAGCAGAAATCAGAAACATCTAGAGGCAGAAAAAAGTATGGCACCATAAGCCACTATCACAAGCATTTGATTTAGAGTATCTGGCGATACAGAGTCCCGATTCGATCCTTTTCAGAAAAGCATTAAAATAAGAAGAAAACACACCCAAGTTGTCCTTTAAGTTTCACTTTTGCTTGTTTAGGAAGTACACGGATTAAAAAACGTGTTGCTTTAATTTTAGATTGTTTACTTCCTCAATAAGCAGCTGTATGGAGAAATGCGTGTTCCCGTGATGGAGCCTAGGCCAGCAGGCTAACTTTTCCATGCTAAACACCTTTAGCTAGCGAGGAAGCTTGAATGCTGCAGGAAACAACCCCGACATTTTGCAGTCTGTTGGCAATTTCTTTGTTTGTTAGCATATCTTTCTCTGTCCAAGTCTGCTGTGAACTGGGTCTGTTGGTGGCAAACTGTGAATTAATGGAGACCGGTGATTCACTTTGCTGATGCCTGAAGGAAAACGCTGAATGTGAGCGTCATCTGTTTGAAGGCAGCGAATGACGTGTGTCCTTTCCAGCATGCTGAATGCCCAGTGTGCACACAGAGCTGTAACTCTACCTTTGCTGTCCGTTTTAAAATACCACCAAGCTGCAGACATCTTGGCTCTCCTGAGGAGACGCGTTAGCCTGGTAGCTAAAAGCTGCACCTTGGTGTCCGGGTCCCTGCCTGTCGTAAACTGTGTTTTTGTATAACAAATATTATTGATGTAGAGGAACTTGCTAGAATTAAAACTATGTCATTAGAAAATCTCAATCTTAGGATGAATATCAAATTTAACGTCCTGTTGTTTCAAAAAGATTAAATCTAATCTTTATGTCCCGATCCCAGTCCTTTTAAAATTACATGATTGGGCCCGATGGGAGCATCCTAAACGTTTTCACAACGAGCATTTGCTAAAGTTCATTATAACTGAGACATATTACTTTTGCTTTCCATGCAAAAACAATATAAACATGTTTACGCATCAAATTCCTGCAAAAAGTATAGATTCTAGACCAGCAATATCAAAAATATTTAGCTCTGCCGGTTGATCTAGCCACACTCCATTTGAGTCTCAGCAGGTCTAACACTGGTCAGAACAGTTTCATGTCTAGCCAATCACAGCGTTCTATTGCTGCTCCCACATCGGCCCTGTCCGGGCTGGTGGCATCAGGTCTGGGTCCCACACCAGTAGTATTTGTTCACACACACACACACACACACACACACACACACACACACACACACACACACACACACACACACACACACACACACACACACACACACACTTCTCAGGAACGTGTTATCTCTGAGCAGGTGGGCATGGCAAAAGCGGAGAAGTCCGCGGCGTCACCCACAGTAGTGTTGTGTTTGAGGACTCGGCCTCTAATATTGCACCCAGACTGCTGCTCACGCGGGCACCTCAAGCCTCGGCAGCTGTGTGTGTGTGTGTGTTAGGGCTGCTCGATTATGGCAAAAATAATAATCACAATTATGGTGACTGAAATTGAGATCACGATTATTTAGGACGATTTTTCAATTTATGTTGATTTTATTTGTTTTTATTCAGTCATAAAATTGCTCAGGGCACAATCAGGACAAAAATAAGAAACAAGATGATCCCTAAAATAACTCCTGATTCCCAGTATAAAAAGACCAATATACTTTTAGCTCATAGTTTATGACCCAAGGGCTGTAGACCTTTAACTCATTTAAGTCTAACCAGTACAGACCCAAATGCCAATATCTTGCAAATACTGACAGCAAGAATTATACAGTGGCATTTATAACAAATAAATTGATGTTCACAAAATGTTGCATAACATTTATTGAGTCCTGTCAAGGTGCTGTAGGAGAGTGCACTAGCACCGTGTCCTCAGAGAGATTAGTTATTATTTATCAGCATGAGGAAGTTATTTTTACCTTATTTATAAACTATTTATTTACAAATCCATCAGTTAATGTAATAATTGTCCCAACCACAGCTGCACCCCCACCCCCCACCCCCCAACCCGGTCTCAGCAATCGGGGCAAGCTGCACGTGTGTTTAGCATGTGCACATTTAGCCGTTTTTAGCTGCTCAGGAGCCCGCAGGTGCGGTGTGTGTCACTCACTCTAGTTAATCCAATAGGGAGCCGGCTCTGAGAGCCGTTTCTTTAGCGACTGACAGACACATCACTACATCATTCCCTTTCCTAATGTCCTGAAGAACGGTCCGGAGCGCAGGAGGAGTGTTTAGCTAACCTGCAGGAAACGTCGACGACAGTTATCCAGAAAGTAGCTAAGGGTTACCAGAGATGTTTCTGAGGTGTTTGCTAGGTATTTTTAAGTTAAAAAGTCAAGAAGGGGGACTGAAAAGCTTCTAGAAATAGCGTCAAAGTCACTAAGTTGGCAACACGGTGGGAGGAGCGCTTCATTTGCAACTCAGGGCAGCGCAAGCGGGAGGAGCAAATAATCGGCTTGTTTTGTTTTTTTATAATCGTTCAAAACTCAGATCGTAATCGTGATCAAAATTCGATTAATTGAGCAGCCCTAGTGTGTGTGTGCGCATGCACGCTCCTCACAGCACACAGAGACATATGTGGCAAGGCGGAGAAACGAGGGCCCGGGCGGGATCCCCAGACTCCCGGGTGAGAGTCATGTGCCCTAACCAGTCAGCCCAAGGGACATCCCCTTGGCCGAGTAGCCAGAGAGCATGATCAATCAGGATACAGTGACAGGACATTCACCCTGTCACACATAGAAAGAGATAGACGGCTTCAGTAAGAGGCAATGTTTACTCCACAGTATCCAGAACGATAAGAATTTATGCATGCAGGAAGCCCCTGCTGGCTGATTTTTCCTGCCAGTCCGAGGCTGCCCTTAACGGAAGGTGTGAATTTGAGCTGGCCAATCAGGGGCTGTTTGGCCAGTTCAGCACAAAGACCACCTTGGTAAGAGGGCTAAGAAAATCAACTGGTTGAACATGGAAAAAACCATGCTATCCAGATGTGAACACTATACCATACGTGGGCTGAGTAGAGCGGGACCTGATGTCAAAGGGGCTAGTGTTTGTTGTGCAAGCTTTGCACCAGAGCTGCGGCAGAAAAAAACAAAGATGGCATCTGCTCAGAAACGGCGCTTGTTTTAAACGACTTTGGTGATCAGTTTGAACTAGCCGGACTTGGGCTTTTCTTTGAGATATGAGCAGCTATAGGTACTTAAGTCCTTTATTTAGAAAAAAAAAGTATTTTTGTCTTCTTCAACAGTGTATGGCAGACTGCCCCACTGACCGACGTTTGTAGTGATGAATACTTCTCACTCCTTGCTCTGATTGGTGCTAACCTCATCAAATTTTGTGTGGACACAGTTTGAAAGACAGCCATATATTCTACCCTATGAATGAGTGGTTTCAATGGCTCATTTCCAGACTAGACTTTTACATGTATAGGTTGGCTAACCAGGCTAATAAAATACTGCAGCAAGGGTAAATTATTTCACTAAGAATGGCAACAAAGTGGTGATTTTGTTCAAACTGTCAGTAAATAAATAAAATTCTAATTCTTTATGAAACAAACAGTAATCCCGTGTAAGTGTTTGCAAAAGGGACTTACCAGATCTTGTCTTTCAGTCATACTCATCTTTTCTACTATGGACCAGAACCATCGTTTAAACTGGAGGAGTTTGTCTGCATTTTCTCCTGCAGGATGAAAACATTTCATTTTATACATCATAGTTCAATCTAAACTAGTGGGATTGGGAACAAAACAGGAAAACATTTCAACAAAGCAACACACCTGACTCATCGTTGAAAGAAGTGAAGCTAATGAGCATCTGGACGTTGACTTCCCCACAACCGTTAACCAGCAGTCTAAAGTCCTCTGCAGTCAAGTCCTCGAGGGCGTTTTTAGGAAGTACGTCTAGCAAACCCTTCCTCATTGCCTTTAAAAAGACAGAAACAGAAAAACTCCTCATTTTGGTGACAGATATTTGTGAGTCTTCTACAAACTACAAAGACTTGGGTTTGACTTACATGTAGAGGCTGCTCAGCTACCACCAGCATTCGGTGCTCTGCATACTTCCTCACATACTCGTACACATTGAGCGGTGTCACTGGCATGTTGACTCCACCAGACAGAAGCTCCACCTAAACAAGATGAAAACATGTTCACAGTCAGACTCATTAGGTCTTCAACACAAAGTCCAAAAAGTGTCATTACTCATTGTGCTCTACATTTGGATTTCCTCCAAACATTTTGATTCTGAGTTTGGTAAGAAAGTACATTTTATTTATTTAGCACTAATCACAGAACGAGAATAAATAAGTGCTTCACAGAGATCAAAACAAAAATAAGGTCATAAAATCAGAACGATCTTTAATCAATTAAAATTATGTAAACAAAAAGTCATGAAATTATTAAATGATCATAAATATTAAATACAACAAATTTGAGTGAAAAATAAGAAAATTAAAGATTGATGTAAAAGCAGCTTTAAATAAAAGGGCCTTCAGCTGTTTTTAAAAAGTGTCCAGACTGTCAACGCTGTGTAAGGATAAAGGAAGACCATTCCACAGTCAGGGTGCAACAGTCTGGAAGGAGCAATCACCTCGACTTTTATATCTGGTCTTTGAAACTTCTAGAAGGTTCTGGTGTGTGGACCTGAGGGCTCGGGTTGGAGCATAAGGTTTTAACAGTTCAGTAATATAGGGAGGAGCTTGACCATGTAGAGCCCTGAAAGTTATAATCAGGATTCTAAAATGAACTCTAAAGTTAACGGGTAACCAGTGCAGAGACATCAGAATAGGAGTGATGTGTGCTCTTCTGTTTGCTCCAGTTAGGAGCCTTGCTGCAGAGTTCTGGACCAACTGAAGGCGGTCAAGGGCTTTTTTGTTAGAACACGTGAAGACTGTTACAGTAATCTAGATGGGAGGAGATAAGGGCATGGAGAACCATTTCAAGTTCATGTTCTGACATCAAACTTTACAGTTTGGAGATATTTCTTAAATGATAAAAACAGTTTTGGACCAACGTTTGTGAGTGGCCTTCAAGAGACAATGATTGGTCAAAAACTCCCAAATTCCTGAAGTTCGTCTCGACGGCCGAAGATAAATGACAAAGTTTTAGACTAATCGGGGAACCATGCTCTCAAGGGCAACGATAAGACATTGAGTCTTTTCAGAGTTTAACTGAAGGAAGTTTTCTTCTAGCCAGCTGGTGATGCTGCTAGACACTCTAGTAATTCAGACTGTTTATAGAACTCAGAATCCTTAAAGAAGCAGTACAGCTGAATGTCATCTGCATATGGGTGATAAGAGACATTGAGTGCATTTACATGCAGCCAGTAACCCTTTTAAAACCCGAATATTCACAATAACCCGGTTCCGCACGGCCATGTAAACACAGCCAAAAACCCGGATAAGCTCATAAACGGGTTTTTAAAAACACAGTTACTACACCTGGGGTAACCCTTTTCTAACCCAAATGTTTGGTCGTGTAAACGCATATCGGGATATCCCCATCAAAGCGTGTGTTCTGTGCATGCTCTGTTAGCAAGGAATCTTGGGCTTTTGAGTAGCGAGACATCTTGTATGCGCCAGAACACCGGAAGTAAACAACAAGTTGGGAGCAACATGGCGAGTCGCGGCACAGCACCACACTTTGGGAGTGACGAGGAAACTAAAGCGCAAACGAACGCGGTCGCCATCTCTTCCGAACTGGGAAACATGTTGTTGTTTTCATGGATACCGGAACGAGAAGAACCGGAAATGAGGCATATTACGTCTGGACGTAGTCCTTACGTCCTGACGCTACCCCAACGTCCGCATTTAAATCAGGTTATGCAAGTTAGGGGTAACTCTTTCTATTTATGCTTGTAAACGGGTTATTCTGATCAACTCAGAAACCCGAATACCGACCTTAACCCGATCATAACCCGGATATTGGCTGCATGTAAACGTAGTCACTATGAAAAGAATCAAGTATCTGTCCAAGAGGGTGTATGTACAGTAGAAACAACAGTGGACCCAGAACAGAGCCTTGGGGTACCCCCAGAACAGATCAGTAGAATCTGACATGATTTGGTTTCTACAGACACAGTAACTTCTGTTAGAAAGGTGCAATCTAAGCCAGTCTAGAACAGGTCCAGAGATCCCCACCGAGTCACCAAGTCTGTTAATTAAGGTGCTGTGATCAACAGTGTCAGAAGCTGCAGAAACATCTAACAATACTAACACTGTGAATTCCCCATTGTCTGCAGCCATCATGATGTCACTGGAAACTTTAAGCAAAGCTGTTTCTTTTGAATGCTTTTTACCAAAACCAGACTGGAATTCATCAAAACTGTTGTGTTGTTCCAGAAAAGTAATCAGCTGATCTGCCACAACATTTTCCACTATTTTAAAGATAAAGGGTAATTTTGAAATGGGTCTATAATTTTTAGGCTGAGATGAGTCCAAACTTGGTTTTCAAGGAAGGTTCAACAACTGCATGTTTGAAAACAGAAGGTACAGAGCCAGATTGTAGGGATAAATTAATAAAATCTACAATGGGCCAATTTGGTCAAACACCCTGATTAACAAGATAGTTGGGATGAAATCAGCAGGGCATGAGGTTGGTTTCATGTGTTTCTAAATGAAGTAAATGTCCAGGAAATCTACAGGAGTAAAGACAGACCACAATTGAAAGGGAGGGGGTTGGATGGGGGTGAAAAACTTGCCCTGATATTTCTGATTTTAGTCTCATAGAATGCTAGAAAGTTGTTACAGTCAGACCTTGAGTAAACTGGCATAAGAGGGGCGTGAGGTGAAAAAATCTGGTTTATGGTGTCAAACAGGACTTTAGTTATTTTTGTTTACAGCAATCAGCTGAGCAAAGTAAGTGGTCCTGGAAGTTTTCACCGTCTCATTCAGAGATGTTATCAGTTGTTTAAAGTGCAGTCTGTGACTTTCTAATCTGGTTGACTTACAACGTCTCTCGGCTCTGCGGCATGTCCTTCTGAGACTGTAAATGCTCTGATTAATCCAAGGACTTTTCCTCTTGTTAGATAAAATGATCTGCTTAACGGGAGCCACTATAAGACACTGCAACATTGCTTATTCAATAACTGGATGAACAAGCTTGGATCATCACCCTGAACTGAGCTGCTGTCAAATAATCTAGAAAATCCATCCACTGCTGACTGATTGGTGATGCATCTCTCTGATATCAGTTTGTGAGGGACAGGATTGGTGTTAAGATTGGACATTTAATAAAACGTAAAAGCTAAAATTCTGAGTTTGTGGATTTTATGACTTTATTACTTCACTTAACATTCTGAGTGCTTCAACAGGATTTGACCGTGTTGTATGTTTTGACCAATAACAAGTTAAAGCCTGGTGGTTGGTCTGCAAATTCACACAGACCATAATGCTTCTATATCTCTAACCACAAGTTCTAGGCCTTCTATATGTGGCAACAACAGTAGGACAAACCATTACCTGTCCTGCACCTTCCTCTTTGCAGAGATCAATAGCAAAGGCTAGATCCATGGCAGCAAACACTGCATCAGCTTCACCAGTCTGTGAGTGGCGGATCAGCTGCCGTAAGCTCTCGTACATGACCGGGTCAAAGAAAGCAAAATCATGCCAGTTCACCTGCAGTGACAGAAACCAGACCAAGGTTGTTGTTCTACAGGCCCAAACATCAGGCGGCAAGTTTTAAATGTAACAGCAAAACTATAATATAAAAATGCTTTACCTTCCGACCTAACAGCACTTTGATGACATGCCTGTTCAACGTGATGGGACAGAGTTCGTTCTGCAGCAGACATAACCCCAGTATTCTGTACAAAAATGCATCGTTCCACTCACTGTTACAAAAAGCCACATTTATACAACCAAACAAATCTGTAAAAACTCTTTTGTCCATTACCGGCCAATGTTACGGAAGCAGTTGAGTCTAGCCTCTGTGTTTTTGCCCGGCCGAGGAGAGTAAAAGCCCCGCTTCCCAGGCTGGTAGAAAAGAGGAGCGTTGTCGTCTCCATCATCCGGGTCATCCAGCTCCATGTCAACCACACTGCGTGTTGAACCATGACGCTTGCGATTCTCCTGCTGCTATGAATAAAAGGAGGTGATTCGTGTAAAGTTCCACGTCATAAAAGTTTGCAAGCAGGAGCCATGATGTGAATAAAGGAGTTAAACATATTTGGGTTACCTGTGCTTTATCTGGAGCCTCGGGAAGACCAAGATCCAGAATGCTGTCAGCGCCATTTTCCCTGAGGACAACATGAAAGAAAAGATTGGTTTATAATAGAAAAAAATAAAACCTCATTAGAACTCTAAAGAAAGACTTGTGGTAGTTTTATCTTCAGAGGCATCCGTTGCTGTGTTTATATTGCTGCTGCAAGGTCAACCTACCTTCCATGTGCTATCAGAAGCTCCATGGCCTCTTCCACTCTGGCTCGGAGAGAATCCTCACTAGCCAGGAGCAGCAGTAGCTGGGCAGGAGACAACTCCAGCAACATGCCTGTGATTTTACTGGCAAAAGCCTGAAACAAGCACACCATTAGATGCAAAAACCAAAGAGCTTTGCAAAGAAACTAACCTTTCAATCATGGTTCAGAGTACTGGTAACTCCTTACCGGCTGCATTGCGTGAACTCGTGGGTATAACCTCTCCCCAAGGGCTTGTCTGTGTGCAGGCAGAGGGTCGGGCTCATCACTAGGGTTTCCCTCCGACGAAGGCCTGAAAGGCCTGGTGTCTATGGACAGCTGCCTCCTTGAATCTCTGTAGCACAAAAACACATCAGCATTCACATTAAAACACAACAGACACAAAACAGTTCAGCACCCATTTAACTGCAGGCTTGTTTTTATTTTTTCACCAGATTGTGTCTCAATATTGCCTCGTTTTATTTACAATTTAATCATCAACGACTCCGAAAGTGGTCTGAGACATTTTACTGCCATGGAAGAAGAAGAAGGCATAGAAAAAGGGCTGAGACGGGTTCCCGACACATGCAGAAACTCTGCAACTATTCTAACTAACATTTGTCTTTGAACAGGTTTAAAATTCAGACGTGTTACTCATAAAAGGAGTTCAAGAACTCCAGCAGGTGTAGCTCACTATGACAGGGTTAATTCTTCTCTGGCTTTATGGTGTAATATTGGGTCCAGAGGCACTAAGCTGCTGAAGGAACCCTTCTCACAGGAGCAGCATTACCAACATAATCCAACCCTTCTGTACCCAGAATGTATGTGCTGGATCAGGACATCCAGGATTTATCATTAATAATTATAATACATTTCATTAAAAGCACCTTTCAGGGAACTCTAGGGCATAAACAAAGCACTTATAAAACATCTAGAGAAAACGGGACAAAAGGCAGACAGGAAAACAACAGAACGATCTCACGAACAGTACACAGTCTTGAAAAGGTGAGTCCTTTGTTTGGATTGGAAGAAGGGGAGGGAGACAGAGTTCTGGATGGCTTGTGGCAGACATACCCAGAGGTGGTGAGCAGAGCAACTGAAGGACCGGAGGCCCGAGGAGGTAAGACAGAAGAATGGAACAGTAACACTGGGAACACACCAGATGCAGAAGTGCGGCGAAGCACCGTGGAACGACGAGCGTTTCTAATCGGCGCCCTTGTTAACCTATGGCCTCGATCACGTTAGCTGTGAAGCGTAGCGAAGGCGCACGCCGTGCAGCCATCATTTCGGCGTGAGCTCTATTTATTTGTGAGCCATCAGTGAGCCGTGTCAATTTTGGCAGGAAGTTGAACCAAAGCAGAAGAGGCAGGCCGGTGAATGTAACAAAATTAAAGGAAAATTATCTAAACAGACTAGAGATGAAAACACACACACACACAGCGTTTCCAAAATTTGTTGTTCCATAATGAGTTGCTGAAGGACGAGGCTGATGTGGTGAGATAGCGGAGTGCCGGCGGTGACCCCTGCAGCAGAGATCTGGACCAACTGCAGCTTCTTGAGGTAGACCAACCAGATGTAGGTTACAGTAAACAATTTGCTCACTGCCAGGTACAACTGTGACTAAATAATGGGTGCTTTTCACTTCAAATGATGCAGAATAATTAAAAGTACAAATGAATCCATGTTTATGTTGTGGCAGGCTGCTGTGAGTGAAGCTTACCTGTCTCGGTCTCTCCGAGATCCTGCTCGAAGTCCTCCACTTCTCCTCTCCCTCTCCCGATCTCGGTTCCTCAGACGTTGCATTAGATCTAAAAGGTGACACCAAACATGTTATATGCCTTTTATTTTTGGCAACAGTGATTTTACACTAGCAAAAGTCACGTGATTTTCAATGACAGAGGTGTGCAACTTAGCATAGAATAACAACATGCAGTAGTTTCTATGTATTGTCATACTTGAATTGTAATCGTGATGACACGTACTGCTGGCCTGCATGCCCTTGCTGACACTCTGGACACAGTCAAGGTTGGGCAGCTTATCGTTGGAGAGGAGGGCCAGCGCGATGGCTGTGTAGAAGCTGCGGGCCACGCCGCTGCCTTCTCCAGGCTCGTCTTTGAACGTGACCTTCACCCGGTGAACAGCCATGGGCGTGGTTGTGCACCGCCTGCCAAAGTGTGCATTTAGCTGACGCATGGTCTGCTGTATTAACTGGTCTCGATCACGGTCCACCTCTAGAGCCAAGTCACGAGACTGAAGGTTCCTTAATTTCTCCATCTCCCGTCTGAACTTGGATTCCTTCACTTCAAATCCGCCCAACTCAGTGAGAATCTGGCGTTTTAGGGAGAAAAAAACACAATCTGAAGTCAAAGCTCTTGCTTCCAACTCATTCATAGGTTCCCATGGAATTGTTTCATTTATGGAGACGTGACATCCTTACTAAAACAGCGAAGGGAGCTCTGACGCTTCCAATACAGTTCGATTTGGTGTGTGTATATGTGTGTGTGTGTGTGTGTGTGTGTGTGTGTGTGTGTGTGTGTGAACTATTGTCAGACATGGTTCAAACCTTTTTAAATTTATTTCAGCTGGAAACTTCCCCTCCACTGAACGTATAGTTGCTGTATGGTTTGGAGTGAAGTCCTCACTTATCAAGGTTCTTGACCCGTATTTCACCCAACAAATGAAATCTAGAACGTTCGTACGAACAGTGAAAATCCTGATGGATGTAAGTGACCTCGTCCGCGATCGCCCAGGACACACCTGGGATTTACCTTCCTGTTTGTTTATGTGCACTGGCCCAGACCCAAACGCTGATGCCAACACCAACGTTCCCAGCGATGTTTATCCGATCCCGGGAAAATGTTGGAAAAGGGTAAACATGCAGAAATCCAGGTGAGAAGAAGGCTTCGTTTAAAGCATGGTTTCTCTAGTAAACGTCTGTGTGATCTTTTAGCTTCTTGTCTTTTGTTTGGCGACCTGAGCGCCACATCCACATCCTGCCAGGCCGCGATGTGGCGCCATTTCTCCGTTCAGTGCCTCATGATTTTTATCATGAGAGGCGCTTTATAAAAGGTTGTTTTCTTTCAGATCTAAAGGCCAGAAGCTCACGTAGCTTTGTTGCCTCAGCTGATTCTGTTTACTTTCATTTTTATCATTCACGTTTTCCTGTAATTTCATGCAAAAGCATGCTGGTATGTGTTCGGTCTCACAACAATAAGATAAAAGCTATTTGGCTACGTGAATTAATGTGTGCTGAACTAATTTGAAGGTATGAAAAAGTTATGAGAGAAAACATTGTTTATCGTGGTCATCATGATGATCAAAAGGAGCCGTGAGGTACCTACGACGGCACACCCTTAGACAACGTTGCTTCTCCAGGACAACTTCTTATTAATTAATGAGGAACACCGTGGATGATCTTCAGTATTGTGGCTCCCCCGCTCCACCACTAGATGCTGTTCGTACAAAAATTCAGCGCTGTCCAAGACGGTAAACACCAGACAAAGTGTAAAATCGTTCCTACGCACCAATCTGTGCTAAAGGAAGGCTGATAAGCGAGGCCCTGAAAACATTTCCAGCCAGTTCTAGTTGGAAACCCAAAGTGAGGTTCTGTGTTAAAATGCTAAACACATTCATCTTCTTTGTTAGCCTAGAAAAGAGTTACCGATCCGGGCTCTGCTCCCACATCCTCCATGAATACGCGACCGAACAGCTCAAGTGACAGACGCCAGCGGCCAAGCAGCATGTCATGCGAGATCATCATCCCCATGAAGCTGCAGTGAGGCCTGGACAAGCAGAGGACAAACGGCATTCTCATGTTTAAAAGTAATTTTGATTGATAACATTTGGGGGAAAAAATGAGGTTCTGCTGAGAGGTGTTCTTCCTGTTTTAGAGAGAACCACCAGCGACCTTACCTGAATGACGGAAGAGGAGGACCGTCACTCTCAGTGAGACCAATCTCAGCGAGGAGACTGCTCTTCAGCTGGGCAGCGAGGTCATGAGGAGAAGGTCCTGGTTTAGAAGCCTCCATCTCCTGTTCACCCAATAACTGGTTGTCACTGCTCCGCTGGCCAGTTTCCATGCTCATGACATTTTTCAGGTTGGCTGTGTAGGACATCTTTGTGGGCAGGATCTGTCCACCAGGGATGGTGTTATTTATTAGTAAGAAGAAAACAGTCACACTGAAATAATGATGATGGGATTATCAGGTTCCAGTAAACACATTTAAAACAAACATCTAGGAGATAATCTTGTGTTGTTTTATGCATTTGCTTTTAAATTGCTTCGCATAGAGCTCAGCTGTTTCTCTGACGGTGGGTGGTGTACCTGAGAGGAGGAGAGTAGAGAGGAGCCCATGTTTACCTCCAGGCAGTTCCTGTCCATGCTGGTCTCAGCCAGGCCTTTGGTCGTCATGTAGGAGGAGGAGTATAAGCCCTGAGAGGGACGCCCAAACAGGTCCTCCTTTCTGGCGTTAGGCTGTTAGACAGGAGGCAACGTGGACTCTTTAATACATAAATGCAAAAACCCAAACAAACAAACATGTCCCGTGTAGCTGGTGAAGCATGTCACAGAACAGCCACGTCAGACCTGCAGGAGATGGGGCTGGTCTGCCAGTGGAATAGCCTCCGCAAGAGGAACATCAAACGGGTTGGGTGGGATGCAGCCCAGGAAGGTCATGGAGTCCGAGCGGCGGAAGAAGGGATGGTTCTGACCCGTTTCAGCTGGAACTGGGTCATCGTCTTTGTCTTGCAGCGTTGAACCTGTGTTGAAAGAAAAACTTTTCAAACAAAGTTTAAAATGCCAGCGTCTGTGTACCGATGTAGTCAACCAAGCTGCTGTACTTTGGTTAGTGTCTTCATCGTTTTCGTGCTCAGAATCCTCGTTGTCCAGGCCCAGTTCCAATATTTCTCGATTCCTAGAGAAAAAAATTAATAACAATTCTACTTAAGCAACGAGCCGTTTAGTTAGCAACCAATACTCGTCTGGTGATGCAACAAAGAGGTGAACACACCTCTTTCTCTCTATCTGAGGGGTGTCCAGGGTGGTTTGCTGGTTCATTGCCTTAATCCAGTAGATCAGAGCCTGGAACACGTAGGCTACGTGTTTTAGCGAGCACACATCCAGGACAGGAAGAACGTCCGAGTGCTCATCGTTGTGGGAGCGCATCAGTGACAGCGCATAGTTCAGGAAGTCGCCCCGTGCTGACATCATGCCTTGACGGGCGGTCAGCAACGTTGCTGCCCTCCTGAAGGAAAGCAGATGATTGTGAAACAAACGACTGCATGGGTTGACTTCTGGTCTGTGTTTTCATTTGATCAAGTTGTAAACAGATAAACTGAGTCAGTCATTATGTTCCAATGAAGACGAAGAAAAACTATACCTGCGTCCTTCCAGAGTGCGGAGGCTGGCCTCCTCCCGAGCGGTCATGCGATCTCTGCGAGCTGAGTGCTGAGAGGCGTGAAGTGGGTGGCTGGGGTGACCCGGGTCTCCAGCTGACGACAAAGCCGAGCCATATCGCAGCTGAGCCTCAGTAGAATCCATGATGGACACCATCCAATTCCAGGTGGGAATCAGCTTTTCTTCCACGTAGTTCTGGTAGACATGATAATCATTACACACTGGTCATAGTCTGGACCCTCTTTTATCAAACGTTCATAGGAACTGTCCTAACTTCCTCCCTACAAATGAAATTTAGAACGTTCAGACGAACGGTCAAAATCCTGATTATTTAACATGCGGTGGGCTCTCGTACGCACGTTCCTCCGCACTCGTCTGATGATAAATCCTACCTGTGCTACCCAGTTGCTCATGTCTGTTCTCATCATTTACATACAGCAACACCTTTAAGTAACCATATTTGGTCCTCAGCTTGTGTATTTCCCGAAAAAAAAAACTTTATTTACAGTGAGACTGAGACAACGGCTGCCAAAGTGCAAAAGAAACAAACAAGTTGCAGAGGTTAAACGCAGTTGAGACAGAGGAGAGGTTCCCGTCAGGAATAAATAAAAAGCTGAGTAACGGGTTGCATTTCCATTTAAGGAGGCATTCTGCATGGTTAGTTTTATTAGGAAATGCCCGAGAGTGTAGCCTCTTCTTCTCAGCCATCATTCAGTCTGGTTACCTGGACGAGTGTACAATCGGGGAGCAGAGGAGCTCAGGAGGTTCTCGTAGTTGTAAAATAGAATATGGGATTCGTGCGGTTTATCTGTCGCTCGGGTCCCAGATAACTCCAGAATTTATTTATTTCATTGTAACCTGTAAGTTATTGCGGTTTACTTTTATTTGTTAAGAACAGAAACATAAAAAAATAATAAGTGTGTGTGCATGCACGTGTCTGCACTCATGGGGCGGGGGACAAACATTTTTTTGACCACTGCATTAACTCATAAAGTCTGAGGTTAACATTATTAAAGAGTTTTTTTTTAATGATTGTGATATTCTGATAGACCTATCCAACGATAATCACCTGCAGGCTAACAGCATCTTGGTAGGAGAGCTTTACAGCAGCAGGATACTGTGAGTAGACTAGATGGTTATACTTGGGAATCAGACTCATGAGGTCTGATATCTGCCTGATGACGATGCTGTAGGCACGAGCCAGGCTACTGGCAGACGTCAGGTAACTGCTGGAGTTACTGGCTTCCAGAGCTGCCGCAGCTGCTGCTGCACTGGAGCTGATGGCGTTGGAGCGGCGCAGGTTTGTAGGGTCGATGTAGATCAAACCGGTGGAGCTTGCTGTTTAAGAGGCAAAATAAAATGATTATAGACAACATTTGTAATTCAACGCCCTACAGACTGTAGACTTTTAAATGGAGACAGGTGCTGACTGACCAGCTGGAGTTGAAGAGCTAGAGGGAGCGCTTCCACTTGTCCTTTGGCTGGGTGTGTTTCTAACAGCCCACTGCATGGAGCGAGGAGCTTGGGCTGCAGTGTTAGCGTGTGAGGCGCTAGTGGTACGTTCCAGAGGTTCATCTAAGAGAAACGTTTCTTGGTCAACATCATCACTCTGACTGCTGCTGCTGTCCGAGTCACTGGAGTCGTTGGACTGGGAGTCGTCCTCTGAAAAGAAGGCAGGAACACTGCTGGCACCTTCAATACAGGAAGAGAAGAAACAAAACATTAAACACAAAAATGCTTTAATAGCTTTGTTAACCTTTAATTCCACTTTGGTTTTCTATTCAAACGTACACAATCATTGATGCACGTTAGTGAATCACACAATAACTTATCGGAGCACTAAGAGAAAGCAGTAAGGAATCAAGTCAAATCAGCTCCATTCCCTGTTGAGACCAAAACAATGAATTTAAAAGGTGCATTATGTAAGAATTAAGTTAAAATGGGTACTGTACCCCATTTTAAGGAACTTGCTCTCCCTCTGCATGAGCAGGGCTCAAACCTGCAACCTTCCGATTACGGGACGAATACTTAACTCCTGTGCCACTGTTGCCCCAGTGTACATGGTGTAAGTTGCTTTTATGTATTTTACATGTATTTTACCTTATTGACCTGGATATAAGACTTGGTTTTTTTCATTGACAATTTTAAATGTGGGGTCATCTTATAATTGGGGTCTAACCATTACACGCCCGTAACAGCAGAGGGGCGCCAGGCTGCATGTTATCAACAGGAGAAAAAATGAAGACGAGAGGTCCGAAACAGAGTGGAGCAAGTTAACAAGCGATAAGGCAGAGGTATGCAAATTTTAAGATGACGGTGGTCAACTCAGCAGAGGCGTCAAACATTGCATGCATGGATGGATCGGATGGCAGTGAAGATGACGTTCTGGGAGGAGTCGGCAGGTGTGGCCATCTGATGGTACATCCCACAGCAGCATGAGTGAGAACAGCGAGGCAGAGGGAGTCTGAATAAAAGCCTCATTTAACTTTTGATGTCAGCAAAGTTCTGATAGTTTGTATTAAAATTGTATTTTTGCTCAGTATTTCTTCTCAAATTTTCAATAAAAATAATTTCTTTAAAAAGTTTTTTGTTGTCTTTTTCTGAAGATTAGTTTTGGAAAGGGGGTCGTCCTATATTCGGGTCAATACGGTATTTTGGGACTGCTTATTTCAATGAGGTTTTACCTTTTTATTGATTGCCACATGTTTTTAGACTTTTTCATCCATCTAACCTTTATAAAGCATGTTAAAAACACCTGACCCAATTCCATTATTTGGACATGGCATGAGAGAATGCTCACTTTCTTGTAGGACCCCTTAGGTATAGTTAGAGGTTCTGGTCAGACCAGAGAGAACAGAGTGGGGTTACAGGTTTCAGCAACATCAGTGTATAGGCTTTGGTAGTTTAGCAGTTAAAGCGCCTGCCGTTCATCTTGTTTTGTCAGGCCCTGACGCAGGTTCGGTGTTGGCAGTAATTTATGGCAAAAATGCATTTTAGTCTTAGTCAGTTTAGTCAACAAAGATTTTTGTTTCAAGAGTATTATGCCTAATTTAAACGTCTCCGTCAGCTTTACCAGGGAGAGACACGGACGGACGCAGAAGTTTTGTCCTCATGCTTCTCCGTCTCCTGGGGAGTGTTACAAAGCAATGCCCCTCCAGGACACCAGGGGGCGTAGCACGTTTCTGTGGTATCCTGTCATGTATCCGGTCCAAGATGGTGTGTTTTTAACACGGATAATTTTGTCCCTCACCCTCCTCCACCTCTTCAAGCATTCACCATCTCTAAGCCCACGTTTCCATCATTTCAGGCCAAAAATAAAACGCTTGCTGCGAATCTGTTCACTCCTCCAGTCACGGGGCAATGAAACGTTCATATTTTAGAGTTTCTCATCAAGGTACTCTTTAAGCTTCTCCGTGTCTGCCGCTAGATATCCTCGGCTCTCTATGTTTTTGAGGGCGCAACGGCGGCGCTGTAGACGACAGCGGCGTCCTGACCAATCACAAGCTTGCGTTCTCAGTCTTGACGGATGTTTAGAAAAGAGAGCTCGACTGCCTGTCCTTGGGAGCCTATCGGAGATCCCTAGAATGGGCAAATAATGGCGTTGCGTTTGTCTGACTCGACGCAGAAGTTTAATTAGGCTCAAGTCTTAAATGATTTTACAGGTCAGACGTGTCCTCTGAGCTACTTAGTGAGTTTTATACCAACATCACTTATTTTAGGGCTATGGGACACAATCTTAGCCTCCCCAGATTTTGCCCAGTAAAAAAATAATCCCAGACCAGTATCATTTTTTTTAAATGTATTGATAAGAACTATACCAGGTGTCTCCAACACGTCGCTCACCAGGAAGCAGCCAGTGAGCCATCCTGCCTGACTTGCAATTAACGAGGGACGGCTTTTAAATTCAATGGCCAAGCCTTCCATATTTCATGTAATATCTAATTTAAAATGAGCATTTTGTGGAAGTAAAAAAAGGCCTTTTATTGTGGGCAGTCTAAGGCACACCTGTACATTATTCATGCTGTCATCAGCCCCTTGATATGCCACACCTGTGAGGTGGGATGGATCATCTTGGTAAAGGAGAAGTGCTCATTACACACATGTAGACAGATTTCAGAACAATGTTTGAGAGTCATGGGTCTTTTGTGTATGTAGACACATTTTCAGATGTTTGAGTTCAGCACATGAAAAATGGGAGCAAAAGCAAAAGTGCTGCGTTTATATTTTTGTTCATTGTAGATTCTTAATATTAACATTTTTCTAAACAAAGCTCTTCTTCAACAAATGAAAGTGAAACTTAAAGGACAACCTGGATGTGCTGTCTTGTTTTAATGCTCTCCTGAAAAGCATCAGATCAGGACCGGGTAGCGACAGATACTTGGAATCGGATTGGGAGCAAAAACACGTGATCGGAACATCCGTATTATAAGTAACCCCATTGTGCTCGAGCATCAACAGTGACTAGGATTACATGCAGCCAGTTTTCGGGTTTTAATCGGGCTAGGGTCAGTATTCGGGTTTCTGAATAAGTCTGAATAACCCGTTTACAAGCACAAGTAACAAGAGTTGCCGCTGTATACATGGGACTTCTAATATCCCGATTACATAGCTTGTGTGTTATCAGATGTCTCTATAGGAGCTTTCTGAGCTGAAGAGGATGTGAGGTTCTGGACTTTTCCTTAGACAGGCTCATGGATGCCTCATTGGAGACAGGAACAAGCGCTATTCAGCCTAAGTTTCATAATCAGGAACATTTCTAAGTGACACGTCTCTCTAAGAGAAAAGGGTTTGGAAGCACTCGCTTCAGTGGGAGGAACCTTCCTGCATGGTTCTGGTTCTGCTGCTGCCGGTGACCAACGCGGTCCAAGCCCATTCTACACATCTTCAGCTCGCTGTCCACCTTACGTACGCGCTGACAGCGAGCTGCGCTGAGCTCAGTGTCCAGCTCAAATGTTCTTATGCTGTTAGTTTAAAAAGCAGGAACGTGACTCGTTATTAGTATAGATGCTCCAGATCATTTAGGGTGCTAACATCACATATCTCCTATCACGAATGCATAAGCTTTAAACATCATCCGTACACAAATGCAGGTACTTGGATTTAAGTTAGTAATAGGTTTGTTTAGTCTCCAACAGCAAATGAACGATATTCTCCTTGAGACAATGCTGACAAACTCTCTGGAACGCCTTTTGGCCATTGATAAGGTAATGAAGGGAAAAAGGTTGTAAGCTTTGAAGACAGATCAAAGTGAGATCTTGCTTTTACAAACAATCTTTGTTATACTGTCTGTGTGAAACATGACCGAGCGAGCGCTCTCACCTCAGACGTTTGTTTCCTCCGCTTTCAGTGTGCTCACATTTAATGGAAACACGAGAATAAATGGATCATGAACACGCTGATTTATCTTTATATGTTCATGTCTAGGAGAACATTTGTCTTTGTCGGGAATGTTTGTGCGTGTTAAAGTTACTTATAAAATGTAAGCGTACACATGCTAAGACTTGTGCATTAGTCAGTAACGTTTTTGTCTAGTTCTGTATATTGTAGTTAAGGTGATAAAACATTAATAAAGATCTTCGTTTAAGAAAAGCAAGATGGATGGAAGATTGGATGAGGATTCTTGTGCTTGTTTCAGTTGTTTTGCTAGCTGCTAGCTACACACTGCTATGTGAGCCAAGGACATCAGATCCTCTTTACAGGGCAAATTCCTAATCATTAACGATTTAAACCAAATAAAACTAAACGTAAGATCTGTCATATTTTGGGGAGAGGAGATGGAGCCGAAGAGTTTGATGTATAATATGTGCATGGTATGTAAAGGTTGGGTCACTAAGAGTAAAAACCAATACCGATATTTTACAATTGTACATTTTAAGGCTAATATGGACTGATATCAGTAGAACAATATTATGGGGCATCCCTAGTTAATAGGTAACAGGGAGCAGAGAAAATAATCCCGACACACTGACTTTAAAACACTCGTTTTAAATGTGTTCAGATAACACCTGTTAAAGCAGTAATTTCTTTCATTTATTTACCAAAATCACAACGTTTTCAGCAAGCACATGAATAAGAAATGGTTTAATATTACGTCACCCATAGTTCTAATCCTTTGCTTCCTCAATAAGTGGCAACGAGGGAGGGAGGCAAGCTGGGCAAGGAGGCACTGAGCAGGTCTGTTGAGAAGGACGCTGCTGCCATCAACTGTATTATCGTATTTTACAAGGAAGCCAAAAGGCTCCCATACATGTGTATTAAACAATGCAGCTGCCCTCCGCGTTTGCCGCCATGACCACTGCAGTGCCGTTCTCATCTGGACTGAACAGGTGGCGTCTCGGTCCTTCACATAACCAATCCGCGGACCACCTGCATACCGAACCACAGAGAAAGATCCGTGCAAATCACGGCAGATCAGTCCGTTGCATTACTAGTTGTAAGTTCTACGTTTGGAGAATCATCAACATGTCTGGCTAAGGGGGTACTTGTGTGAGAAAATGGCTCGGCGTACATAAAAAGGTTGGAAAACACAAGTGCGGAGCTTTGTACCAGCAGGGACCGAATCACTAATACCACTTCAGCTTTAGCTAGTCACAGACCCCAACATCACCAGCTCACTGGTTGTAAACAGTAACTACATCCCTCTTTAGTTTTTAGAAAGGAGAAAAACCTCCCTTCCAACACGGCTGATTTGTGATGATTTCACTGTAAATTTCTTACATATTGCTCCTTTAAATTCTTTATTGCAATTAAAAACATCCCTAGAAAAAATGAACAACAATGAAATTGTTGTCACAGTCTAAGGAAACAAAGCATGTTAAGTAAAATATCAACTCCAACATTATTAGTAGAATTAAAACAATGTGCACACCCAAAGACAGCAAACACACCACAAACCCATATGAGAGGGTTAGGGTTATTTTGTTATTGGATGAAAGAGAACTATTAGTTCACAGAGAGGAAACAGCAGTGAAATATTAAAGACTAGGGAACTCAGGGATACGGTGTGTGCACTTTGCAAATTCACTCCTGCCCTGACATCTGTGTATGCAGCGAAGTAAAGAGGAGCTCCTACCAAACATAGGAAATGCCAACAACACCCTACTGCCTGCAAATGAAATACATCAAGTATTCAGCCAGAGACCATGATGTCTGCTGTATCATTAGCTCTCTAAACACAATCCAAAATGTTGCCCTACAGAGGACTCATCTGGATTTAGTTTTATATATAATAAGCTTTGCAACCGCTGGTTTTTGTCTTTGTTGATGGGAGATTATGGTTTTATTATAAAGAACAATGAGACTGAGCTTCCTGAAGTACAGGTTTATAATATTTTGGTAAATCAGGAAGAGCGGCTAACCTGCTTCAGAGCCGGCAGTCGCTGCAGTGACGACACTCCTGCGGCCGCTTGCGTTATCCTGATTGCTGTGGTTACTTTCACTATCACTCTCCGTCTCAGCTGCTGCCAACAGATCCAACTCCATGTCACTTCCTACAGGCAGAGATGACATGATGGCATTCAGGAAACCGTTTACTTAGAGGGGTAACAGTCTGCTTCAGAGTAATTTGATGTCTCACCATCATCATCGTGCTCATCATGCTGCCCCTCAGCTTCAGCATTCTCTTCTCCCTGTTCCTCTTGGTCATCATGATGGTCCTCCTCCCCTGCTACCCCCTCTACAACCTCAACCTGAGAAAAACAAGATCAGATCATATATGCAGAACTAAAGTAGTACCTCGCTCCTCCTTCCTGGCTTTGCTGATTCACTGTTCTGCTGATAACTAAGGTGCGAAAATAAACGAAAATACAATCAGAAAATGGAAAAGACAGGCAAACGGATAAACTAACCAATCAACAATTGTGACAGGCAGGACTAGATGGGAAAATAACCAATCACAGTTTGGAGCCGGCTGCTGTTTGAATAATTTGTGTCTAAAAAGAGAAAATGTCTGTGGCTGTGAGAAGCATTAGATGTGACATATTTGAAAGTCCTTGCTTGGCGAGTACACATCTGGAGTTTCCCCTGGTTTGGAAATGTACAGATTTAGCAGCAAGCAGGGGCGGGATGGAGAGGAATGCTGGACCCAAACCGAACCCAACGCACTGAGTTAGGGTTATGACGTGTGACCAGCTCAGTGGCCTAGTGGTAGTTCCCCCGCCCTGGGAGATTGGGGTTCAAATACCGCTCAGGGCATACCAAAGACTAACAGTGGGATCCAATGCCTTCCTGCTTGACCCCCCGCTTTAATGGGTTGGGTTGGGGGTCCTGAGCTGCAGCTCGCCACTCCCCATGGGGATGGGTCACAAGCACAGATGAATTTCACCAGAGTGTGATGGGACTTCAGTGAGTGGTTTTATAATAATTATAAAAAAATAAAGATGGCTACTTGTTGGATTTCGCCCTTTGTGTTTTATTTTTAGAACGTAATCCTCACGGTAAACGAGGGACCACTGTACCTAGCCAAAACTTTATTATACATAAGTTTTATACATGGATGTGTGGAGAAATTAGCTTTGGTCAAATCCTTAAACAGCATGATGCTCAATATCACAATGTCTCATAGCATCTGTGTTTGGAACCACTCAGCTCTGAAGTATTGGCTCCACATCTGTATAATTCATCAGCAGATGTTTAAACGTCGCTGTGGTTTTCTAGAGGAGGGTGGCTCCAAAAGTGAATCAGCACGGAGATGCGTTCAATAAACACTTTCTGAGTTTATCAGAGTCCACCCAGTGGAAAAATGTTAAAGACGATGCAGCACGTACAGCTTGTGTGATGAAACGGCTCAGCTCTTATGACCACTAGTTAATCCATGTGGGTTAGTACATGAACACACATGAGGACGTTTCACTAAAACCCATTCAAACTATCAGCTGCCTTTATCTGTGGGCAGCAGTAACCTACATGGGTCAGTTGTAAGAATGGGTCAACAATATTCAATCAGTCGTGGCCAAAGCTCTTCTAAAGCCCCCACCTCTTCCACATCTGCTGACACGATGTCATCCTGCTCCTCGTCCCGTCCCCTGACCGGCTGAGACTGGCTGCTGCGTCGAGGCTGGGGGTTCCTGATGATATAAGAGGCAGCCGTTTGGCTGGAGCTAGAAAAAAAGAATGAAACGTGTTACATGCGAGTCCCTTCTTCCTGTTGGTTTCTCTCTGTAGATCTCTACTTACGACAAGCTCGTTTAGAAATAGGGTTTTCTTAAGGGTGTGAATATAACAAGTTGATTATGATTAATTAGAAAAAACACGTTTCAAACAAAGAGGAACCTTTGTCAGCACACCATTTCCTGGTACACCAGTTACAGTGACACACACACAACAAAGCCACGCTCAGCTATCGGCTACTAAAGATCTGGATAAAGTGCCTTGCTTGGACGAATTCAGTGTTTGAGAAAACACGCCAGACCCTTCTCTCTTCCAACAAACGTCTGTGGTATGGACATGTTTCACCGATCTCAGCTGCTGTGCTGTTATACATCTGCACACCTGGGAGCAGCAGACGCCTACAAACGTGAGGCAAGCTAAAATCTTAATAATGTCACATTTGCTCAGCGATGAAACGGTGGTTTATTAACTAGGGATGGGCGATATGTAGAACACCAACCTCCAATCATCAGTCCAGCGACGCTGCATGGACCGATGTGCTAACACAGATGTAGTGCATAAGTTTAATGTTGTGTTTGGTGGAACTCTAGCGCCTTCTAGCGTCCTAGAACCCCCCAAGGCCCTTTACAGCACAATCTGTCATTCACCCACTGGTGGTGATGAGCTACGATGTAGCTACAGCTGCCCTGGGGCACACTGACAGAGGCGGGGCTGTCAACCACCACCAGCAGGCAAGGCGGGTTAAGGGTCTTACCCAAGAACAACAGCAGCCTTCTCTGGTCAGAGCCGGGATCGAACCTGCAACCTTCTGATCACTGGTCAACCCGCTCTACCTCCTGGTTATCTGTCTTTTATGAGTTTAATCGGAAACTCTGATGTAGGTGCTTTTGCTCGCAGCTAGAGGTCATGTGATCCACTTTTCCTTTTAATAATAAACATTCAATACTAAATTTCCATTTATTTTTAATTAATATTTAGTCCACACAAACTGAGCAGAGTGCTCCAGTAACATTTTAACGATTTATCTTGAATCAGGAACATTTCACCTGCTGCAGCCCGAACGCACATTCCTTCTGTTCTGTGTGAACCTGAACTGTAGGGCTGAAACGATTCCTCGAGTACCTCGAATAATTCGAGTACAAAAAAGCCTTTAGTCAAATTCTCTTCCTCGAGGCTTTGTTTAACTCATGTTTAATTAATTCATGGCTTTGCGATCGCCCGGGGTCATGTTTCACCCGGACCGAAATAAGTGACACACATACACACTGCACTGAATGCACACGCAAGTAGAGAATGTAACTTAACTTTCTCTTAAGCCATGGCGGACAACATGGACCACGGTGGAGTGCGAAAAAGACAGAAAATGTCAAAGGTGTGGGACCGTTTTTCACTTCGTAAGGCGTTTACACCTGTAAATGTCACTTCTGCAAGCGGACTCGGAGGTCCGCTATATATTCTGCGGACACTGTGCGACTTTTGTCATTTGTAGCACTCCGTTTTAGCTCACATTGTGCTTCTGGTAGCAACACGTCGGACCGAAAAATGTGCTAAAAATAGCAATTTTTACACAACACGGACTTTTTACTGTGTTGTTATGGATGTCTGTTGTCCCTCAGGATTGCTGCAGGTGGACACGGGTATTTATGAGAGGAAAACGAAATAAAGTAAATAAATGTTGTGTGATCAGTATCATTTGACATAACCACGGCAAACATGCTTTGTCGACAATCCTTGTTATTGTGTGAGAAAAAAAGTGTAGAAATTAAAACTGACGTGTGTTAATAGGGAAACAGCTGGCGAGCCATGTTTGCGCATGCGCCGTGAGCGGTTCTGGTTCTGTTTGGGCCGCAGCCGCTCGCATTTGTTCACTGTGAAGTAAAGTTGAAGTGCTGAAGTTTTGAAAACTAATTTTGAATAAAACTTGAATAACTGGCAATTGCTTGCTCATTTAAAGAGGTCTTTCATATTTTATAACATGCTATTTGATATAATGGTTTACAAACACAAAAGAGTAATTTATTAGAGTACTCGATTAATCAAAAAAGATTCGATAGAGTACTCGATTACAAAAATATTCGATAGCTGCAGCCCTAGTGAACTGTTCACCTGCTGGTCATAATCTAATGTCTGTAGGGAGCTTGGCACGAGGCTCTGGACCTCGGATAGTCACATGTCTGTTTAATTTGGTCTGTAGGTGATGTTTAAAATATTTGTGCACCTGCATGAATCATTAAACTTATCGGTAAATAAACAAATCACCTCTTGTAAAAACGACTGTTGGATGGCTCGGCCTCGTTGATGGTTGAATAACTGGTCCAATCACACAACCCTACGTCTGACAAACAGCTGAGAAAAAGCTGCAGCTCCTGCTCTCACTACTCTGTAAACATTCAGCCACAAACGTGCCTTAAAGGAACAGTCCCGCTCTAAAGCTTCTGAGGATTTTCTAAACAGTTTATTATGTTTTTCTGAGCAGTGACCGTTTAAACCTCATGCAGAAAATCCCACAGATTCTTCTTTATATGAATTGTAGAAATAAAAGCAGGTTTAACATGTAAATGACAGATGTCAGTACAAAACCTGTTAACAGATATAAATGTCAAACACGTGAGGACATTCTGTTCGGTAGGCGTCGCTCAAATGTTGTTACGACTATTTAAACACCATCAACGCCCTCAACTGCCCGCAGATAAACAGCGAATCTACACTGGCGAAGCTCTGGTGATTGCGACTGTGTGACGCAGAAACTGTCAGCAAACAAGGTAAAAAGTTCATCTTTGCTACTCTGTGTGCAAGATAAGAACTAAACAATGAAGGTAATGTAGAGTTACGTGACTGGTTTAGACCAACCTGCTGGACTGGTCCGGTGAGGGTCTGGGAGGTAGTGGCTCCACAGAGAAAAGCTCCTCGCTGCCCTGAACAGCATCTATGCTAGTGCTGGCCAACGTAAAAGGAGCTGTCGGTCTAGCGATGCCCATTCGCACCGGAACAATCAGTGACTCTGCCACGTTACACAGCTCCTCCACAGCATAGGGCAGCAAAGCCTGGAAAACACGCCGACACTTCCCAATGGGCTGGGGGATGAAGTTGCTGTGTTGGGGGGTGGGGAGGAAGATGGGATTAGCAACGGTAGAAATACAATCCCAACAATAAATGTTTTAAATTAGGCAGAAAACTGCCATTCACATGTAAAATACACCAGAAGTAGTGTTAGGGTACTTTTTTTTTACCAACATGCAGCCAGACCAAAGATTACATCACTAATTCTGATTCATCTGCACACTGTTTTCTTACTTCTTCTTCTTGGACGATGCCATCTCCACACTGAGGATAACAAACACCCGAGCTACAGAGCGCAGGAACCTCCGCGTGACCATGACCGCCTCCTCCCTGCGGCCAGGCGTGTACTTGTTCTGCAGCTCTTTAACCAGAGTTCCCAGTAAAGTGTCTATAAACTGAGAGAAGAGGAAAAGGAAACGTTAACAAGGGTAACCACAGAAGAAAAGCTGCACCCCTTAACAGGTAATGTTTGTGGAGCTGGACATACAGTGATGTCAGGAGCACACTTCACGATGAGGCAGTGTGTGAAACAGTCAAGGCGAATGGTACCACTCTGCTGGTTCAAGTAGACCTGCTCCTCAGGCAGGAGATGGGCAATTCTGCTGCTGGCACTAAGTCTAAGAAATACAGAAAAAGCAATATATCAAGGGCTATTTCTCTTTCTGTCCCATATACTTTGTAAGACATTGCTGAGCTTTGCTTTAAATCCGTGTTTTAAAGGGGATGAAACACATTAGGTGATGGAATGCACTCTTATGTTGTGATGTGTGCAAAAATCAGATAAAATTAGATTCTTGCAGGAAATATTTTACAACTCTTGATTTTTGTTTGTATTGATGTGTGTAATAACCTGGAGGAGTCCCTTTTTACTGTGAATAAGTCAACAACACACATTTTAGATTGAACCAAAAATCTAAATAAAAACGTTTTTGAATGCTATCGGTTATAAACGTTAGAATTTTCTACTCAGCAGATGTACAAAAGTCAGAAATCAAAGCTAAACCAACTATTTTCTAATTAGAGGTGTGAGTTTCACTATTTAATCGATGCATCGCGATGTGACACGAGCTGAATCATGATAGATTCATAAACGCTAACCACCACAGAGCGTGGTAGCAACATTAAAGTTACGCGTTCCACCCGGACACTTCAGGACTGACCAGTGGAAAAAAACACAGAAGCCTTTTTATCACCTTCAGCCACTGAGCGTGAGATTTACTCATCAGGAGGATTAAACAGCAACACTACCAGCAAGCATGTTACTCCTTTCACTTCTGGGTTAGATGAAGAGAAGAACCCGGTGGTTGTTCCTCCTATCTAGCCAACAATTGAGGAAGGATCAACCAAACGTTCCCGCATCTCCAGCCCCTTCTTAAAACTCCAGCGTTACTTTGCTGTACAGCTAAAGCAGCACAATGGCGCTTTGGTCGTTTATATGGTCAGTCTGATGGGGTAATGAGAGGCGATCATGTATTTTCACAAAAATTACGCGATGGTGGGACAAAGTGTGCGGGACTCGTTACGGACTTCCTTTTAGCTTGCTTTGTATGCAAATTGAAGCAACGCTCCTTTGATTCTCCAAAATGAAGACATTAAGGTTTTTTACACCACTTCAATATAACTGATACTAGCATTTATCTTTTAAGAACCACAAAGTTTTGTAACCTGGTTCCTTTTAAGACGCGCTGACAAACGGACCTTTGACTCGGCTCATCTGAAGTTAGTCCTGCTCAAAGCACCAAGTTTCTAAAGGGAAGCATGGATCGTATTCTCATTTTCAACGAAGACGGCGTCTGAAGCGGAGCACGCTGCGGCTCTTTCCTCTCTTCATAATGACTTAGACATGTCTTCAAAACACCAACAACAAGCGCCTTTGCTCTAAAGAAAGATGTTTGCACCGTTGCCACACGTCATTTTTGACTACAGCTAAAAAAAAACAAAAAAAAAACGACAGCGTCGTTAGTCGCTTTTTTTCTGAGCTGGCTAGTCCCGCCCCTCATAGTGCTCTCTGAGTATCCAGACTCGTCCTCTCTAGACGACACAGAGGTCGAGTCCGGCAGGCCAGGCTGTAAAAAACACAGGTGCACAGCAAGGATGAGACTCTCTTCAGGTTTTAGGACCATGAATTAAAACGGACACTGGGGGGGGGGGGCGCTAAAAGCAAGCCATAACTGCCAGGTTGTTCTTTAACTTTGCTTCAGTACTTACGGGTCCTTGTTTTCCTGAGAACCAAACATGATCATAGATTTGAGGGCATTCCAGTCCTGCAGCACCCTCTCCAGAGCCAGCTGAGCAAAGCGAGGCGGTTCAAGGTCATGGTCCGGCATATCAGAGTCTGAAGACAGACACCAAAGCTTCGTGAGAAATGATGCAGAAAAGCTCTAAATAAAGTATTACATGAATTTAAACTGAAATCATGACTACATGAGTGCATGAATGGAACCTACCCTCTGCATTAGCAGCCTTGCGGTTCCGGTCCTCCCTGATGCGTGGCGGCCTGTACTGACAGTGCTCAACACTTTGCCTGGCAACAGTCTGCACCAGGAACAGTAATATATGCTCTCCCCTACACAAGAACATAAGTCACGTGCATTTGACATGAAGGTATAGCTCCATTATTTATCAAAATGAAAGGAACTTGAAGGAATAACACATTTATATATTTTATCAGCGTGACACACATTTCTAGACAAAGCCATGCCAATTTGCTCACATGTACTTACTAATATAGACCAAAAGATGGATGGTAGATTCCGGGACTGAAAGCTTACCTGCTGTTAGGCGTGGTGACCAGGTTTGTGGTTGTGAGTAACCTGTACAATAAATCCAGTCGAGCAGCCTTCTGGCCAGCTATAAGTGTTTTACACTTGCATTTCTCCCAACAGTCACAGTACGCTGTGGGAGAAGTCCTCTTCAGCCTGAGACAACAAAAAGTTTGAGATCAGTAATGAAAGGAGTCGCTCAGGTCCTTACGAAGGACTGCTGGAAACAGACTTACTTGCAGTCGTGTCCTTTGTGACATACTCTTGCACACTCAGTGCAGCAGCAGAGAGATTCCAGCAAACCACAAGTTCGACACTCAAATATGTCCTAAATAAAAGCAGAATGATTTCCTCGTATCCAGTGTTCAGACTCATCGTCAGCATAACTGTATCCTGTGGGGCTGACCTGGTTAATGTGCTCAGCACCGGTCCAAGTGAAGCTGCAGGTGTCGTTGCAACAAAGAACATAAAGTGGAGAATCGTCTGGGTTGGTTCCCGAGGGACAAATCATTTCCATGAACACAGAATCTGCATCCTCTTTCTCCATCATGCTCGGGTCACCCACTGTGTTCGGGACATGCGAGGAAAAAAACCAAACGGTAAGGATAAGAGCTAGAGGCTGGAAACGGCATGGTTCCAGATATTATCCAACAATACGGAAATCAGGTTTCATCAAGTTAAATTCAGGACTTTTTAAGATCACATATATAAAACATCACTACCCATTTCACAGCTGAGCTTGTGTTCATCGGTAGAGAACAGTAGCAGAGCGGTTTGAGCTTTCACAGAAAGGTCGCGATGGTAACGTAAAACACCTTTAAAATATAAAGGGCTGGGTACCACGAGCTATTTCTACCTTACCAGTACCTGATTTTTGATGGTGGTGCCTTAACAAAACTTTTGTTGAAATCTATATTTTTTCATTTTAAAAGAATAACAAACTACTTAAGGGTTTTGTTGTTACTGTTTTTAATATATTTATTTTTATTATACTTATTTGAATGTTTTTCTAAGCAAAACCAGAGCACAGCTACAGAGCAAACAGTAGAGGCTCAACATGTAAACATATGTACAAACTAGCCTTCATGGATGCTGACTTCCTGTAACAATCTGCTGAACGGCGGTTAATAAGCAGCTAAACAGCTGTTTATTGTCCCGTTTCTGCTTTAATCAGCCTCCACCCTCACACTCCTCCAGTGTTTTGGAAGGTGATGGACTCGGGTTTATGTTTCTGCAGTCGAAGACTTCCCATGTTTCAGCTCTCAGGATGCTGTCCTGTACAACCAGGTGCTTTGTTTAACTGTTGCTGTTCCTGATTTTCGCTGCACCAATCATCTCGCTGGTGTGGCATTTAGCTGCTGCTCACTTTAGCTAAACGCACCAAACGTTTGAGTTTTTTAGCATTTTCATCTGCGTACTGCAGAGAAGTGTTGTTGAAAGGTCTCCTCCACGCATAGCGTGACTCGGGATCAGTCATGTGACCCGCGGTGGCCCATTTTAATACTTTATTTCTGACATCGGTACCTACTGAATGTTTTCACTCAGTCCCAAAGAGGTCCACCCAGCCCTAGGCACCAGTCAGCCGTTCTCATGGTCTGTTGAGATATTCCACGTTCCTCCTCTGCTGGAGGTCTGTTTTATCTACCGTTTTGTATCGCTGCTGTAGCGTGAGTTCGGAGTATTTTGACCCGAGGCTGCAATGCATTTTTTATTAATGGTTCTTTATTTATGCTACGTTATTTAATAAAAATGATTGTGGTTGACAAATGAAACCCTAGAGGACAAATACAGTACGCATAATTTACATACATCACAAATGTTACGACCCAGTTGCCAAAATTCAAGACTTTTTAAGGTGTTCTTTCCAAATTCCTAAATGTGATGCTTTAAAGACTTTTTAAGACCCCGCGGGAACCCTGAGAAATGTGTTGCTTTTATAGTGCAAATGCATTTTGATACAGGTCAGTGACAAATGAGAAACACGACAAACTCGTTAACAGCTAAATGCCAACTTGTTGACTTACTCTTGGCAATTTTTTGAGCCGCTTCAAGCACGGTGATGGCTGCTGGGTAGGCTCTCCCACTGACAGCCAGCATGAATGGCGTCATTCCTCTAGCATCCCTGTGAGGAGGCACAATAATATATGTAAGCATGTTAGAGAGGCAGCTGAAAGACTGAGACTAATAAAGCTAACAAAGCTTACTTGGCAGAGAGCAGCTCTCGTAGGTGTGGCCTCAGGACAACACTGTCACACATCAGCTTCAGGATAAGGTGAGCATTGGCCTTCCTGTCTTTAGACTCCACCACAGATGGCTCGTTTGAAGGTCCTGCTCAAACACACAAAACAGTGAGTGGGTCACAAAATAGTCAAATACTCCAAGAACATCCAGTTCATGATGCCGTCAGAGAACTAAAGCAGCCTCTCACACTAGACAGCTTCAAAAATATTCTGTAGCACAGCGTCGGGGTGGCCTTCTCTAATGGGAGAAAGGTGAAGCATACTTGAGCAAATAAAATGATAAAAGGACTACCGACTTTTCTAGCCTACCTATGTCGGGGAAAATGTTTATACAGCTTCCTTATTTATAGATCAGTTACGAGTCTGTCCCTATAAACATCTCTGGAATCGGAGTCAAATAAACGTTTAGGAGGCTGGAATTACAATACCACTGCAGGTGATAGTTTAGATTGGAAAACACAGGGGGTGGGCAGCTACTCAGGTCTGTGTGTGTGTGTGTGTGTGTGTGTGTGTGTGTAGGGTCTCCAAGAAATAAAACAATGGGTGGGAAGAGGGATAAAATATGGGAGTCTCCTGTCCTAAACAGGAGACTTGCAGGTATCCTGATGGTCCTTTAGGGTGACACAAGTGTCCTCATCAAAATCAAATGTATTTATAAAGCAGTAATAAAAAAATAAAGTGCTGTACAATAAAAAAAAACACATACAATAAAGGAAGTTTTGTGGTGGCACTGAGAAAATACAAGTCATAAAAAGCTAGAGGGATGAGGTGGGTCTTCGGGTGTGATTTATACACGAGGGCGTCGGCCTGTTTTGGATTTACTCCACAACCTGGGACCAATAACCAAAAAAGCTCCGTCTCCTCTCTTTTTCGTTTAGTCGGAGAAACCACAAGCAGCACACGTTCAGCTAATCTCAAGTTCCCTACATTTCCAATGGATACGGATGCATAGACCATCACAGATTTGGGTCTCCATGACAACAGCCCACCAACATAGAGAAGTCATAACTTTAGATTATCTATCCACGCATAAGCCTCCCGTTTGAAACCAAGACACACAAGCACATTTCTCATCTGTTCTCCAGTGAAGGTCATGCTACGAAGGAGCCTTGTACCTGGTATGGTGGAAGTACTGGGACCTTGACTGGTACCGGTGGAAGCTGTGGTTAATGAACCAACAGCTGGTGCTAAAATGAAGTCAATGTCACCATCTGTTGAAACAAAAAAAAAATCACTGACATAATGACCTTAAAGCTCCCTTTTAAAGACGCTTAAATCAAACTGTGTTGGTCTAACTGCAGCTGTAGTAAAACACACTCACCAGGGTCCATCGGTGGGGGGTCTGGAACCCAACTTGGTGGAGCAATGGGAGGGGAGACTGGGTCTTGGTGGTCACTAGATGATGGACCAGACTCATGGCGGCCAAGACCTGCTGCTCTAAGAGACCTCCTCATCATCTCTCTTAGACGAAGTCTGTTTACAATATTCCAAATAAATCAAGAGTTTTTTATTTGCTTTATTGTTACTGAAGAGTAACAGCTGCAATGTTCTTTTCTTTTAGAAACCCTTTGAATTTGTATACTTTCTGCTTCAAAATATGCAAATTACCCCCTGCTGCTGGAGGATCCGGTTCTATTTCCAGAGCTGTTGCTCGATACCACAGAGATGGCATTAGCAATGGCCTCTACTGCAGACAGTCGCTCGGCAAAAGTGTTTCTCTCTGACCTTTCAGCTTCTGAAATCAAACAACACGGTAATTACTATGAGAAAGACACAGTAGGAAACATGCAGCTTTGTTAACAGGGGTGCAGACCTCAGACCTGAAGGGCAGGTTAGACGTTTAATCAATATTTAGTTTTCTCATCTATTAAAATCTTTTAAATATGATGGAAATCCAACGAGCAAATGGGAAAAAAAGCTCTTTCATTTCAGGTTCTGCTACTGGAGATGACTAAATCATAACCATCCCAACACTCACCTTCCTCCTCTTTGGTCTCTTTGTTGCTAACAGGAAAGCAAACGGAGACGGCCGCATGGAGGATGTTTCGGTTTCCATCACACCGATGACTCAGAAGTGCTCCGAGGGCATGGCTGCCCTGCTCCAACAGGAAGGCTTGCTCAAGGTTCATCAGATACTGTCGGCAGGCCTCATAGTCACAACGCAGCACATGCTGCATCAGTGTCTGTTTCTGAGGATTAAAGTTCATCATCATCAACTAGGACAGAATGACTTTTTTTGCTCCTAGAAAGTGGCTTAGGTCCTTTGCTCATATTTTTTATATTTATATTTTAAACCCCTTGAGAGCAAAAGTAGGTACAATACAGGATAAAATGTCACCTTTGGCACTGTTGTGATGTCATTTATCTTAAATACGAGTAATGTTCGTCAGCCTCAAATTATACTGGAAATAAAACGGTTGTTTCAGTGAAACTCCGCCCACACCTGCTCTGACAAAACGTGCTTTTAACAGCGTCTTAAGCCCAGATCACACAGTGTGTCGTACAGGATTGTGAGGCAGACCGCATGACGTCTCTCTCCAGCAGAACACGCAACATCATGAGCGCACCTCCTGAAAGTATACGTCACTGAGTAGACCCAAACCAAGCTGAAAAGTTAAAAACATTTCTTTTTTTATGTCAGCTCATGACCCAACTCAAAGAAGAAGCTTTGTTTTTAAAACCCTCACTTAGGTGTCAGACTCCGGCTGCAGGTCTCCTTAGCTGAGCTGTCAGCTGGTCATTCATCCTTCTCACCCTGCTTTATACATAAATGCCCACTAAACTACAGAGAAGTAACATCTAAACTTTTGCAGTAAATTCTGTTTGACTGCTCTGCAGCTCCAAGCTCCGTATGACAGCTCACTCCCGCTGTCACTCGCAGCAAAGTGCTACTGAACTTCTGAGATGTGGTGCCCTCATGGAGGGGGCCATCGGCTAGCACACGGCTGCTAACCACTTAAACATTCTCCCTCTCCTGATAACATTTTACTCTCTTTGACATTGAATCTGCTACTACTAGTTTACCCATTTAATTATAGATCCACTAGGATAAATACAATAAAGTTCATCTCTCCCCAAATAGAATATTTACTAAGAAATCACAATGTAACCATAGAAATACTACTCTGTGTGTGTGTGTGTGTGTGTGTGTGTGTGTGTGTGTGTGTGTGTGTGTGTGTGTGTGTGTGTGTGTGTGTGTGTCTGCTCTGTCTTCTACATTCCCAGCGAGTCGTGGCGGACGGCTGCTTATTGACCCTTTGCAAGTGACGTCACGCCACTCATGTGACCGCCCACTTCGCCATGGTGGACGGCAAAAAGACTGTTTACACCCGTAGAAACTCCAGTGGAGGTAGTCAAAACGAGCCCGTTTGTAGCCTTTTATAACTTTTATTAAGTTGATTTGACAATAAAATGGTTTTAGTTTGCTGCGTGGTCGGCTGCATTAACAGACAAGGATGTAAACTCAACTCGTTTTTTCTTTTTAATAACTTGGATGGAGACTGAGGACGGAGATGAACTGCAGCGATCAATCAAACGGACTAGCAGGCCTCAGATTTGCAGCGAACATGTTTTTACCGGGTAAGATTAACGTTCATTGATTTCACGAGGAAGACAGGGACAGGGATAAATGTGATGTGTATATACTAGTTATTGATAATCCTGATGGATGCGTATTTCACCACGTTGGATGCACTCTGTCTACTGTAGTGTAAAGAGAGACAATTATTAACAATATTAAAGCTCCGATGTATGATTATGTGTGTTAAAATTACGTTATTTATTTATATAAGCGTCAGCGTTCAGAGCAGCAGCTGAACCCGGTAACACCACCAGCAACAGAAGCTGGTAGGGATCTGGATTTTTTTAAAATCAGCTTTGGTGTAAAGTGAAACGCTGTTTATAACATAAAGTTATAAATCCAGAAGGGTGAATTTAGGCAAAGTCAGCAACATGTTTACATCGGTGAACAGCTGCAGAGAGAACGTAAGCTAACGTTGGTAAGCTAGTTAACATACCGTTCTCTATGAGCCCTCGCTAGATGCGCTACTTCTGATAACTGAACTGAGCATGAACTAGTTGAAGGAATGCTGGAGGAGTTTTGTTTTTGTTTTGATCACAAAAACTATTTCAGGCTCTATTTTTGCCTTTGTTTAGTACTGGTGTCGCTCACTGTTTACATGCTTTTGCTGTCCACCATGGTGGACCCACGTGATTAGGTGACGTCGGTGCAAAGGGTCAATACTGAGCCAGGATCCTCTGGAGGTTTCTTCCTGTTAAAAGGGAGTTTTCCTCTCCACTGTCACTGCATGCTTGCTTAGTATGAGGATTGCTGTAAAGACTGACACTAGTCAGTGACTCGATAATCAATTTCCCTCTGGGATTAATAAAGTATTTTTGAATTGAATTGAATTGATGCAACCTGCTGGGTTCCTTATATAAGAAACTTGTTACTGATTGGCTTAATGACCTGACCTGTATTATTTACTGTGTGAAGGTCCTTGAGACGACTCTGGTCCTGATTTGGCGCTTTATAAATAAACTGAATTGAATTGAATTATTACAAGTGTACTAAATTTCATACCTCTACTATGAAAAAAAAGTACATTATGGAACTGATTCTTCTTCCAAGGGGTGTAGTTGAGCCATTTTCTTTGGGATTTTTGTGACGTTGTTAAAATACAAAATATTCACACACCGACTGTGTTCAGGCTAGACTTTGTGAGTATTGGAAAATGTTATGGCTTCAAAAATGTCGTTTTAGGTGGCGGAAGAATTAATAGAAAAATAAACAGAGTAGATACAATAAGACTTTGCAGCGTCGCTGCTTGGGCCTAATTAAAACTGCACAAAGGTCATTCAGCCCTAGCAGCTCAGTACCACTTCAGCCTAGTGTTGTGACCACAAGCAGTGTGCACCATCATGTCATCAACACCCCAAACCCTCTTCAACAAGTCCTGTAAACTCACACATGTCACCACTACATAACACAATGAGTGAGCCTCTACCAAACATGCATTAGTGCTCTGCTCCCACTACAGATTTAAAAAATTGTGTGAAAATCAAACCTATTAAGCATACACTGTAGCTGCTTCCTGTTTTTATATGGGAGGCGTGGTCATGGTGTAATGGTACAGAACCAACATGTTTAATGGTGATCCACGAGAAAGAACATGAAATTGTGTGTGGATCTGATGTTGCATCATGGAGATGTAGCTGGTTGGAAAAAGTTCTGGTGTGTCTAGAGGGCATCGTTTTAGAACTCAGCATATAGCCTCTCCGCTGTTCCAAGGGTTAGGGTTAGGCTAACCCTAATCATCTTTGTGCAGTTTGGTGTGAACAGGACCGTGCGTACATTATTTATAGCAAAGTGTCTGTAAGCGAGCAGGGCTAAACTGAATCTACTAAAATCACATGAATGTATTAAGCGTGTGAAGAATAAAGCAAGTTTCAACTGCAACCTTTGTTTTTTAAGTTACTAAACTTTTAATGTATCAAGGCAGCGCCATGTCTAAACCAAATAAAATCCTATTGAGCAGTTCTTCGGTTTACAGAGATAATATATGTGTAGTTTTGTGAAAATCTTGCATTTGTTGTAATCGTCTATATTGCCAGGTCCACACTGTGCATTTTTAGGCTCACCCTAACCCTGGACAAATTCCTGCTCATGAAAAGAATTGTGGCAAAAAATGGTGTAAGTGAGGGTGATATGCAAGTCTGTGGCCATCCAGTGTGGCAGCTTTAATGAGCTTAAAGCCAAGGAAAAGTTAGTTAAAATACAACATGTGTAAAAACGACAAAACCAAGTCCTCTAACCAACTTTTCTGTGGCGGTTGGGTCCTTTTTAGAATAGATTTTTAAAATGGCAGCCAGAAGCAAAATTTAGACCTCAGGTGACTTTAAAAATTTAAGAAAATCCAGAGATAAAAAAAAAAACGCTCTCAAAACATAAGATAGCTTCTGAACTGAGCCAGAACAAGCTGATGACATCATGCCGGTAACACTCCACAAACGCTAGTGTAAACAGTAGCGGATCTCCGGTGTTCCTGCACCATTGAATTCTTTATTGTCATTATGCATACACATAACAAAATTTGGTTGGTAGCTCTCAGCTTTAAGGGCACTAAGACCACAAATAGAATGATAAACACATGAAGAGTAAAAAAAAAAGAACAATACATAAGCTTCCCTTTAGGGGGCCATTCACACAATAGTAAAATGAGCAAAAAGGCAAAATAATTTCAAGGATATAAAGATAGATGTTGCGCTGACTGACATTCTGACCGGCTCCCTTCAGTTTCCTAAGGAAGAAGAGTCTTGGTTGGGCCTTCTTTACCAGAAAGGAAGTGTTCAGTGACCAGGTTATTTGATGTAGTCTACACG
>SSNQ01000383.1:493731-512427 GCA_006942095.1 Nothobranchius kuhntae | reverse complement strand
CTCTACTAGCTCCCCCCAAATAAGTATAGGTGGGTGCTCTGTCCTGTTGGACCTCCTGAAGTCCACTATGACCTCCTTGGTCTTACTGGTGTTGAGCACCAGGTTGTTCAAAGAACACCACTGAGTGAGGTGCTGTATCTCCTCTTTGTAGAGGGTCTCATCGTTGTTTGTTATGAGACCCTAAACTTATGGCAGACGACAACGTGTCATTAGTCAGATGAAGCTTCTGAAGCCTCTGCTAATCCATCAGATTTGTTTCTCTGGAATACGACGTGGAGAAATGATATCAAAGAGCACCAGAGGGGTGCAGCTTGGTCACTCAACTTGCATCAGCTGCAAGCCAGTTAGCCGACGAGGTGATCGAACAGCTGGACTCAGACAAGATGCAAGTTAATCGGAACATTGATGTTAAATCCGACATAGAAGGATGGTGAACGTCTTCAGAACAAAAATCTGTATTTACTTTTATTGTGTGTTTCATAACACAGCAGCTAGCAGAGAAGATGCGTCTGGCTTCCTCAGTATCTTTCAATAATCTACAGAAAAACAGTGGTGCCATTTTTACCGCAGCGTGTACATATTATAAATCCAGACCAAATATTAACTGACTGCTTACCAGATTACCCTCTCCTGATTGGAGTTATCCTGCAGCCAGCTGTTAAAGCTGTCCAGGAGAGAATCCAGTCAAGTGAGCAGACACTTGGAAATATGCAGTCAAGCCGACCGACGCTGGAGCTCTGCCAGTCTCAGGAGCATACATTGTCAGAATATGTGGATCATCTTTTAGATCCAAACTTTGAACGTGTCGTAGCTTTTACAAATGACTTCTTTCCTTATCGGAGCTAACGCGGTTATCTGTGCTGCACCAGTCTGTTTGCAGTCAGCTCACTGGTGGCGCACACAAAACTACATTGACGTGTTGGTACCTGAAATATCGGTGGAGACAAATATATTGAGGAGGAGGAAAGTACCAGAGTCCACCATTTGATGTCACTGACAAAAAAGACATCTGGACCTAGAAAAATGCGAATGGTGTTTTGCACCATCTGGTTTCTTCTGATATCGAGGCCTTCTCAAGGAAAATACTTAAGGGGATGGCAGAGTCCTCCGTGGCCACGTTTGCGTTCAAAAGCTTGTTTGCAGATCCGCCACAGAAGCTCAACATTTCGTGCAAATCAGATGAGAATTGAGGAAATGAGAGGAACGTCTATGGCCGCCCAGACATCTGACTTCACTCCACCCCCTTTTAAAACCTCCTCATAATGGACGCCCAGGAACTTCACCATCTGATAGATTTGTGATGATTAGGTGAAATGGGTTGAATGGGACCTTTCACAGCAGAACATTTCCCCTCTTGTTGTGAGGGGGCAGGGCTCTAATTATGTCATTATTTGACCATTGATTGTTCTTCAGAGCTGGATGACGATTGCTTCAAGTTTTGTGACTCCAAGATTTTCAATGATGAAATTATGGCAATTTGTATATTATTTGGCAATTACTTAAAACTGAGGCCAGGCTCTGCCCCCTCTGATCTCTGAATTGTGTGTACTGAAACTAATTTTCCTCTGGGATTAATAAAGTATCTTGATTTTGATTTGATTCAGCATACACGAAAACTAATGGTTTAACAAAACCATAGTACACCAGCGCTTATGTGCAAACTCAACTAATCCTGAGTCCATCATCATCTCTAGCAGGAGTTTGATCAAATGCAACCAAAATGGGGTCAAAACTGCATGTTTGATCCAATATAGCCAACTTCCTGTTTATTTTAAGACACAGGTGCAAACTAATGTTTTGTGTATTTCACTTAGTAGTACACGTGTACCAATTTTCAGAACTGTACAGCAAAAAACAATATAATCTAAGCAGATTTTTCAATGTCAAGGGAGTGCTCTTGAGCCGTTTTTAAGGCGACTTGTCGAGACCTTTTAAAATTCAACATTTCACACCAGAATCTACACTTGTGCAGATTTTGGTGAATATGTTAAGGCCTACAAAAAGCCCCTTTATTTGCCAGAAGAAAAGAAAAAGCATTTGAAGAACCTAAAAAATTCCCTCAGTAAAGGACCTCATTAAAAGGAAAGTAATATGCCTGAGAATTCTGCCTAACAGAAGTCATTCTTCTCTTTAGTTCTGATTTTTAGGAGTTATATTTACCTCAACAGCCATGATAATAATAGCAGCTTTCTTTTTAATGGTGGAGTTAGATGGGAGGTTGACCAGAGAGTGCACTCCCATCCCCAGGCTGCTTATTGGAGGTAGGTCCAACCAATCAGGATCTCTAATCCCACCCATACAGTCTTTAGCCATTGGATAAATGGTGCCGTTTCCATCTCTGAGAATAATAGGAGACTCCTGGAAGAAAACCAGTATGACTCGTGAGGTTAGATTGCATTAGACCTCATTAAGACAAGTTTAAAAACAGAAAACTCTGGAGCTGCTCAGGAGACCATTTTACCTGTCCTGCAGTAAAGATGGCCACATTGCGCTCACTCTGTCCCAGAAAGGCCAAATTACTGGTAGGAAAGTTATTCTCCTGCTCAGCTTTGCCTGTGGCCAGGTCAAAGATACAGTACCTCACCCAGTTACCAGTTTTTAGCACTGCATGGACTCCTGGAAGATGGAGAGGATTACAATCTAGATCAGATCTAGTCAACACCCAAATACAAACTTGTCATTTAAGCCTGCTGCACACGAGCGCAAACGGCATTGAATGGCTGTTTGCTCAGCAGATACCTCGCTGTATGCGCCAGATTTTCCTGAGTTTTTCACCTCATGAGATGCTGAGGTGAATATCTAACCGGTTTGATATTTTCTGCCTCATGGGGGTAGAAACTCACCATGTGCACTACGTGAGCTGCTGGCTGAGCTGAAATACTCTAGTGGCCAATCAAAGCGTGCTCTCCGCTCACATGATTCCAAGATGCAAGTCAGAAAATAAACAAAACGCAGCCAAAGCTGGAAATGGAAGAAATGCCTCTACATTTTTTGTTGAAGCACTGCCGCCATCGTCATTTCAAGGTTAGGAAGGTAAGGGTACAGTGGCTGCAAAGGGCCAGGAGTTTATGCCAATCTACTCCAAGAGATGAGCCTTGAAGACCCAGAACCCTTCCAACAGTACCGCCGCCTGGATCCTGAATCTTTTGAGAGGGTGGTAGAAATAGTGGGCCCATCGATCCACGAGGTCCTATTTTTATTTTTCTGACATGCAGACAGGGGGCTGCATCTGAACACATCTTGGAATCATGTGAGCAGAGGCAGAAAACAGTGAAAATCAGGCGCACACAGCGAGGTATGTTTGCTCAGCAGGTTGCTCTTGTGTGCAGCAGGCTTAATTATGTTATCAAGTAGCAGCAGATATAAAGATTGAAAAAAAATTCTCAGTGAAACATTTCACCTTTGGAGTCAACGTTGACAGCCAGAATCTCTGCCTTCTCTGGGATGCAGAGCTTTTTAGGTGTTCGCTGAAAACAGTCTGGGACTTTTGGAGTTCCGCCAGTTTTAACTACCTGTGAGTTTGATGGAGAGAGCAACCTTAATTAATTCATATTTACATCTGAAATTAAGACAAGTTCTGTCCTAAAGATCAACCATGTACCTGTAGCTCATCTATTCTGAGGAGTCTGCAGTCCTGCAGCAGTGATGACGGGTCTGAGTCGGTGGGAGCAGCAACAGCAGCAGCAGCACCAGCAGCTGCAGCAGCAGCGCTCTGGGTGGTCACATTGGTCCCAGGAAACTTGACAGCAACATACGCCCCATCCACCTTCAGAACCTAAGTAGTCATTTAACCACAACATATTTTAACTTATTTTAAAACCAAGAACACAGTTCACCACAGATCAATCCTAAATCAGTCCCTCCAGAACAGAAAAGTCCTGATCAGAGTCAAAACCTAACCCTAACCAATTTCAGCCATTTATACAAAAAGGTTTATTTATTTCTCAGCAAGAAAATCAGACATTTTAATGAATAACGGTCACGACAGATTAAACAGACGAACTAAAACGACAGACAGAATAACATTTTTCTTCACGGTAGAAAAAGTTTAGTTTTTTACAGAAAAATCCCATCAATATTTTTTATTTCTAATTATTTCCACAGATTGTCTCAATAGAAATATGTATAATATGTAAAGGTCAGAGGTCACAAAAAGACCCACTTTTAAGCAGATAGAAATCTGAAGCCTGCAGGGACGATGTTTATGTTTATGTGCTTAGCAGACGCTTTTACCCAAAGCGACTTACAATTTTTCTTTTTTTTTTTTTACCTATAGGGCATGTTGTGATCTGTGGGGGAAACCGGAGTACCCGGAGAAAACCCACGCATGCATGGGGAGAACACGCAACTCCACGCAGAAAGGCCGCATGTCCTACATGATTCAAAAATGTCCTGCGTGAGACACTCCCTTGTCTGCCAGTTTGGCAGACGTGGCTGAAAGGTTTCTGCCAATACTGCTGGTAGGAATGCGTGCTGAGCCATCAGGCCACAGGGCTAAAGCATTAAAAACAGTCGTGCTCCTATCTTTACTTCTGACAACATCCGTTGAGGCGGAGCAGTTCTTGTACATCAGCTGGAGTAGGTCTATGTTTTCTCAATAATCCTAGCAGTTATCCATTTTCTTGTTCTTTTTAACCAGTTTAGTAAAATTATTTTTTACCTGACATGGTTCAGCTAGTATCCCTAGCCATCATCAGAGAACGCCCGTGTTGGTGGTTTATCCAATGCCACCAACACCAGCGATCTCTGATGATGGCTAGTGATACTAGCTGAACCATGTCAGGTAAAAATACCTTTCACTCAACTGTGTAAAAAAAAAAAACAAGAAAATGGATTACGAAGATGACCACTGAGTACTGAAAGTAAAGTTTTTACCATTAATCTCTGGAAAGACCCAACGAAATGTTGTAAATAAATTAAATGATGCCCGTTTATTGAAAAATATTGGCAGTTTCTTAACATACAACCACAAAAATCTAGTCTAAATTACATGGGAGCAGGTCTAAGTCTCTGGGCGACACCATGTTTCCTTCTACAGAAGCCCATGAGGACAAAACACAAACTGATCCGTAACAAACGCTTACAAAACTTTCACCATTAATAAACGTTGTTTTACACATTTACCTCTTCACTCACTGCCACTGATGAAAGGGAGTCTGATGTTCTTGTTATTTTGCTGGAGGTTGTGCTCCTAGGGTTTTTTGACCCTAATGGCCATCCGTTGGTAAGATCTTATTCGAATACAAAAATAACGCTTACTTGCAGTGATTTAGGTATGTACTGCCCTTATCGCCAGGGAAACTACACACTGTCACTTTAATAAGAAATGCTGCTTCAGATCCACACACCTTTCCTACAGGAACGTTTTTCACATCCTCCACAAACACCACCTCCCGGAGAGGCCACTGCTCCTCGTTCACCTTCTCTTCCTCTTTGGGAGCTGGGGTGGAGCGCCTCCGCTCTGGAAGAAGTAGAGTACATTATAGATGTCTGAACAGAACCACTGATATTAACCAGTTGTAAATGAGTGTGATCCAATGGTTAAACTACCACAGGCACCAGCAGAAAGGGAACCCAGAACCCTCAGTTTTCTAAAGAATACATCAGGGAAGAAGGTTCTAAAACCACAAAGACCAATTATTGCAGCAAAAATACACCGACAGACCTGCCAACCTTGTCTAAATGTTTCGAGTACCACATGTGCTGCGTTTTTTCGCACACTTTTGCAACTCGTTGCTTTCCACGCCGTAACTTCCTCATTCACTGGCTGGAAACATCTTCTTGAATAGTCCAATGTATTGAAGGGTTTGACGTGATGTTACATCTATGTGACCAAATGCAGACGGGGTCCGGAAGCAGCCGGCACTGCACAAAAGGTTTTTTACTTTGGTGACTGGGCGGTTACTACAATCACTCTAATTGGGGGGGGGGGACGACAAACAAAAAAAATTTTTTTTTTCAAATCCCGGATGAAGTGCTCCACAAAGAACTTGATTAAAAAAATATTAATAACAGTTAAGAGATTACTGAGTGTTTTATTAAACAGCTGCTTAGAAACAGCCATAAAAACCACTGGTTAACACGAGTCCTCACTGCTAATAGCTTTCAGAGTGCTAATGTTTTTAGCAGTTAGCTTACTGTTGTAACGTGGCGTTTACACCTTTTTACAATCAAACAAACGTACCAGAAATGTGTATTTAAAAAGGCATAAGAAGTCAGTTACAAGCAGAGGTGGAAAGTAACGAATTACATTTACTCACCTTACTGTAATTGAGTAGCTTTTTTGTGTATTTATACTTTTTAAGTCGTTTTTAAAATCTGTACTTTTACTTGAGTACGTCTTTAAAAAAAATTGTAATTCGCTACATTTTAAATCATATCCGTTACTGAGTAAAAACAAATTGTAGGCTTAATAAATTAAAAATATTACATGTAGCAGCATCGGAACAGGAAGAGACACCTGCATGAGCACCGCGTCTAAACAGTAGGGGTGTGGGTGTACACTTTAAATAATGAGGACAAACATTTTTACTGCAGTTTTGCTCAAAAGCATCAGTTCAGTCCCTGTGATCCACTCGCTGTTTACCTGCTCTCTCCCTCCTCTCCTGCGGGTTGGAACCCGCACCTTCTTGCACCGGTGTGAAGTCATCGGAATTCTGCTCGGTTCACCCGGTTCGGTGGCCGGACTCGGTTCTGTGTTTGAAATGTGTTTCTCTACCGCTCCGCATGGAAGCGGCAAAATAACGTTTAGCGCTCATAACAAGCGGATCCTCAGTGCTTTGCTCATAAAAGAGAAGACCTGCAGGCCTCTGCGAGTTAAAACATCCTGATACTGTTTCAATTGTAAACATTGTGCTCCATCGCTGTGTTATAACTCAGAAGATGCTTCTTGATGCCACAGATATGTGATGATTTAGTTTGTTTCTTTATTTTACTCCAGAATAAGATTGAATTACAAAAGCAGTTCAATGTAGTTAAATTAGTCATTCTAGAAGTGTGTGTGTGTGTGTGTGTGTGTGTGTGTGTGCGTGTGTGTGTGTGTGTTTTACACATATAGCACTGCATGAGACAATGTGGTTTCATCAAATCCATGCATCTTATTTCTTGGTTAAAGTAATGGCGAACAAAAGTAACTTCTATTTTATAAATGACGTCTCAGTAGTGTCTACGATAATGTTTTATCTTATATTGGACCTATCTTTGGTCTGGGAGGTGTAACTTATCATGATACAAGCCTTTTAAAACAAAGTGTTACAAGAGGAGATAACAACCACAAAAATCTAGTCTAAATTACATGGGAGCAGGTCTAAGTCTCTGGGCGACACCATGTTTCCTTCTACAGAAGCCCATGAGGACAAAACACAAACTGATCTGTAACAAACGCTTACAAAACTTTCACCATTAATAATCGTTGTTTTACACATTTACCTCTTCACTCACTGCCACTGATGAAAGGGAGTCTGATGTTCTTGTTACTTTTGCTGGAGGTTGTGCTACTAGGGTTTTTTTTTTTTACCCTAATGGCCATCCGGTGTAACTTATGTTACAAGCCTTTTAAAACATGTTAAAGTGTTACAAGAGGAGATAAAAGCATGAATTTAAAGTTCATGTTTGGAGACAAACCTTCACAGTTTGGAGGCTCATGCTGGTGAGGAGACACCATTAGTTCTAGTAACACCTGGGCTCCCAAGGCCTGTTCTGACAGGATGGACGTTACGGGACCCTTAAGGATTCCAGTTGGATGACTGGAGGATTATTTAGGACGACTGGAATGAACAAACTGATTTCAGTGGTGAAGGGTTAAATGAGTGAGTGAACCCACTACCAAGGATGAACTCTGCTAACTTTCAAAATCTGCTGCTCTAAATAAGCATGAAGGTCAGAGAGGAGCTCTAGGATGGACATGGATGAAGGAATTGTAATGTAGAGGTAAAGTAGGGCAGGGCCAACGTTAGCAGCTGTCACACAGTCCATTTGAAATGTTTGAATTTCATTTAGTTTGTTATGTGACAGGTTAGAGCACAGTCTCATGTTAGAGATTGTCATGAAAACATTGCGATACCTCACGTACTGATGGCATCTAAAAGAATAAAATAAATTCTCAAAATAAAGAATCAATTTAATCACAATTGAACCCTACCATCAGAAAGACCTCGTCCAATCAGTGTGCACGTCCTGTTCTCACTGATTGAAATCCCTCCATCAAATTCTGTGTGTGTGTGTGCATGTGCGTGTGTGTGTGTGTACGAGTGAATTGTGAACTGGCATTGTGATTTTGCACTCCTTAGATGTAGCCATCCTTACGCTGACACAAATGTAACACAGAGACTTACTTTGAGTACATTTTATTTACGATACTTTTTACTTTTACTTGATGAACAATTTAGGCAAGTACTTTTACTTGTACTTGAGTAAAAAATTATTTGGTACTCGTACTTAAGTAGGAAATTTTAGTACTCTTTCCACCTCTGGTTACAAGCAGATCCTAGCACATACTGGTCGTTAGCATTAGCGATAGCGTTATTATCATGAGTTAATGAATTAGAATAGCACAGCTCACTACTGAGCAAAAACAAGACTGTCATTTAAAGCATCTCCGGATCACCAAAAGGTTAACCAACCAGAAATACAACAGCTGCAGGCTTCCAGTCGTGTAAAAGGCTTTCGTTTGAGTTGCAGTGTAACACGAGGAAGGCAGCACATGGTAGTTTGTTGTTGAGCGCCTTAGCGCTAGATCGTTTTGGGCCGCCGCTGTAAAATAAGTGAGATGCGAACCAGAAAAGCTTCTGCCGTTCACAATTCGACAACGGATTATTAAAGAACAGATTGCGCTGTTTTGGTAGTTTTGGCATTGACATCATCATAGAGCAGAACATTCTGTATCTCTTCAAAAAACCAGTAAAAACAGTCCAAAGACGCTAGCGGCGAGAGGCTTTTTTTGATCAGTCAACAGCCGGCAGAGTTTTGTAATTCTGTAATGAGAGCTGAGTAAAGATGCTCAGAGAGTGGAAATATTTGTTTGAACTGCCTTCCCTCATTCTGAAACTAACATAGGAAACCAACTTCAGCTTCGTCTGGTACATTTTACTTGTTTTTGTAATAATTTAATCTCTTCCTCGTTAAATAAATATTCACATGGACAAGCCGTCCCTGAGGTAATCCATAAGCAGGGTTGGTACCCATAACTAACAACTGAATTAGCTCCAGTATCAAGTGTTGATGTGCACAAACCAGATGATTTAACACACGGAGGCTGCAGTTCTGTTGTGTGTGAGCAGAGCTCACCGCGGCAGAGTGGTAGAAGAGGTTTCAACAACAGAACCGACCAGAATACTGACGTAACATTGGTGCAAAAATGTGCAGGTTTTGATTGGCAGCAGGAGAGGGAGGGGGAGGGGGCAAACACAGTAAGAAACATGGAGGGACCAGACTGATGGTAAAGTTTTTGAACCAAACTGCAGTAAAGCGTGGGTGTTTTTAACCTCCTCGTTAGGTCTGGTCCGCTGACACACAGAGAAGGAGTTTACCTTTTTAAACAGCAGAGCGAGGGAACCGGAGGATGGAGAAAGGCAGCAGGCAGGACGTAGGAGGGAGCAGGGAGGAGGGGGTGTTGTGCTTAAATTGTTTTTCCACAATGATTTGCTTAAACTTCTTCACCACATTACCGAGTCATGTTGTCAGACAAAATACCAGTCGTACCAGCGTAATAAAATGCCAAAATGAAGTACCGGTTGGCAGGTCTGCATTGATGATAAAAAGAGTAGAGACTATAACAATCACAGTAGTTTTCCTTATGGTTCCTGAGAGAAGTCAACAGTAACACAGCTGCTGATAAAAGCCTGTCCACCATCTGCTGCAAAGTCAAAGGACTAATGAGAGCAGAGTGAGCAGGACACGGGTTATGTGCCCGTGAGACAGGACCGTTAAGGCTTATAGCATGAGAGAAGCAACGTACTGTAGGGCAGCGAGGCACTGCTCGCAATGGAAGACGCATCACTGCAGGTAGAGGCAGGTGAAGGAGGAGGACCCATCTCAGTCTTCACCAGCTCCGGTTTGCTTTCCATTCTAAAGTGATAAATGTGGATCTTTAACATCTTAGGAGCACAGCAGCAAACATCTGCATTTACACCGAATGTAACCAATGACTCTAGATGGCTGAAAGTAGTTGTGAAACCAGTCAGCAAATCAGAGAGAAACTGACTTGATTTCCTGGGTCTTTGTTGTCTTCTCCATGTTCTTGAGGCTCTCCGGTGAGCGCAGCTGGAACCTGCAGCTGTCATTCATGTTCCAAACAGACTCCAACAGCACGCCTACTTTGGGGATTCCAGCACTGACAGAAAAGGCCACTGCACCGGCATGATAGAGGGGGTTATTCCTCAAACACACCTACAGGAGGAACACATTCATTTATCAACATACATCATCGCTGAGGCTTAATCTCAGGTGGCACCAGTTTTCCTGACAAAAGTTCTGAAAGAAGGCTAGTGTCTAAGGCTACGATCACACTGCAGGTCTTCATGCTCAGCTCCAATTTTTGTATAATTGAAAAAGCAACAGAAAAAAAACACTCTCCAGTAAGAACGGTTCACGGCTCCAAAGCAACCGTGTGTGTGCAGAAGAAGAAGTCACACACAGCGCGCTCAGTGGAGTCTGAACCAGGAGAGTCTCAAGTTTTTGGCCTGTTTCAAAACGATAAACTGCTTTTCTCTCCCGCCGCCTACCCAAATGATTATTTATTGACATCAGATGCGTAATGGAATCAGTAACACGTATGAAAATGACCCTGATGGAATTTAAAAAAAAGATGTGATCTGTGCTGTTCAGAAAGAAAAATCAGATATGGGTCTCGTGGGAAAAAAACTGGATTTGATGGGCTGTTGCCTGCAATGGGAACCTAGCCTAATTCTCTTCTGACCTGCGTTCCCACAGTGATGTTGGGTATTGAGGAGATGCCGGCACTGGACTTTGGCTTTTTGTTCTTGGCTCTGGCCTTCTCAAGCATCTTCTTTCTTTGACTAAAAGGCACAACACCCCTGTGGAATAATGAAAGCAGTAAACTATCAAAATACAGCTAACATTCATACTTTTCGCTTTACACTGTGTGACATGACAAATGGCACAGAAAACGGAATGCTTGGATATTAAAGACCAACTTCACTTGTTTTTCTCATCCTATCTAAAGTGGTCACTAGTAGAAATGAACACCTTGTGAGTTGATCTCTGCGGGGAGAAAGCTCTGGTGATTCGGTTTCAGGAACTAGAAGTTAGTCGGAGTAGTGGGGAGCAGAAAACAGGATTTGGAGTCTTACGTGCTGAAAATTGGACATCTCGTCTCTAACTGGCTAACAGCAATGTGACTAACACCGACTCCGTTATCTCAGGAGGTAGAGCGGGTTGTCCAGTAATCGTATCGATAGGATTGATCCCAGCTCCTGGCAGAGAACACTGCTGTCTGTATGTAGGATTACTACTGACTTTTCCAGCCCACTGAATGCACCAGGGCCAACTGGTGATCCATCCAACATGGCCGCCAGCAGACCATGTCTCCTTTACGTTTATATTATCTCTGTGCTTCCCAACATACACAAACATTAACCGTCATTTAACTAGTTGGGACGGTGTTACCTCAACAACTAAAAATAACTGGAGTCAAGCACATCGTCCTCTAGGTACGCGACTCCAAGACCGTGCTTTGTTTAGGGAAGCCTGCCCACTTTTCTTGATTTAGTATTTTTTAACACCTTCTAGTTATCTGAAAAGCTGAAAGGATAACCAAAATAATCTTTTGGCTTTAGATGATGTTTTTCTACCATCTTAAAGAACATTAAAGATGATCTTTAATTCCCATCTGCTACAATCCTTTTATCGCTCTGCTGTGGTCTGCTGGGGTGCAGGTAGCTCTGACCCAGACAGATAGAGACTGAACAAGCCAGTTTAGGACGCTAGCTCAGTTCTCACTAGATTCGGCTGAGGAGACGTGTGTGAGGAGGATTGCTGGTGAAGGGTTAGGGTTAAGGTAGATATAGTATTCATCACCTAATTTAAACTTGACAATAAAACTTGTATTACCTATTTGCAACAATAACTTAACATGTGTTTGCATTTCCCTCTCATGAACACATTTAAAGAACCAGTAACAGTGACTCTCACCACCAGTAGAGGCTATTCTCCAGCTGTGCACATGTGTAAAGTGCACAACAATGCAGCGACACCATGCGCTCCCCCTGCAGCTCAGGGAAAGCTTGAGTGCTGTGCTCCAGTTTCAAGGCTACTGTGCTCAGAGTATCGTCTACCCAGGTGGCCACCTTAACAACACAGAGTGCAGCTAGTTAACAGTCTATTAACTACACATGACACGTTTAAACAGAGTCAAGTACAGCCTTATGACTGCAAAAATGATTGAATGTTTATTCATCTAAAAGCACCTTGTTGGTCTCTGTTGCTACAGTGGCTCTGATGCTGTTGGCAGCCAGTAAAGTGATCTTCTCATTGGTCAGGCCCAGGAAGGACACGCGAGGGTGATGGATGGAGGGATTCTGATGGAACAAATAACAGAAGAGTTGAAAATATGACCTTTACCATATTATTTAAGGTTTGTTGCATTTTATGTTTATTTGGGAAGTTCACTGAGACTAGTTCAATTCTCTACCTGTGCATTCCTGTAGGGTTCGGGCTCACTCCACCTCCACTGGTAAAGCTCTCCTTTGGAGCTCACAGCTACCAGCTCAGAGAACATGGCACCAATGCTCACAAACTTTACACCATCCTGGAAAGGTAATCAGAGGTGTTCTCATGACGATAATATCAGACCAACAAGCAGCAGTGATCATGAACGTTTACTGAAGATCCAAGAATTAAAGTTTTGTGTCATTTTTACTACGTGACACAGTTTATGCTTCTGTGGCTAAATAGTGACGCGGTGCAATGAATCGGTTACACAATACCTTCTCACCTCTGAATTTATTAGTAACACTAAAATGTTTCAAATAGATCATTAAATAACCTTTCACTAAAAAAGTGAGGAAGTAGGCAGAGGACATAGAGTCTGAATGGTCCATTTTCTGTAACTTTAACTAGAGCCCTGCACGGGCCTAAAATCTGAGCCCATGTCCGGCCCGGCCCGAGGGAGTGGAGCCCCAGCCCGACCCGAAAAGGTTTTCAGGATTCTCTGGCCCGACCCGAGCCCAAGCCTGACTTTTTTTTAACCAACTAAATGAAAACAAAGTGCGTAAATCCTGACCAATGTGTTAAAGGACGTGCAGGATCCGATCAATTTGTTTTTCCCTCATTTACCGACACGGAGATAACGGCGCAGGCTCTGGTGGTAATCAAGTTAAATTTGATCTCTTTCCAACAATTTTCAAAAGAAAACAAAACAGTCAAAAGCAGGGCTTGTGTTGTGTTGACCGGACCGTTCCCGTATTAAGACAGTTTATTTTGACGGTGAAAGAATAGAAAGAATTACCCCGACGCATGCAGATGAACTGACATTTTATTCTACACACATCGCAGATGTAGCTAAATCACCCAAGAAAAGATTCCCATCTCAACATCTGAGTTGGACACTGCTCAGCGCATATGTGCACAGCGAGCTGAAGATGTGGAGAGGGGCTTGGAGCGCGTTGCAGAACCAGAGCGCATGCGGGAAGATTCCTCCCACTGAAGCGAGTGTTTTCCAAACCCTGTCTCTCAGAGAGACTTGTCACTTAGAAAATGTTCCCCGATTATGAAACTTTGGCTGAATAGCGCTTGTTGTTCCTGTCTCCAATGTGGCGACACATCCAGGAGCCGTCTGAGGAGAAGCCCAGAATCTGACATCCTTTTCAGCTCAGGAAGCGCCTATGATTACGCACAAGCGTGACCCGTCAACCTGGTCTCACAGTAAGACCGGGTTGGGCCTGTTCAGGTTTACGCAGACAATCTTTACATAGAATTGACTTACAGATATAAAATTAATTCAGTAAAATATAAAGCATTTTATTTAAATATCCATTCATTATTTTACAAGCACAGAGAGCCGCATAAGAAGGATGGAAGAGCCGCGGGTTGCCGACCCCTGGTATAGCCTATAAAATGGCATGTTGAGGACGCAAACTCAATACATCTCTTTTATTGTGAGGTAATAATTTCTCCGAGTTTTGCGGTTGCGGGCGGGAGTAGACATGCACGCTGCGGGTGTGGGCGGGAGTAGACATGCACGCTGCGGGTGTGGGCGGGAGTAGACATGCACGCTGCGGGTGTGGGCGGGAGTAGACATGCACGCTGCGGGTGTGGGCGGGAGTAGACATGCACGCTGCGGGTGCGGGTGGTAATGGTCAGAAATTCAGCGGGAGCGGGATGAAGAAAACAGTCCCGCGCAGGGCTCTACTGCTGCGTTTCAATTTTTTTTATGAATTCAATTAAAAATGAAGGCGCCCGGCCCATGTCCGAGGTAATTACACAGTCGTTGGCCCGAAGCCCGGCCCTCAGGCCGTCGGGCGCGGTCGACCCGAGGGCCTAGGCCTTCAGTGCAGGGCTCTAACTGGAGCTGCAGCCACAGTCGTGGGTGCCTGTCATGGTGGCAACCCCCAAACCCACTGGTGGACACTGGCGATTAGGGATGCCTTCAAGCTGGTCTTTCAGGCCTGTGGGACTCCAGAGGCAGCTGATAAGCATCGGTGGTCCAAGCAGTATGCGGCTCGGGTGGTTGCAGAGGCAAAAACGAGGGCATGAAGGAGATCGGTGAGACAATGGAGCAAGACATCCATATGACTTTGTGGAGATTCTGGTTGACAATCTGGTGCCTCAGGAGAGGAAAGCAGTGTGCTACTAACACTGTTTATACTGGAGACGATGTGCTACTGACCTTTACTTGGAACAATGTGGGTCGATGGGCAGAGTACTTTGAAGACCTAATCAATCCCATCAGCATGTCTTCCAGTAAGGAAGCAAAGTATGGGGACTTTGAGTCGGGTTTTCCAATCTCTAGAGCTGAGGGCACTGAGGTGGTCAAAAAAGCTCCTCGGTGGCACTGTACCATGCTGGCAGTACGTTGGGCTCATTCCTGGTGAGAGTTGGACTCCACCACGGCTGCCCTTAGTCACCCATTCTGTTCATAACTTTTATGGACAGGATTTCTAGGTGCACCCAAGGTGTTGAGAGGATCTGTTTTGGTGGCCTGAGGATCAGGTGTCTGCTTTTTGCAGATGATGTGGTCCTGTTGGCCTCATCAGAATGTGATCTCCAGCTGGAGCGGCTCGCAGCTGAGTGAGAAGCAGCTGGGATGTGAATCAGCTCCTCTAAATCAGAGACCATGGTCTTGAGTTGGAAAAGGGTAGAATGCCTTCTCCGAGTCAGGGACGAGGTCCTGTCTCAAGTGAAGAAAAGTATTTTTGTCGTGTTCACGATTGAGGGAAAGGTCGAGAAGGAGATTGATAAGGAGACTGGTGCTGCGTCTGCAGTGGTGCAGGCGTTGTGCCAGTCTGTCGTGGTGAAGAGAGAGCTGAGTCAGAAGGCAAAGCTCTCGATTTACCAGTCGGTTTACGTTCCCACACTTATCGATGACCAAGAGCTTTGGGTAATGCTGGTGGTGATCGGAGGGACCGGTGGTGCCAGTGTTCGGCAGCCTCGCCTCTGTCACTGCGCCCCAGGGCAGCTGTGACTACATCGTAGCTCATCACCATCAGTGTGTGTGAATGAATGAATGATACACTGTAGGGTAAAGCGCTTAGGAGTCCTGACTCTGTAAGGCGCCATACAAGTGCGGGCCACTTATCGACCGAAAGAATGAGATCGCAGATACAGAATGTTCTCACTGAGCGGCAGCTCCGTGCTACAGAGAGAACTTTACTCAACATCATCCAGCATGAAAATGAATCATGCACGAGGGAAGCCCCCGCTGGCTGATTCTACTCGCCAATCGGAGTCGGTAGGCGTGACCTAAAATCCTGCCTCTGTGGTCGATCTCAAAGTGAAGATGGACAATTCCCTGTGTTTTGATGCCCACGTTGGTACTGTGGCGTCACCTTTTTAATCACCTGAGATGGTTGGCTAAAGTAAAGCCATTTTTATCTAGAGAGGATCTTAAGACTGTGGCTCAAGCTTTTATAACCTCATGCCTAAACTACTGTAGTTCTGTCTTATTTGGGGTAAGTCAGGGTACAGTAGCTCATCTCCAGCTCATTCAGAATGCTGCAGCAAGATTCTTGGCTGGCAAAAAAAGTTTGATCACATCACACCTGTTCTGGCTGCCTGAGGATGTTACAATTCGTTTTAAACATCTTTTAATGGTTTTAACACTTTGAATGGACTGGCTGTGGCTTATTTTTATTATTAGGGGGCGACGGTGGCGCAGGAGTTAAGTGCTCGCCCTGTAATCAGAAGGTTGCAGGTTCGAGCCCCGCTCAGTCCGTCGTTGTGTCCTTGGGCAAGACACTTAACCCACCTTACCTGCTGGTGGTGGCCGGAGGGACCGGTGGCACCTGTGTACGGCAGACTCGCCTCTGTCAGAGTGCCCCGGGACAGCTGTGGCTACTAAGTAGCTCATCACCATCAGGGAGTGAATGTGTGTGTGAATGGGTGAATGACTGATCGTGTTGTAAAGCGCCTTGGGGGTTTCAGGCACTCTGTTATATCAAATACAGGCCATTTACCATTTATTTGACAGAGTTGGTGCAGCCATATGTCCCTGCCCGAATGCTCCACTCCAAGAGGCGTTTTGCTGCTGGTGGCTCCTAGAGCTCAGCTAAAGACGAGAGGGGATAGGACGTTCTCCGTAGCAGGACTCTCTGGATAGATGTTGATCTTTTACATGATTTTACCTGTTTTTACTTGTTGGTTTTAATTGTCTTTGATGATTTTATCAGTTTTAATTTGTTACTGTGCAGCACTTTGGTGGCATGCCTCATGCCCGTAAGGGGCTCCATAAATAAAGATGATGATGATGGTAGGCGTGAATTTCAGCTGGCCACTCAGTCCATAGAGTCACCTCGGTCTCAGTCAGACCTCTGGGGAGGAGGTCTCAAAAAAAGAGTAGACTCAGAACAGAAAGCTCATTTGTGACCCAGGTGTGAAACCAAATTCTGGTCTTGACTTGTACCCGACCATACTGACCCTAAAGTGTAAGCGTCATATGTGTCTCAGCTGCCCAGGGGACCGCTTTGGGATTTCTCCAGAGGAGGTGGCCCAAGTGGCTGGGGAGAGAGAAGTCTGGGCTGCTGCACCCATGACCCGACCNGCACAGGAGTTAAGTGCTCGCCCTGTAATCAGAAGGTTGCAGGTTCGAGCCCCGCTCAGTCCGTCGTTGTGTCCTTGGGCAAGACACTTAACCCACCTTACCTGCTGGTGGTGGCCGGAGGGACCGGTGGCACCTGTGTACGGCAGACTCGCCTCTGTCAGAGTGCCCCGGGACAGCTGTGGCTACTAAGTAGCTCATCACCATCAGGGAGTGAATGGGTGAATGACTGATCGTGTTGTAAAGCGCCTTGGGGGTTTCAGGCACTCTGTTATATCAAATACAGGCCATTTACCATTTATTTGACAGAGTTGGTGCAGCCATATGTCCCTGCCCGAATGCTCCACTCCAAGAGGCGTTTTGCTGCTGGTGGCTCCTAGAGCTCAGCTAAAGACGAGAGGGGATAGGACGTTCTCCGTAGCAGGACTCTCTGGATAGATGTTGATCTTTTACATGATTTTACCTGTTTTTACTTGTTGGTTTTAATTGTCTTTGATGATTTTATCAGTTTTAATTTGTTACTGTGCAGCACTTTGGTGGCATGCCTCATGCCCGTAAGGGGCTCCATAAATAAAGATGATGATCATAAGTGGAGGATAATGCATGGGTAGATGGATAAAAAGGTTCAACAAGGCAAAAGGGACAAGAAGGATCCTAAACTTTAAATTATTTTAGAAAGAAGAACGTGTGTACGTGTTTTACCTTGTCAGGCCACCACTGGAGCTCTTCTCCCAGGGAAACAGGGCTCTGGACTGGGATGGTTTTCTTGTCAAGGCTGGGCTCACCCTCACGGCTGGTGGACCCTCGCTCAGTATCAAATGAAGCCCCATCGAGCCATCGACGCTCACGTAACCTCAACACGGACTCACGTTCACGTAACAGCTCTGAGTCACGCTCTAGGGGAAGGAGGAGAACTGGTATGCAATAAGGTCACACCAGTGGGATAGAAGTAAGCCACTCTCTGGGAAAGACCCGTCAAAACGTTTTTCAAAAAATAAATGTTTAGAATAACTAATGCAAATTATTCAGTTGCAATGCTGAAGATTAGGCGGGAGTCTAAAAAATACTGAGGGTGAGTCACTTTGCACACTCGTCTGTTAAAAATAAGTAAAACAGGAAGTGGATAGAAAGAAAGAAAGCATGCAAATGGGCTGAAACTGGGCTACGCATGTTTTTTTTTAACTAAAGTGCCTTAAAGGGTCCCTGTTAAGACAGGTAAGCCTAGCGGGCCTTTCTCAGAGAGCTCACAGTATGTACCACAGCCATGCAGCACACAACCCCAAACATTTATCAGAGTTAAAGTTCAACTCAAACAGACGATGAAAAGTTATGAAACTAATTAAAACAAGTATTGCTTTATTTTTAGATTTAATGTAATAATCAAAATTACATCTTCAAATACAGTTTGTCAAAAGATTGTTCAGAACTTTGAAACTCTTTTTCAATTATTGCAAGACTCATTGATTCCTAAAAACATCTTTGTT
>SSNQ01000383.1:465800-493565 GCA_006942095.1 Nothobranchius kuhntae | reverse complement strand
GAGAGAGAGAGGAGAGAGAGAGAGAGAGAGAGAGAGAGAGAGAGAGAGAGAGAGACAACGGGTAAAAACAACTATTTGTGTTTATTATGAATGAGACGAGAACTCATCAGAAACACATCTAGTTCAATATTATCGTTGAATACTAATGACCACATCATTTGTAGTAAATCGCCAGTTTCCTCACTCCTTTCATTCCATCCTGTTCTGAGTGGTTAGCGCTTTATTGAACACACACACACACACACACGGTTTAAACAATAAAAAAACAGATTTATGATTTTGATAAGTCAGGTGATGTCCAGGTTATTTTAATGGTCACAATTTGATCTGCAGACTTTCGTTCTTGTCGTGTTGCGCCGAGTCTCAACAGCTTCAACTGTTGAAAGAGAAGTTATTATTGAGTATTGTTAGAATATTTTCCCCCACACACCTCCTGGGAGATAAGACTCGCTAGCTGTGTCATCTCCATCATCTCCATCTTCGTCATCCCGGCTGAGCAGGTTGTTGACTGCCAGGTTAACATCCAGGTTAGTCCTCTGGAGCTCCCTGATGATCACACTTCTCGATTTCCCCTGAAGGACCACTTGAGCCTTGAGGAAAGAAAAGGAACAAGACAAAATGTCCACTTCAGTAAAGAAGATAAGACATGCAGACAGGACAGGAGCACAGAGGCTGAGAGGAGCACACCTGTGTGATGAGTTCCTCAGGAATGACTGATGCTGGAATGACTGGCTGAGGCTGGCTACCCAGAAGTCCAGAGCCACGGTCTCTTCCTGTGCGAATCACTCTGGTCTGACGACGGGAATCGCGAGCAGCTGTGGACGACCTGCCTGATGCGCCTCCACTTCCTCCACCCCCTCCACTGCCACCCCCTCCTCCGCTGCTACCACCTCCTGCTCCACCTCCTCCTGCTCCTCCACCACTTCCACCTCCTCCACTGCCTCCATTCACACCAGAGCTCCAGCGACTCCTGTCACAAACAGGGCAAGGCCTTCATCACACAAAGCAGCAAACAAACTAGCAGAGCACACATGTGGTGGGATTCGGCCTGTGGCAGCAGAAGCATGAACATCCAGCATGTAGAGAAACCAACAAACGAACGGCCAAGTCTTTTCTTAGGTTGCTAATGAAGACGAGGCTTTCGTCAAGTACAATATACAGGTGGACTACAAACTCTGTCAAGTAAGAAAACAACACTTTTGTTGGATTTGAGGGGTCTAGGGGTTTCTGATGCACAATACAAGATGTGCAAAACAACATTAGGAGGAAAAACAACCAGTTTGTTGAGGAGGGAGGTTGGTCATCAAGCAGTGTTGATCCTGATCAAGTTTAAATGCACATGTTCTACTTTAAGACGTCTAGCAGCACCCAAATAAAACCTCTTCATACAGAACAGAGTGCAGGGAATGTTGCAAAGAAAAAACCCATACCCTCTGATATGACACTTCTGTGCACATCAGGCTTTCAAAAGGTTACTGGTCTCCATCCATCCTGCCAGAACTTACCCAAGGGTGTTGCCTGCCAGTCTGCCCAGTGTGTCAGAACCAGACAGGAACCAGGGCGGATCACTGGTCCTGCCTGGTCTGGAGCTCCTTCCTGTCCCTGAACCACTGCTCAACTTTGAACTGGAAACAAAAGATGGGAGATAAGTTACAACCCTAGAAAAGTCCCAAAAGGACTGATAAAATGTTTATTTACTTTTTAATCCTGGGTTCACTCAGACTAAATTTAGCCCAGGTATTTGTGTAATTATACCCCTTGGTTCAGGATTCTTTTCCATTTTTTACTCCTGTGACTCAGGAGGGGTATTTTGGAGACGAGCATGGCAACACCCTTGGGAATCAGAATTGTCTGCAACTCATTCCTCTTTCAAAACTTTCCTTTAGAAGAAAAATCTTGGGTTACTGGGGCTGCAACAGCTTTCTCCTATTTCAGCATATTGCATGATGGTAGATATTTTGGTTTAATCAAGTTAAATGTGAACTAATGTGAATTTGTGAATTAAAATGTCCCACGAGAGACAAAAAATGTTTCAAACTGTACAATCTCTGTCTGTAAAATGTAGACAGATTCAAACAACTGCTACTGTAACTGAGACAAACATAATTTAGTCAGAAATCTGACATTATTTAGGTTATTATGCTGGGATTAAATTCAGAGGAGATACCGAGCATCACTCTGCCAGAGACGGCCCGTCATCATCTTTTCTGTTGTTTCCACCAGGCTACAAGGAAAATAATAAACTGAGACAATTTCAAAGAGTCTTATTTTGTTGAGCAAATCTTAAAGAGGAAAAACAACCCTCCACGGTAGTTTGGAGGTAGCAGGTGGTAGCTCTGCTGGCTGGAAATAAAACCAAAAAACTCAGCAGCCAGTAAAAAAGACGTTCGTAGAAGTAAAACGTGACGAAGAATCAGACTGAGACAAGTCTTGTAGTTGGTGTTGAGAGATCAGGATTAGAGAAGCGTATACCTATTACTGACGCTCAGCTCAGGTGTGTTATCACACTGAATATAGACCCCTTGATTGATATGGTTTACATCCAGGTAATCTCACAAATGCGGGAACCCCATCTCCAACCATTATCCAGAGCTGTATTTCTGAGACTTAAGCTAACAAAATCAAAGCTAGGGATTTAGATATCACTACTTTAGATCTTCTGCAGAAGGATGTGTTAGATAAACAAAGTAAACATATCAAAGTTAATGGTGCTTAGCATAAAGCTTCCAGACCCGTTTGAAATAGCCAACGAGCTGTGATGACAGTCCTCCTCAGAACTGGCCGTCAGGACTTCACACAGCTGAGCTACAAAGGAGTAACCGGATCTCTTCTACGTTTTGCTTAGAAAGCTGAAGGATCGCTGTGACACCGTTCGTCTTTGGAGATTAACGGATGCTCCGTTTATTCTGGCGAGCAACAGAAACAAGAACATGAACAAATGCTCCAATTCGACAACACATTTTGTGTAATTATAACAAGACTGTTCCCGCGGGTCACACAGAACCACACACCACACCGGCATCGTCAGGTTCACACTAGGGTTGACACGGTAACCGGTGTAGCGGTAAACCCCGGTAAAAAAGTTGACAATAATAATAACCATCTTGTTTTTAAAAAAAACTATATTAACTCGGTGGGTTTACAGTGGCTGCGGTGGAGGCGCGGTGACCCTTACCAGCCACCGTATCATCTGCTGAAGTTGCCGGCTGCACATGCGCGCTTTGTTGTTTACGACCAAAACTTTCTTGAAGCTAAAGCTGAAATAATGGCCAAAGGAGGAGACGGCAGCACTCAGGACATTTATTATCCCTCAAAGAAGACAAAGTGTGAAGTACGGGCATCTTTTGGATATTTGAAGAATGCCGAGGGACAGTTGATAGAAGACGGCTATCCTGTTTGCAGCACGTGCAGAAAAAGTGTCTGTGAAAGGCAGCAACGCTTCAAATCTCATGACACATCTGCGTGACCATCACCCACAACTCTACAGTCAACGCAAGGCAAGCTAACGTTAGCGTTTTAGCTAAAATGCGTGATCCGAGGATTTGGGTTGAGGGAGAATGCAACGAGTCGCTATATAAAGCAGCCGCAGCGCCGCTACCTGCATACAAATCGTGTCGCGGACACCCCCATGTTGAAATGATGCTATGCATTACGGGGCTCCCAGGGGCAGATAAGAGTTGGTCTCTCTCCGAGAATAATTATAAATTTATGACATTTTCCCAAATCTGCAAAGCTCACTGGAAGGACACAAACTGAGGACAATATTTTCCTGATATAGGGTTTATTACTCAAGTAAGGGTAAAAAAGTATCTGATTAGAAGGCTACTTGAGTACTGAGTATCATCTGATCTAATATTTTTAAATGATGACATAAAACAGACAAAAAATAAGAAGTTATGGGCAAATATTGGTATTTTAAAGACTAAAGGGGAAAAATGTAAACAAATAAACAACATAATTACAAAATAACACATTTTAGGCAAAATTTAGACACTAACTGAGGACAATATTTCCTGACATACAGGGTTTATTTAATTGTGTGAAAATGTAGCACGTTTAAAAAAATACCTCGATAATACCGTTAACTGTGGTCATTTTGGTCACAATAACCGTGAGGTTAAATTTTCACACCGTGACAACGCTAGTTCACACACGTTTACATCTCAGGACTGATCTGTAGCACAGCTTTCCTTCTCGCTGCCGCTTTCACTCGGCCGGTGTTCCTCCGCCCCCGCAGCCGCGCATCATTATATAAACAAAGCACATGTCATCAGATGGCTATAGCTTCTTAGTGTCTGGACATGTGGGGCAGATGTTTTATTTTTATACTGTCACTAGACTTTAGCTCCCATGATATTGATGGTTTATTCACTCTATCCCAGTGTTGTTTTCAATAACGATAACAATGACTAAATTATTTCTTTGATGTCCTTTTTTGACATTATGAAAACGAGACGCTGACAAGCTCAAATAGCTCTTTGGTAACTAAAACTTAACGAGACGTGCAGGAGTTTTCATTAAAGAGATGAGTGAAAAACTATGCTCTAAACGAATGCTGATAGATTTTATTTAGCCACTTTCTAGCTAAATTTATTAACTGACGGACAATAACAGTGGCCAACAGGAGAGGGCCATCTCTTTGCCCTCCAGCCAGAAGCTGGGGGTGTGGGCTTATGATGTCACATGTCAAGGGGTCTATATGACATCATTAATTAAAGCACCCATGCCGCCACACAAACATGCTGCAGGATGGAAAGTGTTTTAGAAAGAGGTGCATCTTAATTCTGCAAACAACAGTTTCTGTGTCATTCAGAAATGCTGAATCACATTTTAATCACAATCAACTACATCAGCTAGCCCAAGTGCCTTCACCATTACTACAAGTAGACACAAGCAGTTTGTTTTCCAGTTTGCAGTCAAATCTAAAGAGTTTCCTGTGAGACATCCCAACATAAAGTCTCTCACCCATCACCACCATCCGGTTTGCTGAGCTCCAGGCGATCGGGCTGCACTGCAAAGCTGATTCTGCACACACGCCCATCCTTAAACACACACAATTGTTCTTTTTAGTGAAAATGTTGCAAGCTATTGAAATATTAACAGAACAACTTTACAAAAACTGTTGTCATAATGCCCAGGATAATATCCACCTATACACATATGAAAGCTAATGTAAACAGACAACCACATTCACCCCACCCCCCAAAGAAAACCACATGGGCTAACCACCCCACTGGCTGCTGCTTTAAGCGTTAAAATGTCCATTTTTATATGTTATTCATCTGAATCAGATCATCCTTCATTCCTTAGGAAATGTGATCTTTGGTTTGATTCAGCAAAACTTTATTGATAATAAAACCACAACATCTGCCATGTCTAGATGTAGAGATGTCCACGCTGAATGAGTCCTGGTGAAATGAGACTGAAACACACAGCAGACGTTTCCTGTTCATAACAAGGTTTGAAGTGAATTACCATAAACACCAGAGACCAAATGTCAAACATTTATAGCTTTAATACATCAATAAAGTTAAAGCTGAGTGTTTTAAAATGAAATTCTGACTCATCTAATAAGAGAGCCTACAGACAAACACAGGTTTTATTAATGTAAATAACAGAGGGTTACAGCATCACCTCAAGGAGAAATCCAGCATGGTTTGGACCAACAACGCACTGCTTTAAGGTGGCCTGCTCAAGCAGACTAAGATGTGGATGGCTGGATTAAAAGAGAGCAAGAGATTAATGAAGTAACAGGATCATAAAGAGAATGCTGGTTACAAATGAAGTGAAACAAAAGTACATTTTAAGTTGATATAAACTCACCTGTTGTAGCTGTATTTGTTGAGTTTCTCTGAAACTTCACGAAGTCTAAAAAGAAGCAAAATTACTTTATTAATACATAAAGCTGAAAAGCTAGAGGTACTGAAATCTATTGGTCCTTTCTTCCCCACCAGCTAACTGTCCATGTGGTCAGGCTTATTCCTACAAACAACCATGTACACAAATAAACTGGAGCTGTCCAGACGAAATAATCAATATCTCAAAGAACTGTGAGGTTCAGCTGCAGTTTATAATGAGCCGTTATATTCCAAGTACAGCGTATTCACTCCCTGCATGGTAACAACGCATTCATTCAATCCAGAGGAGCTCCATCGTCCTCGATGCCCTCGCCTGGTTAAGACAAGGGTGGCTGAGATACTAAAACTGTCTGTGTGTGTGTGTGTGTGTGTGTGTGTGTGTGTGTGTGTGTGTGTGTGTGTGTGTGTGTGTTTTCACCAAAGCACTAACCACTCAGAACAGGATGGAATGAGAGTGAGGAAACTGTGGATGATGATGTCATTACAGTATTAAACAATAATATTAAACTAAATGTGTTTCTGATGGTGTGGAGTTCTTGTCTCATTCATAATAAACACAAATAGTTGTTTTGACCCCATTGTTGTTGTTTGTGTACCAACCCAACCTGGAATCTGATCAATCTGACATAAGGAAGCCGTTTGCTCCTATGGATAGTGTCTGCCTGCTCTCCTCACTGCTAGCTGCATACAGAACATGGTGATTGATGAAGCACATGGTAGTGTTTTAAGCACATGGTAGTGTTTTAATACAAAAGAAGCATTCACACAGGGGTCAACTTAACATTTCTGTGCATCATTTATTACCATTTCTAACAAGACAATCCGTAGTTTGGTTTCCATGAACTCTTTTTAAAGCATTTTGAGCTGAAAACAACCCCCAGACCTGAAAAACAAATTGATCTGTGCTAGGGCTGAAACGATTCCTCGAGTACCTCGAATAATTCGAGTACAAAAAATCCTCGAGTCAAATTCTCTGCCTCGAGGCTTCGTTTAATTCATGTTTAATTAATTCATGGCTTTGCAATCACCCGGGGTCATGTTTCACCCGGACCAAAATAAGTGACGCACATACACACTGCACTGAATGCACACGCGAGTAGCGGACGCAACTTAACTTTCTCTTAAGCCATGGCGGACAATGTGGACCCTGGTGGAGCGTGAAAAAGACACAAAATGTCAAAGGTGTGGGACCATTTTTCACGTCGTAAGGCGGAAAACGTAGTCCAGTGTGAATACTGTAAAATGGATTTAGCCTACCACACCATATTCCTCGATGCTGCAACCTGACCAGGAAACATCCACATGTAAATGTCACTTCTGCAAGCGGACTCGGAGCCTCTACAAGATAATGCATTTTAGCCTGTATTTCTATATATTCTGCAGACACTGTGCGACTTTTTCATTTGTAGCACTTAGTTTGAGCTCACACCTTACGTCTGGTAGCAACACGTCGGACTTAAAATGTGCTAAAAAATAGCCGTTTTTACAACACGTCAGACTTTTTACTGTGTTGTTATTGATGTCTGTTGTCCCTCAGGATTGCTGCAGAAGGACACAGGTATTTATGAGTGGCGGAGGAAAACGAACGAAAGTAAATAAATGTTTGTGATCAGTATAATTTGACATAACCACGGCAAACATGCTTTCGACAATCCTTGTTAGTGTGAGAAAAAAAAGTGTAGAGATTAAAACGAACGTGTGTTAATAGGGAAACAGCTGGCGAGCCATGATTGCGCATGTGCCGTGAACAGTTCTGGTTCTGTTTGGGCCGCAGCTGCTCACATTTGTTCACTGTGAAGTAAAGTTGAAGTGCTGAAGTTTTGAAAACTAAATTTGAATAAAACTTGAAGAATAACTGGCAATTGCTTGCTCATTTCAAGAGGTCTCTCATATTTTATAACGTGTTATTTGATATAAGGGTTTACAAAACGCAAAAGAGTAATTTATTAGAGTACTCGATTAATCAATAAAAGATTCGATAGAGTACTCGATTACAAAAATATTCGATAGCTGCAGCCCTAATCTGTGCTCTGACTGCTAAATTTCTTCACATCTAGTTAGTCATTGCTTGTGTCAGTTTTGTAGCTCCCACCACCACCTAATCCCAACAACATACAGGAAATGTATTCAACCAAGTAACAGTAACGAGTAATGCACATGTGCTATTAGCATTTCGCCACCAATTGGCGAACACTTCATTCTAAATGTGAATGATCCTGTAGGCCAGGCGTCCGTGAGCTACTTTTACACAATGAAAGTAGAGAAGAGCTACTGCCATATTTACATGGATACTTTCCATGTGTGAATATGCTAATGTTAAAAATACTATGCTTACTATATTCACATGCTTTGTATTCACAAGTTGATTTCTCTGCATTTCAATACATTAATATTATAAAAAGAAAGGAAAATCGTGACGTTCTGAAAATCAAACTAAACATTTTGTTCAACTAATCAGATACTTTCTGAATAACAAAATACAAATCTACTTTGTGTGAATGAGTTGACATTTTTAGAAAGGATCAGTAACATGACTTTATGAACACACAGGAACAGCTAACCTGGTCCTGTTCAGTCCCTGACCCCGTGACCTACCCTAAGCAGCAATGTCAGTTTTTCATAGTGTTCATTTCTATTTTGTCATAAAAGAACAAATACTTCCAAAAACTATTAAATGCATTTATGAGAATTTTTTTAAAGGCATTCAATACAAAACTTTTCAAGTAATTGTTTTATGATTATTTTTTCAAACAATGCTAAACAAATTCTTATAAAATGAATAAAGCTGAAGGAATTTTTAAAAAATACAAGCTAAATGTGATGAAAACCCAGTACTCTAAGTTGTCTGAACTGAAGTGAAATAAGTAAAAACAGAAATAACATTTCTTCCTGCCGTCTTGGTTAATTTAATCATTTTTATGGGGTTTTCGCTCATAAAAGTTAAGTTTCGCTTCACTAGTGAATAACTGCAGGTAATAACTGCAGATGCTTTGTTGCATTTATTGCTGACAATGTTATGGTTGGAGGTTTAGTTGTTGGTGTAGTTTGACGACTGTGCAACACAGAGCAGAGAGAGAGAGTTCACAATCATGTTTTATTACTAAATGACACAATTAGCTGAAACTGTTGGGGGAAATGCGTTGTAACAAAATAACAAGAGATGTCTAGGAAGCCTGTGTTCATCATGTGTTAACACACAAGCTATTACTGCAGATAGAACCTTACTGTCACCTAAATTATTTTACTGGGGGTGTTTTTCTGAAACGGGTCTGTATAACTGACGTCACCCCAATCAATTAATCTGCATATTTCCAGTAAAGATTTGTGCAATAATCAGATTTTCATTTTACTTCCACAAAACTAAATTTAGATTGGATATTACAGACAACGGGGACGGCTTGCAAACAAATAAAAAAATCCATCTGGGTTTCGGGAGTGTGATGTTGAAGAGAAAAACCTCTTCAGTAAATTATTCTGGCGACAGCAAAGTCCTGTCTGCTTAATTGCTGGTTAACACAATTTCCCTTGAATGCTGCCCCATTAAACATGATAAACACAGACGTAAAAATTTTTAGACATCTCCAGCGATTTAGTTTGAACAAATCTCCACGGCTGTTTCATTAAAGATAATGACTAGAGGACTCCAAAGCACTTTACACTACAGTGTATAATTCACCCTTTCACAAACCGATGGTGATGAGCTATATTGTAGCTACAGCTGCCCTGAATTTAAGCGTCTTGCCCAAGGACACAACAGCAGCATTCTCTGTCTGGAGCCGAGATCTAACCTGTAACCTTCTGATTACTGGATAACCCGCTCTACCTGTTGAGCTACTGCAGCCCTAATAATGCTCGAGGTTGTGCAGCTCCTCTCTCCCAGTCTCTCACCCTGCGTGGCTGGTATGCACCGCGGGTCTGACCTCTAGTAACCCCAGACCTGCTGGTCAGAGCGTCACTCAACCAGAGGAAGAGAGAAAGCATAAACCTCCAACTTATTTATTAATGACTGAAAAAACGTAGCAAAGCATCATTTTACCTTCAGTTATCCACTACTGAAGCAACACTTCCCTTCTATGAGAAAATGAAATTGTGAAAAGTGATTAAATTAATCAGAAAAAGGAAGAAATTTTATTTCTGTTTTTACATTTTTCACTTTATTTCAAACTATAAATGAATATCTTCATCTTTATTCATTTCATGAAGATTTTTGTGTTGCTTTGAAGAATGAATCAGAACATAAAAACTAATTGAAAGGTTTAATTTTAAATAAATTTCAGTGTTTCCCTTACATAGGCGTAGCCGTGGCGGCCCGCCACTGCTGAAATCCCAGCGCCACGCCTGCAAGATCCCGTTTTATAGATTTTTTTTTGCGCCGTTTCCCGATGAAGCAGCGGGAACTACTCTGTTGTTGCTTGTTATCACAGCCGGCAGGCAGCAAGGAGGAGGAGGCAGGGCAGGGTGGTTACAGCTACGGATGAGCCGCGGATAAAGCATTTTTGACGAATACGAGCATGAAACGAGTAAAACTCGTAAATATCTGTAATCCTGCTGAAGAAAAATCCTCACTGGGTAACTGACTGCCTTCACTCTCTGCGATTGGCCAGTCACATGGAGCGCCCGCCCCTCCCTACACACGAAACTCTGATCCGCCCCACGCACACACACAAACAGTAACGGATCTCTGTGTTTGCTTCACTGATGCTCACGTTTCTTCGGTACTCCCTAGGTTTTCTTCAGCTCGCCTCTTTTTCGGTTGAATATTGCGTTGGTCACTGCCTCCGCTCTGGTCGGGTTTTTTATTATTTTAACTCCCCCCTATATATATATATATATATATATATATATTCTCTCTCTCACACTCACACTCACACAGTTTCGTTTAACTGTGTGTGGGAAAAATGCCAACAACGTTAGGAAAAAATCAGTTTAATCAAATTAAAATAAAATGGTTCTAGTATTTCATATTTCCTAGTTCCTACTGCATGAGTTCAGATGCATTAATTCATGCACTGAAATATTAATGTTCTGATTTGATTGAAAAACTTGTTCTGTAATGGTTCCTTTACTATTGTGATCAAAAATGTTTAATCTCAATTCTGAGGCTGCTCTGTAAATAGTTTTCAGATAAACAATACACATAGCAACTTCTAATCAATCCATATCAATTTCAGATTTAAAATAATGTATTGATGTAAACCACACCCGCTAATTTCCAAATAATAAATAAGAGGTGCATTCATCTGTGTATCTCCTTTGATCCGCATTAGTGACATTTTCAGAACCCGAACAATGAAGCAAAGAAACAGATTCCTGAGTTTATGTTAGTAATTTTATTTATTAGATGCATCTGACCTGTTCTATTTTTCTCTTAAATGAGATCAAATCAGTGCTTCTATGGGTTGTCTCCTCTCTGCACTAGAAAAATGTACTTTATTATAATGTTTACTGTAATGCATCTTGATGTTCTTAAATAAATTAAATCAAAGATATTGGTCAGTAATGCCAAATATGTAAATTTGTGTTTGAGTCATTTTTATACTGGCTTAAAAATACTTAATTTAGTCTAAGCAGGGGTGTAGAACATGTTTAATAGGGCCAGCCCAGTAACGACCTTGGACCAAAATAAAGGGAGCAGAAAGTCAAATAAAGGGGGCAGAAGGAGATGTTTTTCCAGACGCCAAGAAAAATGAAATGCCAAATCCCCCCTGCAAAGTGTGTCACTGAGAGTTTAAAACAAAAATTATTCTTGTGCAAATATTGGTGTATTCACCTTTAATAGTAGTTAATAAAATGCAGCAGTTGCTGGATCAGTGCAGTTATAAGTGGAGTGCATCAAATAAAACAATATTAACATAAAGGTGAGACGTGTCATAATTCCCCTTCAACCCACCCACCGCCACCACAGCTGGAAAAATTCCTAGGGGGAAACACTGAATTTTGAACGTTAAATATTCTTTAATAATTTTTAGAAGAATTTGTTGTGCTGAAATTCATCTGGTGTGTGAGAATGTAAAACCATCACTTTGACATAAACAGAAGAAAATAATATACTGTGATGTAGATCTGAGGCCACATGGCCCACTCCTACCCAAATGAATAATAAACTAGCTTTAATCAGTACTCGATTACAAAAATATTCAATTGCTGTGGCCCTAATTTTAAGAATGCTGAGGGACAGTTGATAGAAGACGACTATCCTGTTTGCAGCATGTGCAGGAAAAAATGTCTGACAGGTAGCAACCACTTCCAATCTCATGACATCTGTGTGACAATCATCCACAACTCTACAGTCAATGAAGGCAAGTTAACGTTAGCGTTTTAGCTTAAATGCATGATGCGAGGACTTTGCGTTGAGGGAGAATACAACAAAATCGCAATATAGTGCAGCAGCACCCAATGCCAGCATAAATCGTGTTGCAGTCACCCTCATATTGAAATGATACTATGCATTACGGGACTCCCAAGGGGCAGATAAGAGTTGGTCGCCAATGCAGTAGATTGACTCTCGCTGCATTAATATGAATTTAACAATGATTACTGCCTGAAGGCCTTTTCCCAAACCTGCAAATCTCACTGGAAGGACACAAACCGAGGACTACTATCCTGACATAGAGGGTTTATTTAGTTGTCCGAAAATAAAGCACGTTTCTGGTGCTTTAATCAGAACAAGTAATACCCTAGAAATGACCAACAACACGTAGTTATCATTAAATAATAAATAGAAGTGGGAGACAGATTTTATTTTGTCCCACTGAGGGAAACAGTTTGGGTGCCCCTGATCCAACACAGGTCTGGGTAGCGTAGGCACCACCTGTACTCAAGTAAGAGCAGCACTACTTCAACACCTTTTACTCATGTAAAAGCTGTCCAAGAAATTACTTAAGTGTGGGTAAAAAAGTTTTTGATTAGAAGGTTACCGAGTATCATCTGATCTCATATTTTTTAAATGATGACACCAAACAATAAGAAGTTATGGGCAAATGTTGGTAATTAAAGGCTTTGCTTGCCCACCCGGCAGGCTAAGCGTCATGCCCCGTTCACCTTCCCGACCCTACCGTGTCCGCTGACATGAACGGCGCAGCGAAACTAGAGCCCTCCATCAGCTGATACTGGTGAGAAAAAGCAACGGAACTTGTGCAACCATTCCACCCTCGCTCTCACAGAACTTCAAGTCAACTAAAGTGTATGACTCCGCACTCGCACTGATGAAGCATAAACCAAGCTTTAGAAATCAGCCTGAACCTGCTGATGTGGGAGGAGTCTCTCTCCCTCACTCACCTATGCCCTCTTTCTCTCTCTCTCTCTCCCCATCCCCCTACGGTAACAGCTGGCAGAGTTGTTTCAAGTCTGAATGAGTTGACATGACTTGTGAGATACACGTATATATCGGGTCAGCGAACTCTTCTTTTTTTGCTGTTACCTTAATTACATAACTATGTAGTTGCGTAGTATATTACACTTAACATTCAACAACAAATTATTGAAATATTGGCCATTTAAAATGGCTGTATGGCCCAGTCTTTCTCTCAGAATTGTGCTTTTCAAAAGCATGCCGTCAGGCAGAATTACCAAACAGATCCAGGACAGCCAACAGAGGAAGTAAGAAGTGTCAATAACTGCATCAGTGGACTGCTATCGGAGCACAAAGCTAGGGCATTATTAAAAATAACACATTAATGATTCATCCAAAAGCTGTAGCTGAGCGCGCACACGCACACATGCTTTTTGATATATATATATATATATATATATATATATATATTTTGGCCTCACTCAAAACTCAATCAAAATTTATTTTAATATTCAAGCAGATTGTTTAGGCTCCAACATCTTCAGGGATGACCTTCCCTTGAATGTAATGATCATTTGCTCCAGTAAAAGGTCCCTGTCTGGACCACAGGTGGCTGGGATACTTGGAATATTCATTTGATTATATGGCACACTGTGACTTCCATATTTAACGCGTCTGCCATTTTTATGGGTTTTCTGCTTTACATTTGCGCTACGTCTGTCATTAGTGGTCTTTTAACTATCCTTTCTAAATCCACCATGACCCGAACACGGTGAGAAAACTTCAGAATCGGCATGATGTACGTTTAAGCTCCATTAGCCTAACTTTCTTCACGTGCAGCACAGACTCGCCAGTGCTCCGTGCAGCAGTACCAATCTTTCTGACTGGATGAGTGAATATCTTCATCAGTGAGACGATATTCTTCTTCTGAAACAGAGTCAGTCATTACCAGACCAAGAGGGTCAACAATGACCAGACCTGTCAGCATTTGTAAGTTTTTGCCTGTAATCTTCAGCCTACATGTGCTGCATTTGTTCTTCCTCTCGTCCTCTGCCGTAACCATTAGTCTCCCGGCAGGAGGTGGTTTTCAAACTCTTAAAGACTCAAACTTTCAATATAAACACACCCATAGTGTCGCTCAGACTACTGAAGATAGACATCTCCACTATCTTCTGGTGTAAAGTAGTAACTTCATGAAGGATCATATTTGCAGCTGTGGCTCGTTAAAGTCAGCAATGACACTTGTTACAATTTTGGTGCGTAAAGGAATAAATCGATCTTTGGACGTATGAATCGATCCTCAAGAATATTTATGAGAATCGATTCAGAATCGGAGAATCAATTCTTTTCAACACAGCCCTAGGGTGTTTCTCAATGCCAAGGAACCTTGCCTTGATGTCTTGGCCCTGCCCTGATTGCCTAGGAGATGCTTCATCGGGAGTAGGGTTGTCACGGTAACCGGTGTAGTGGTAAACCCTGGTAAAAAAGTTGACAATAATAATAACCGTCTTGTTTTTTTTTTTTTAAAGCTATTATCTCGGTGGGTTTACCGTGGCTGCGGTGGAGGCGCGGTGACCCGTACCAGCCACCGTATCATCTGCTGAAGTTGCCGGCGGCACATGCGCACTTTGTTGTTTACAGCCAAAATTTTCTTGAAGCTAAAGCTGAAATAATGGCCAAAGGAGGAGACCGCAGTGCTCAGGACATTTATTATCCCTCAAAGAAGACAAAGTGTGAAGTACGGGCATCTTTTGGATATTTGAAGAATGCCGAGGGACAGTTGATAGAAGACGGCTATCCTGTTTGCAGCACGTGCAGAAAAAGTGTCTGTGAAAGGCAGCAACGCTTCAAATCTCATGACACATCTGCGTGACCATCACCCACAACTCTACAGTCAACGCAAGGCAAGCTAGCGTTAGCGTTTTAGTTAAAATGTGTGATCCGAGGATTTGGGTTGAGGGAGAATGCAACGAGTCACTATATAAAGCAGCTGCAGCGCCGCTACCTGCATATAAATCGTGTCGCGGCCAACCCCATGTTGAAATGACGCTATGCATTTTGGGGCTCCCAGGGGCAGATAAGAGTTGGTCTCTCTCCGAGAATAATTATAAATTTATGAAATTTTCCCAAATCTGCAAAGCTCACTGGAAGGACACAAACCGAGGACAATATTTTCCTGATGTAGGGTATATTACTCAAGGGGGAAAAAAAAGTATCTGAATTAGAAGGCTACTTGAGTACTGAGTATCATCTGATCTAACATTTTTAAATGATGACAAACAGACAAAAAAATAAGTTATGGGCAAATATTGGTATTTTAAAGACTAAAGGGAAAAAATGTAAACAAATAACATAATTACAAAATAACACATTTTAGGCAAAATTTAGACACAAACTGAGGACAATATTTCCTGACATACAGGGTTTATTTAATTGTGTGAAAATGTAGCACGTTTAAAAAAATACAGCGATAATACAGAAAACCGTGGTAATTTTGGTCACAATAAATGTGAGGTTAAATTTTCACACCGTGACAACCCTAATCGGGAGCCGCCAAGACGTGTTCCAAAGTTCATGTTCTACCGAGTGTACATCCCTAATATTTACTTCACATATTAAGTAAAATAAACCTTTCTTAAGTTTCTGAGAATAAAGTGTGACCCTAACCCTACACTCTCTGGCATCTGGTTGGTCCAAAATGCATAAACAATAAACCCTTAAAAGACAAACACTTCCGATATTCGGCAGTTCCAGCCAAAGCTCCAGCTTATGCTAAATTACCATTCTTTGTGAAGTCAAACCATATCTTTCAGTGGAATAATTTTAGCAGCATTAGAGCCATCGTTTTTCAGAACCAACCAATTATTATTTGTTGAACCTGCAAAACTCCATCAGAACCACCAGAACTCACCCAGGGAAGTTATCGCTTCGACCAGTGGTGTGATTTCTGAGGGGTCTTACAACCCTTGAATACATCAGAAGGCCAACCATTCGCTTTGCCGAGATGACTTTGCTTCTTCACACTGGAGTTGGATGGTTTATTATTAATTTGATAACTTGTTAAACTTCATTAAACATTCAGCCAGATTTACTTTATAAATTCAGAAATCACATCTAAGACACTTAATTAGGCTCTTAACATCTAAGCTCGTATTTCTTCAGAGTTTATTCATTGTCTCAGTTGATATTACCTTAAATCTTCATTTATAATAATTCATCATGAATCATCATTAGCAGTAGAAATATAGTACTATTGGTTTTTATAAACTATAGTTTTGCCTCTGTGTCAGACTATTATAAAGTGTTGTTTCCCTGGCATACCCAAAGTACCTACTTATATCAATAAAATATTAAAGGTTCGATAATATCGATAAATCCATATTTTATTGAGTATCACATTTTATTGAATACCTTTATATTTTATTGACAATGTGTTAAAAGTAACCACTTACAGAACTGTCCAATAGAAACTTCACAAAGACAACTTCATCTTTTAATTTAATGAACAAAAACTACGAGACAAGAAATATTTTAATCAGTTCCACAATAAAGCAGATTGGGCCGTTTCAATGCAGCTCAGTTTACTATCACTCAGATTCTTGCTGGAATATCAGGTGTAAACATTTTTACCTTTGAACTTGTGTATTTCTCTGGAGTCAATTTAAATCTTAATGTTAAGTAAAGCAGTCTACACCCCTGAGTGAAATAATAAATTAAGCTGCTGGCCTCATTATCACTTGTAAGTTGCTTTGGACAAAAGTATTTGCTAAATACATAAACATAATTTTAGGCTCAATAGGGTGCACATTAAAGCCCACAGACTAGAGCAAACACTACAGAAAGGCAAAACCAAATTAGAAGATGCTCCAAGAAGCACACTGTGACTGTAGATTACAAAAGAATAAAAGCCTGGAGATGAAGAGCCATGACCCCCTCCAAGGATCCAATAGCACCAGGATGCTCCTGTGGCATTTTCATGCGATTCCTTCAAAATAATAGCGGAAACTGAGCCTCCCTGTCCACCAGACCAAAGGTGGTCCTCCTCAGAGCCTGTAAAACCTATCCAACACTAAGCCCCTATCCTGTCTTTAATCTCAAGGTCATTCCGTAAAACACTGACTTCTCACCTCTTTGTCTCTAAGTGGAACAGCTCATTAATCAGTTCAATCTCAGTGGACAGTATAAATAGATTTATTATAGATCACGTGTTGCAGAAAAACGTGGGTTGCACACAAGTTCTAATGTATTTTTTCTAAAAACTACTAATTAACTATCTCTTCACTTTATAAACGAAACCTTTTTTGAGTGAATTAGCCAATCTGCATTGACTGGCTAACTACACGATATTGTATCCGGGTTATCCGTTTAAGGGAAACCAGTATTTTAGTGGAACAATATTGGGTGATTAGGTGCCAACTAAAGAATTCCGTGTACTTTATAGATACTTTATACGCCTTGGCTTGCTAGCCTAATTATAGTCGATAACAAGATTAACATGAATGCAAGGCTGCTAGATGCATCCCAGTGCCCAGCGTTGGCAGCGACATATTAGGTCGCCTTAGCAATGAAGTTTGAGGATAAATGTATACTTAAACTTCAAGATTAATGGAATCATTACAGCAAAAAGCTCAGAATATGTCTTTGTCAAGCGCGTGGTAACCTAACCTAACTAGCATTGTGAGCTAGCTGACAGTTAGCTAGCGTTAGCTCCTTCATTGATAACATTATCCAACAAAACGCAAAAATAACACACGAAAACACTCGCCGCGGTGGCGTATATGTCGTTTATACACAAACGTGAGTGGTTTAACAGTTCGGTTGGGTTAAAAGCCTTATATTTCCACCCCTCTTTCCCCATCCCCCAACCCGCATTGTCTACCTCAACTTTGACTATGAGCCAATCCGTCCAGAAGAGAACGGAACCGTCCTGCTAACATTACATAGACATTTAACGCGTTAGCATTAGCATGCTACCGAAGGTCTGCTCAAAATGCCGGGCCTTAAATCATCCCTGGAGGGCTCGTTTTTACCGTTTAAAAAACAGAAGAAAACACATGACAGTATCAACAGTTACAACCTAGAATAAACTTTAACCAAACTACTGCATTAACAATCATTTTATTTACTATTTTACTGCAACGAAATACCTGTCATTGAGCTGGTCTTCGGTCCCGGGCAACGGGTGAACAACGAAGTGGATAGATGTCATGGGCCCAATCCAAAATCACACACAGACTCGTGAAAGGTATAGAAATACTTAATCCGTCGACTACCGCACGGATGTGATTTCATAGGAATCGTTTAATTGCAAAAAAGACCTAGAGTTTGAATTCCTGGCTCCTCACCCACATGCCGCCATCTTAACTCTACCGAACCTCTTGTGAGTGTTGATAAGAGCACTCTCGGCCGCTCCAACACAAACAGGAAACGTCATCAAACTGGCTTCAAGAACAGAGACAAAACCAACGGGATGACAACTACATCACTACAGTGCTGCTAAATATGTTCGTTTTGTTTCTTCTGGTTTTACATATTTTTATCGCGGTGACAGTTTTTACAGGACCAATAATTGTCTAGTTGGCCTTTTTATTTCCACACTGTGGGGTGAAAATCTCTCCAGACCCTGAAGTCAAAAGGAAGATTGGTTTAGTTTGAACAAAAATCTGACAAGTTTGTGGTTAATTTCCAGGGTTTCTGTCAGGCTCCTGAATTTCAGCTCCAGTGTTCAGAAGTCCGACTGTACCTGAAGTAAATGTGCCAGTAAAAGCATATTATAGGAGGCAACATAATGGTGTGATTTGCATTTCTATTCTCATTACTTTGTGACCCATAGCTGTAATACTCTATTATTATAGAGTATCACCTTGATATATATATATATATATACACACACAAGCACTACCAATCCCTCCGACCACCACTAGCAGGCAATGTGGGTTAAGTGTATTGCCGATATATATATATATATATATATATATATATATATATATATATATATATATATATATATATATGTCTACAACTCTCAGCATTTATGCACAATTTGAATAATTTGCATTTGCAAGTTATGCAGAAAATTTGTCCAACAGTTCTGCCTTTTTTAACAGCTGAAAGTATTAACAGCTTATACGGAAAAGGCAACTAGACAGCAAGTCTAGCAAGTATAGTGAAATGTGTAGCCTTTGTAAGAATGTTATGCAGCAGCAGCTCAGGAGGTTTATTTTGCCTTTATTTATCCAGATGTTTCGATTGAGAACTCATTCTCATTTACAACGATGATCTGGCCAAGAGGCAGCAGCAACAGACACATAGTTAGCTTTACATCAAAGAAAAACAGGTAAGAAAAAAAATACAAGACAAAAATAAGATAAAATAATTACTAGGCATAAAGACAAGGAGGAGGTAGATTGGGTTTTCCAGCAATAGGAGGGCTGTAGGATCAATCCCGTCTCACTGCAGAAAATACTGCTGTTCTGTCCTTTGGCAATACACTTAACCCACATTGCCTGCTAGTGGTGGTCAGAGGGATTGGTAGTGCTTGTGCAGGGCAGGCCTGCCTGTGTCAGTGTACCCCAGGGCAGCTTTGACTACAAGGTAGCTCCTCCCCACCAGTGTGTGTGTGTGTGTGTGTGTGTGCGCGCGCGTGTGTGTGTGTGTGCGCGCCAGGGTGAATGACTGATTGTGTTGTGAAGGTCTTTGGGCGGGTGTAGAAGCCTAGAATACACTACAAATACAGGCCATTTACCATATATTTGAGTTTATAAGAAACTTGTGTGTTTAAAAACAAATAAAACAAGTTACACGAACTGTACTTTTAAAAGTTTTGTTCAATACATGGTGCATATAAACAATCAAAGCTTATTCGCCTAAGTTAATGGAATTAAATCAGGCATTAACTCAAGGTTTCATGCTAGGTCCATTACTGTTTAGTGTGTACATCTACAGCCTCATTTATAAAACAAAGCCGCCAATTTGCCATAAAACTAAGCCGGCATTAGGGAGCTATAGGTCATAAATGGTCAGACTGTGGCGTTAATGTGGCACAATAGTGTTCCTTTTACAAAATATTATGGAATGGTGGCATAAAGAAGATATGGGGGCGGTCTCTGCACTGCTGTGGACTGTTTTTTTTTTATTTAGATTGAAGTCATGCTCTGTAAGTTTTTTACACCAGCTACTTCTAAAGGTGTCTGTCCTCCACTTTCCCCATGAACTGTCTGGAGATCTGAGCTTCAGCACTAAAGGACTTAATCTTCTGGAACTCTGCATGGCTCTAGTTTATCATCTCAGCTGAATCTGTTTACAAAAGTGAAACTTACTGTCCGTGTTTGCTTTCATTTTCAATATCGTAGCCAGCCGAAGTTCAGCAGCAACTCCACCTGTGATCATGACACCATCCTCTGTTGCGCCAAAACGTGATCATCCTTCAGAAGTCAAGCGTTGTGGCAATATTACTACCAAGTTTGACAGATTGAATTCAGAATTCCTGTGTAACGGAATGAAATGACTGTTTTCCACTTAAAAGTCATTTCCCCCCCTCTCCTCTGACACAGAACTAGTCTGTATGAGATATTGCCTCAAGGTCTCATGCATTTGCTATAGACTACTTTCTTTCCAGCTCAAGAGAAGAATGAAGAAAAGGACTCTCTATTTTTAATCAATCAAAGAACTCCATTTTTAATAAAGCTAATCAAACAAAGTGTTAGTCAATAAGATGTGACCAATCTGTGAAATCAATTAATTACTTTATTATAATCCTATAGAATAAGATGAGTAATATGACTTTAAATGTTTCCACTAGGACTGATCTCTCGTAGCGTTAAGACATGACACATTGCTTTTACTGATCCAATCAGAATCTGCCAGAACTGACGGAGGCGTAGTTTTGGTGGTGCTTGGTAAAGCTGTCACCTTTTCATTCGACCATAAACTAAAACATCCGAAGTATAAAACTATGCCCACGTCATCTTTAACGCCAGTTCAAAGCGTTCGAGAGAAGTTGACGGAGTGGCCAATCCGTAAACTCGCCTCTTCAGCCGAAAGAACCAACGACAAGCTGGATAAACCTGTTGCCGTTCCACCTGCTGCAACGGTTCCTTTCAGAATAAAAGCTGAACTCACTGACCTTCTGGGTCCATCTGACGCTGTCAACCAACTGTCGCTTTTACCTGGAGACAATCCAGAGACTGTTCTGTCGTACTGCTGACGCTGTTTCATCGGCTCCAGTACCGAAAGAGGGGTTCGAGGACCTGGCATTCTGGATCTGTACGGAGGTCTCATTCTACGGGTATGTGAGGAGTGACAAAATGGCGTTGAATGTGTTTATGAATCTCCTAATCAAAGCTTAGCTCAAGACATCACCCTCATTCCCACCAGAACTAATCGTTTCTTCGGATTTGCTGGTTCTGAACAACATTCAACACTACACTATTCTCCATCTCATTCATCTTAGTTACACCATACATTTAGTGTTAAAGTTAGTCTAGTTTTAATTTGTTTAGTAATAAATCTTTAAACTTTTAGAACTTGACTCTCTCTTCTGTTGTCTCATGATTTAATGCGATGTGGTTACATAATCCCTGCAATAAAAAGTTCCAATGTTCTGGTCAAAAAGTACCCACAGATCCATAAGGTTGATTTCATATTTACTACGTATGTCTTATGGCTCATTAAATAACATGTAAAATAAACCATTACAGAATGGCGAGCCATTGCCAGATATTTGTACATTTTGACACTTTGTGCTCATCCTGAGACATTTTTAAACAGTAAAACACTTAAAACTGATGTTTCTGGTTGAAAAAGGGACAATCTCGTAATCCACCACTAGAGTGCAGTATCTCCATTTAAAGTTAAAAGGGGGTGTGAAACTGCTCACCTCCCACAAGGAGGCGCTGATTCATCTCTTAAACTAAGGCAGACGTCATCTCAAGCTATATTGGAACTTCTAGCAAAGAACAGGGTTTTTCCTGCTGTCATCTTTAATGTAAATTAATGTTTATATGTCTTTTCTGAGTGTTTCGTGACACTGTGCATTTTCTTGTGTACGGAGATAAAAGAATTTTTCCAACGGATATTCGCTTCCTGATTGCTGTTTGGTCACTGGTAAATCAGCCCGTAGCCTGATTAGCATTGAATTGCGACAGTCTCATAGGCTTTTGAAACGGAAGAACGTCACTGCAGCACGAATTGCACACGCTAATTAGTCCAAAATATTAACACGAATGAGTCACGGATGTTCGGTTATTCAGGCTGGTCAGTTCTACGACAGAATTAGACTGCAAAGTCCTGGTAAGCTGACAGGCTCCGCTAGCTTAGCACGCTCAGCTGCTAAGGTTTAGCTCTCGATTTTGGCAAAACGGAGTAGCTACCCGCAGCTGAAAATCGATTGACACAGCGAACCTGTGTCTTAAAATCCGCTAGTACCCGAGGGATAAAACTTTGCTTCGCTCGAGTAGTTTAGCTGCGTTTTTAACACTTTCGGTGTGAGAAACGGACTTTCAGTTAGCTATTTGTGCTAACCTCCAGTTGGAGGTACGGCGCATGCGCACGTGTGCCGCCATCTTGCCTGGTAAGCAGGGTCCGAAATTAACACTCGCCACTCGCCAAATGCGAGCAAATTGCTCCATTTGGCGAGTACATTTTTGAGCTCTACCTGCCACCTGGCGAGTAAATGTTTGGACCAAATTAGTTATGTTTATCAGTCATCTTCCATGGATTTCTGATACTCCTTCCGCCTGCATGCAACGTACACAAACGTACGCGAAACGTGAGCGCCCCATCCAACGTCATTTCCACCTATCCCATTCAATCAGTTTATCAAGTTAGCAGTTAGCTTTGTGTTTAAACTAGCGGTGAAATGTGGCGGTTTTTAACAGAGTCAGCCAGCCTTTCAAAAGAAAACTTGTCGAACTGGAAGAAAAACCACCAGGACCAGTGGCAACCAGAAGATTTTGTGAAAAGTGGCGAAATGGAGATGGCGGAGTCGTGAGACAATGGCTACATTATGATGGCCACGTAGCGTTGCTGCCTTTCACAGACAACTGTCCTTCGGCATTCTTCAAATATCCAAAAAATGCCCATACTTCCGACTTTGTCTTCTTTGAGGGATAATAAATGTCCCGAGTGCTGCCGTCTCCTCCTGCCATTGTTTCAGCTTTAGCTTCAAGAAAGTTTTGGTCGTAAACAACAAAGTGCGCATGTGCCGCCGACAACTTCAGCAGATGATACGGTGGCTGGTAAGGGTCACCGCGCATACATCGCAGCCACGGTAATCCACCGAGATAAATATTTTTTTTGAAAACAAGACTGTTATTATTATTGTCTACTTTTTTTCCGGGGTTTACCGCTACACCGATTACCGTGACAACCCTAGCCCTTACACACTTTCAGATATTCTCATGGTGCAGCTGTGTTCTCCAGAGATCGAGGACTTTAACCCAAATGAGGCTGTAATGCTTTGGCACAAAGACGGTGTCAGAAGCAGGAGGCCAGACTTCATGAACCGAGAAAACAAGGAGTCTGACTAGATTTCAATGAAAGAGTTCATAAAAACATCTCTAAAAATAAATAAATAAATAGTAAAAATGACAAAAGAGTTGTTTTTCTTATTAATTGATGTTTTAATTATTTTGTCACTTTGTTTGGAATCAACATAATATAGAATAACATGCTTTAGGTGGATCTAAATCATTTAGAATTTTGGCCTGTAAAAGATATGCTTGGCCGGTAGATTTTCATCATCTACCAGCCAACTTGGCCGGTGAGTAAAAAAATTAATTTCGGACCCTGCTGGTAAGCCTACGCAACCTCTTGATCAGCCATCTTAGTACGGTCAGCCGAGTGACATCTTTGGGTCATTACTGAAACTGTTCTGTCCTGAATGTCATTCAGAACACTGCAAATGCAAATGCTATTTTTCCAGTGGAAAAATGAAACGCAGACCCAGCTAAACATGCAACTTTCTGAAATGAAAAATATGCAGCTTGCTGAAATGAAAAATATGCAGATGCAGCTTTTCAATCTGCAACAGGAAGTCACAAAAGTCCAAGCTATTGGAGATGACTCCCAGGTGGGAGGGGCTCTAACCCTGTGCTCTGCTGATTTGCCTGCAGATAAGATGGAAACACTGCAACCGGATGTACTGATTGGCTCTGAACTACAGGAAACACAAAAAATCTCCCATACCACTCCATCCACACCGATGAAAAATGCAACCTCCACGGACAGTGGCCCGGCGCCCCCTGGTGTCGAGCCTGACGAACTACCGTTGGGACCTCTCCTGCCACAGGGGAGGGGTGGTAAGCCCACAGTGTCTGTCAAGTTGCAACAGGGGCATCCCTGCAACACACTTTTAGATACGGGTTCAGATTTTACAGTCATGAGCAAGGCTCTTTTCGACCACGTCTGCTTGGATGTAGGTGGAAGCGTACGTCCTCCAGAACTGATTCCCTGTGCAATAACTATCCATGTTTTCTCTGATTTTACAGTGCTCTTGTCTTCTAAGACTCTGCTCCAATTCACGATAGGTCCTATGAGCTTGACACACCCCGTGCACATCCGTGAGAGTGGAACTGTGCCTATGCTCATTGGCGTCAATATTTTGAAGCGCTTTGATGCTTTTATCGATCTTGGAGAAGGGGAACTGAGGGCAGGTGTTAGAAAACCTCTGCCGTTCACTCCACCTTCTTTCCCCGACTCACACTGCCTTGCGGTAGGTGACCCTGAGCATGGGGAAACCGCATGCTCATTGCCAAGCTCAAAGCCATTAGAGATTCCCTCTGATGTTTTCTCTTAGATCGAACAGGTCGTGGACCAAGCAGATGCTCTTACCAACGATGTCGAGCGAGACAAACTATGACAGCTTTTGTTATAATACAAAGATTTTCTTTCACTCGACTCCTTGGACTGTGGTCTAACCACTATCCATGAAGTCAGGATTCCAACACTGCCACACGCTGAGCCGACTTTTGTGCATCAATACAAGATTCCCCTGGCGTCCCACAGACCAGTCCAGGAAATCAATGAAAGCCTCTTGGCTAAAGGGATCATCCGACCCTGCAACAGCACCTACTCGGCTCCATTGTGGCCAGTAAAGAAGCCTAATGGTAAGTGGCGACTAACCATTGACTACAGGCAACTCAACAAACAGGTTCTCTTGTCTAGATGGCCGATGGCATGCCTGGAACAAGAACTCCCAAAAGTGAAAGACGCCAAATACTTCTCCACCCTTGACATTGCGTCTGGATTCTGGACAATTCCTGTCCATAAATCTGACCAACACAAACTAGCCTGCTCCTTTGCCAGCCGCCAGTACACCTTCACTCGGTGTACTTTTGGTTATTCCAACTCACCAGCTGAGCTAAGCCTGCCCTTACGCTTGAGAGCGAGGTATCCTCATCTATGTCGACGATATTCTTGTTCGTAAGCGTACCTTGGATGACCACCTGTCTGAACCGGACCATGTCATGGGTCAGCTCGCAGGTGCTGGTGCAAAGATTTCTCTCGCCAAAGGTCAGTGGTGCAGGTCACAGGTTCAGTTTGTTGGCCTCCTTGTGGGACCACAGGGAGTGCAGCCTCAACTTGGCAGAATTCAAGGTGTGGCCACCATCACACCTCCTACGAATGTCTCTGAACTTCGGAGCTTCCTAGGGCTGTGCAACTTCTCGCCCCAGTTCGTAGAACACTACACTGAGATAGCGAGACCTCTGACTAATCTACTGACGAAGGATGTGCCTTTCGAGTGGACTGAGCAGCAGCAACAGGCCATGGATGACCTGAAGGCCGCGTTATGCTCAGCTCCGTGCTTGGCGCTCCCCAATTGCGACAAGGAGTTCCACCTTGAGGTCGGTTTCTCATGTCACTGTTTGAGTGCCGGTCTCTATCAAGTATATGACTGCGACAGGCGTGTCGTAGCCTATGCTAGTAAGCTCTTGTCCGGTCCTGAGTTAAAGTACTCTGGCTGTGAAAAAGCTTTGCTTTCCACCATGTGGGCGGTGAAACACTTTTGTAGCTACATCGGTGGAAAGAAAATCATCATTGAAACTCAGCACCAGCCAGTGACCTTCCTTAACAGTCAGCGCATCAGAGATGGTGTGGTGACCAATGCTCGAATCACGTCGTGGCTGCTGGCTCTTCAAAGCTTCAACATCGAAGTACGCTACGCCCAGAACCGCCGTAGCCCTCTTGGCATGGGTTTGGCTGCGTGCCAACACTGCTCGGACGACGCTGTCCCGTCAGTCCCGCCAGCTAGCCCTCCTCAGACTCTTCTAAACCCCAACCACCACTACTTTGATCAGTCTCTCTGTGTGGACTTGCCGACCGTGTATGTCGATGGCAGTTCTTTTCGACACAGTGCTGCGCCTAGGTCAGGTGTGGGTGTCGTCTGGTTGAACGCTGACCAGAAGGACTCCCGATGTTACTGGTTGGGTCCTAAGACCTCATAGTTTGCAGAAGTGGCTGGGATCTTGATTGTACTACAACTTGCTGTGGACCGTGGTGTCCGTGAGCTGGCGATTTGCACTGACTCGGACTACGCGCGTCTCAGTTTCATTTGTCATCTACCTTCTTGGAAGACTAATGGGTTCCAAACCTCTAACCGGAAGCCCGTTAAACATCAGGACCTCTTCATGGCTTGTGACGTCCTAGTGACGGAACGCAAAGGTGCATCAAGGCTCTGACCAATAGGGGAGAGGAAGCAAAGCAATAACAGAGGTGTACTAAGAGTCTCCCTCCGCCTTCTCCAATACAGTGTTAGTGCTTGTTGATGAGGTGTATTCCATGGCTGTGGTGAGTGGGCAGTGCAGGCATCTTCTGACCTACGCCAGCTGATGCCATACCATACCATACCATACCATACCATACCATACCATACCATACCATACCATACCACCTTTATTTATATAGCACTTTAAAAACACAGCCATACGGCTGACCAAAGTGCTGAACAGTCGCACGTATGTACAGTCTATGGTTCCATCGAACGCTGGATTAGGCCACGCCTCCTACCCTCACGTGACATTTGAAATGATTAATTAATTCGAAACAGGTTGGGTGGAAGCCTGGGAAAAATTTAACTCTCTCTTCAGATGCTCAGTCAGCGACATGAGGGCTCATTTAGCTGCTACTGAACAACTGACTCAAACTAAGTAGCTGTAAGAATAATTTCAATCTAATGAACCTGCGTTAAACTATTATTTTTAACTAGATAACACTTGTTTTGACAAAAATGTACTTTAATACTTTTCCTGTTGTTTAAGCAAACATCACTGATGAGTGTTGTTACTTTAGTTGAAGTGAATTCTAATGAAAGCCTCCTGCTGTGGAGGTCTCTATGGCCATGATGAGGTTGTCTTTAACCTCAACACACTCAGCCACTGATTCACTGGGAAGGAGGTGTTCCTGTAAATAGTCACAAAATCAATCAGGCCTGAAACTTAAACATACACAAGGTCAGTGATAATACAGATCATCCCAGGACTCAGGAGTGTCCTCTGCTCTGGTGTTCGTCAGATCTGCAGCATGAAATTTGAAGACCAGGACATGTCAGATATCCAGAGTGAAGTCCACTCTGCTTCTCTGGGTGCAGGAGACTTGAAGGCTGTGGAGGCTCTGATA
>SSNQ01000383.1:444725-457393 GCA_006942095.1 Nothobranchius kuhntae | reverse complement strand
GTGCCTCTTCTAGTGTCATTTTAAAGGCTTGTATTTATTTATTTAACCGTTACTAGATTACCTGCAACAGAAATGCTGCTAAAAACACACAATTATGTGAAGCTGGAAAAATTAGAATGCTGTGCAAAATTACATTTATTTCTGTAATTTAACTAGACTGAGAGACCATTTAAAGGCTCGGGAACCTTTACAGGTGTTTCTATTTGCAATTTTAAATTTTAGCTGATTGGGGTCTTGTTAAATATCACACAGTGACCTTTTAATAGTCTAGATTAGTGTAATGCTCCTGTTAGTAGTTCCTCCTGTTAAGTGCTTATTTGTTTAAATTATTCAGGTTTATATAAAACATTTGGACATACATTTTATTATGTTCCAGTCATTAGTCATTTATATTTTACTATTGTAGTAATTCTTGCATTCTTTAATGAAAAAAGTAACTAAGCAGTTACTTTTGTTGGTAATTAGTTACTTTTATGATCTTGTAACTCAGTTAGTAACTGAGTTACTTTTTTGACAAAGTAATCAGTAACTATAACTAATTACTTTTTTAAAGTAACGTTCCCAACACTGTTCTCCACATGATTTGGAGGAAGAGATGATTTTTTTAAGCAGCAGTTTAACTTGAGCATGATTGAGAGGTGGGACATGCACCAGATGTCAGTGAAGCATTAATCACGTGTTACTACGACATTATTTAAACATTGTCAAATGTAAGCGCGACATTTTTTTTAAATACAGTAATTTAATCTTTCCATTTGGATTTATCAATTTTAATGACAAATATATGTTTGTATGACTAAAGGTGTCATTTTACTGTATTCTTCATTTAGTCTTTTTACATTAAAATGCCAGATGTTTTTAACCAAAATGACTTTATAATGTGCATTTTTTCTAATCCATCTATGGTAGTATTATTTTTGTAAGTGTTGCCTATTAGAATAAAATAGAATAGAATAGACCTCAGAAGATATGTGTAATGTGCCATCGCTATGGCAACTCAACTCTGTCTCCTTTCCCAGCCTGGGCGGGACTGCGGGAAGGCCGCTGAAACGTTCCAGGATCACTGCAACCCTCCAACCCTCAATGCTCCTCCCCTATCCACACTGAGGTGACATGCGCTGCTTATCGTGGCTGCAGGAACTGAAGTGGGGATAGTCCCAACCCACCACCCCACCTAGTGGTCACTTATGTTGTGTTGTCTGAAGTCTGTTGCATATCTGTCTGAGGTGGGTTTTTTTTTGCAGAGCAAAGCTGCCCTCCCGGTGGAGGGTAGCTCTGAAGTGCCTTTTTTTCCCCTCTACCTGAACCAATCCTCATGTTACCCCCTTATCTCTATTAAGGTAGCGCGACTCAGGGTTGCGAATGACCACAGTCACCAATTCTTGTCATGTGTCTTGCCCATGTATGTCTGATCTCTGAATTGTGTGTACTGAAACTCTAATTTCCCTCTGGGATTAATAAAGTATCTTTGACTTGATTGATTGATTTGATTTATTGATCCCACAGTGGGGAAATTCCCTTGTTACATCAGCACCAACATTTAAGAGAATCATTTGAAGATAAATGATAACAAAGGTACATGTATGTGGACATGGGCAGTAAGCTAGAATTGTAACCTTCAACCACTGAAAACCACAAATAAAAAAATGAAAAAACTTGGGTTCCAACACTATGCAGCATTCTGCAAGAGACAAAGACATACTATGTAAATCTGGTATTGTTCGAGTATTAAACACATACTGAATACTGCATTGGTGTTATTGTGTATTATTTGATAGGGCCTATGGTTAAAATCTGATGTTAGCCTAAATCTGGACAAGTGGGGGAGTAGAGGGAGGTGGAGTGTACAGTCGGTAAAGACGGCTCTCCCTTGCCCTGCCTCCAACATGCCTCCATCTAAAAGGCTAGGTTATCCAGAGTTATCTCTGTAGTTATGCTGCTATAGGCTTACACTGCTGGAGGACATACTGAACACTTTCCACACTCGACTACTTCCTTCTACAATCTGCTCTTTAACTGTATTATTTCCTGCTATTTCAGCTGTTAACTTTATTGTTTCTCTAAGTGTTTTTCTCCCCAGAAGAAGCTACAATGATATTCTGCTGAGCCGTGCTGGCCTCATGGAGGGCGCCATCGGCTAGCACACTGCTGCTAACCACTTAAACATTCTCCCTCTCCTGATAATAACATTTTACTTTCTTTGACATTGAATGTGCTACTACTAGCTTACCCATTTAATTATAGATTCAGTAGGATAAATACAATAAAATTTATCTCTCACCAAATAGAATATTTACTAAGAAATCACAACGTAACCACAGAAACACTACTTGGTATATACGTTGTGTGTGTGTGTGTGTGTGTGCTCTGTCTTCTCGATCCCCAGTGAGTCGTGGTGGATGGCTGCTTATACTGAGCCAGGATTAAGCACAGATTAATCAAAACATTTCATTTAACACCTTGTCCATTCATTACCTGATTTCATTAACCATATTGTTCATTTCATTATATGTGTCGTGTTCTGTGTCCCCTTGGTCCCTAGCCCCCTCCAGGTGTCCCCTCATGTTCTGTGTCCTTGCAGCCCCCAGCCCTTTTTGTCCCCAGCTCCCTCCAGGTTTTCCTCATGTTCTCTTAGTCTCCCCACTGTAGTTTCTATAGGTTTATTATTTCAGTTCCTTAGTCTTCTTTAGGCCTAGTCCACACGTAGCCGTTTTAAAAAAAAAAAAACGAATATCCGCCCCTCCAAAAACTTGCATCCACACCACCTCGTTTAAAAAAAAAAACTCTGTCCACACGTACCCGGATAAATACGTTGTAAAGGACATGCCAGACCTGTAGGCGGCAGTACTTCCCCCGTTCTTAACCTCGTCCTTCGTCTGTGGTCTTCCGCAAGGAGCAGTAATTCCGCTTGCAAAAACAAACAAGCAGAAAGTGCTTGGACAATTGATAAAGCGAGCGCAGCTCTGAGGGCATCCATGCTGTCGGCTAGTGTAAACACAGGTCGCACACGTGATGTCAGCATTTTTTTGTCGCGGAAAGTGACGTTGCGGACCTTAAAACTCTGGTTTTGTCTGTCCACACGCAGACACCCAAAACGGAGAAAACGCAGATCTTCACTTTGGCCGGAGTTTTTAAAAAGATCAGTTTTCATGTGAAAAAAATCAGTTTTCATGTGGATGACAGGCCAAAACGTAGTAAAATATCTACGTTTTGGCAGATCCCCGGCTACATGTGGACAGGGCCTCAGTGTGTGTGTGTGTGTTCCCTTCCCCAGTTAGGTCTGGTTTCCTCCCCTGCTCCATTCTGCTCCTCCTCTCTGTTATTAGTTTCACCTGTACCCAATTCTGCACGCACCTGCTCCTCGTCTCCTATCACCCAAGCCCTGTGTATATAACCCTGTCTGTGTCTCCAGTGTTTGTCGGTTCATTGCCTTTTGTCAGTGCTGTTTTTGTCCCCCTCTAGTAACTATAGATCCTGGCTCATGAGTGAGCTTTTGTTTTTGACTTTTGGAACTTTAGAACTTTGGCTTAGGCCTAGTCCACACGTAGCCGGGGTTTTTTAAAAACGAATATCCGCCCCTCCAAAAACTTGCATCCACACCACCGCGTTTTAAAAAATAACTCTGTCCACACGTACCNTTGAGTCCTGCAGTTTTTGCTTGTTAGTTCTCGCCCTAAATAAAAGGATTCTTTATTTATACTCTCCGGCCTTGAGTTGTGGTGTTCTGCGTTTTGGGTCCAATCCTCCTGCGCCCGCAGCGTGACAATATGATTATTTTACCATTTCATTATTTATAACGGTTCATTGTTATAAAAGTTAATTTCTTTTGTTCTGTGAAGCGTAGTATGATAAGCAGCAGTTCGGGAGAGAGTCCTTGAGGAAAGAGCATAATGTTGACAAACTGTCAACACGCACTGTAGAATCTTTCTTGGAGCTCAGAAGATTAGGAGGCGTACAGATACAGAATTATGTCTGTAGCTGACCGGATACTTAAGAGGTCAACTGTAGATGAAAAATGACCATTTCTGGATGCTAAAAAGGTATCCACTACCTCAATGTCTGCTCCGTAGATGTTTACTGGTAAATGGCCTGTATTTGATATAGCGCCTTCTAGAGTCCTGGAACCCCCCCAAGGGGTTACAACATAATCAGACATTCACCCATTCACACACTGGTGGGGATGAGCTACGATGTAGCCACAGCTGCCCTGGGGCGCACTGACAGAGGCGTGGCTTCCGAGCACTGGCGCCACAAGTCCCTCCGACCACCACCAGCAGGCAACGTGGGTTAAATGCCTTGCCCAAGAACACAACGACTGCGACAGACGGAGTGGGGCTCGAACTAGCAACCTTCCAATCATGGGGCGAGCACTTAACTCCTGTGCCACTGTTGTCCACTGGTGAGGGAGGAGTGTTTCTCAGGAAGTCAATCACCATTTCCTTTGTCTTACTGGTGTTCAAGCGAAGGTGGTTACACCAGTTCACTAAGTCCATGATGACTGACTTGTACTCCTGGTCATTCCCCTCAGACACACAGCTGGCAATGGTCGAGTCATCAGAGAACTTCTGGACGTGACAGCTGCTGGTGCTTAAAGTGAAGTCCAAGGTGTAGAAGGTGAAGAGAAAGGGTGAGAGCACTGTACCCTGTGGAGCTTCAGTACTGCACGCAACCACCTCAGACAAACAATTGTGCAGCCTCAAGTACACCTGTTGGTGAGGTAGATGGTCCATGCAGTCAGATGTTTGTTCACCCCTGCCCCTCTCATCTTCTGCTGCAGTAGACACAGCTGCATGGTGCATTTGAGAAGTTGAAGAACATGATTTTCACAGTGCTTTTTTGCATCTCGAGGTGAGTAAGAGCCCGATGCTGCAGGTAGATGAGTGTGTTCTCTCCTCACCTGGTCTGATGTAACTGAGAGGGGTAAGTGATGGAAAGTGTGGTGCTGAGGGGGGAGAGCATGATGAATGGTGTGAAATTTGGAGGTGGTTGGCTCGCTGAGTGGAGGTGGTACCTGTTGCAGTGGTGGGGTGTGGAGTGAAATCTGTTAAAAAACAGGTTAAGCTCATTAGTCCAGTTCTGGTCCTCTGTTGACCATATTAATTTGTTGTATGTTGTATGAGGACCCGTTAATAACAAGATGCCCTATCTCAAGCAGTTTTCATCCTCATAAAACACGAGTTGTAAAATAAAAGGCAGTTATTCACACACAAGTCAATGTTGTTTATTTCTGTTCACTTTGACAAGCACAGCTATGACTTAATGATCACTTATAATTCTGAGGACAGATGGGACAGACACACTATGCAAGAATGTAATCAGGAAAGCATGTAAAACACCATCAGCTTGGTTACTATGAAGGCTTGTAGCAGGCCCGGAGTGGCAAATCGGGAGGGTCTGGAGAATTCCCGGTGGGCCGCGCGATGTTTGGGCCGCATGGGGCCGGTGCTCTCGTTTTTGTTTTTTATCATTTTATTTTTATTTTTTGGTGCCGGTGTTCAGTCATGGCACTGAGGCCGCCGGGCTGATCACATACGCTCCTCCCGGCTGTCTCTGGCTGGCTCTACCTGAAGGCTGCAGCTCGTTTTTTTCCCCCCGTATGCGCCTGTGCGCGCCACGTGACCACGCAGTTGACGGAAAGATGGAAAGTAGAAAGAGCAAGGGTGGCGCGGAGAAGGCAAGAATTAAAAAGAGGAAAGCGTTGGAAACAGATGCAGCCAAGGCCGGATTAACCATATGGGCAACTGGGCAATTGACCAGGGCCCACGAACTCTAAGGGGCCCAGGGCAGCAAGCGCACGAGCAAAATACTGTAGGCTGCATATCTGTAATCTCCCACATTATATTAAACTAGGGTGACCGTATGTCCGGTTTTCCCCGGACATGTCCACTTTTCACTCTCTGTCCGGGCGTCCGGACTGGGGGTCCGCGGTTGTATTGATGAAAATGTCCGGCTTTTCATCAGGAGCAGGGATCGAATTATGGGGGAGCTGTATATCTTACACATCCAGGGGAGCCGGAAACAAGTTTTCTATCTATATTACATCATTTATGGACTCTTCTGAGCAGAGAGCACAGAGAGCGGCACAGCGCGTTCTTGCGCAGCGCTCCAGGCAGCTGCGTCCAGCGCACGGTCCATTCTCAAAGTGGCGCAACCAAAAAACTATAATTAGCACACGNAGACAGAGTATAATATCAGAAGAAATCAGAGAAAAAGCTAACATAATAGTGTTACAAATTCACTTTCAATGAAAGCTCCCATTATGTCAGCTAGTCCAGTATCCATCCACACTTCCTGGTTCCTCCTGTAGCATTTCCTGTTTATTATTCCCGCTTTGCTCTCTGGAGGCCCAGCAGTAACCTGCTGGTCTTCAACTGGTCTCTTTACACCTGCTAACTGGAGAACAACATTTTGCTCTCTCCCCACTGACGATATATTTTAAGAATGGTAGGTCAGTAATGACACAGAATACGCAGCCTAAAATATCACATTTGTATATGCAGCAATGATATCCTGCAAGGTTGCATAAAAAAATTGTAAATGTTATTCTCCTGTTATATAAATTATACAACAAATAAAACACTAAATACATGTTGAGCAAAGCTCCATAAAATACATTTATCTTACTTTACAAAGACACTGATAATTCTAGTTACATTTGTAACTGACCATGACTAATGCTGCTGTGTAAACGGGACCTCCTGGACCGCCTTCAGTTGGTCCAGAACTCTGCAGCGAGGCTCCTCACTGGAGCAAACAGAAGAGCACACATCACTCCTATTCTGATGTCTCTGCACTGGTTACCCGTTAACTTTAGAGTTCATTTTAGAGTCCTGACTAGAACTTTCAGGGCTCTACACGGTCAAGCTCCTCCCTATATTACTGAACTGTTAAAGCCTTCTGCTCCAACCCGAGCCCTCAGGTCCACACACCAGAACCTTCTAGAAGTTCCAAAGACCAGATACAAAAGTCGAGGTGATTGCTCCTTCCAGACTGTTGCACCCCGACTCTGGAACGATCTTCCTTAATCCAAGCATTGACAGTCTGGACACTTTTAAAAAACAGCTGAAGACCCTTTTATATAAAGCTGCTTTTACCTAAACCTTTTATTTTCTTATTTTTAACTCAAATTTGTATCATCTTTCTTTCTCTTTTACTACATTTTTTTCAGATGTTAATCTATTTCATTTTTGAGATCATTGTTTTGTTTTGATCTATGTGAAGCACTTTGTGATTCTATGTCTGTGATTCGTGTTATATATTTACTTACTTACTTACTATACAGAATCACAAAGAATAATGCATGAATATCATTTGGATTCATATGTTTTATTGAATACTAACCAACATGTTCTGTGCTTTTCTAGGTGTAATCATACATTATATACTGAGGTCTGTTCAGGCTGGTCCCGTTAGTGAAGTATACATCGTGTGATGGTAGCAGCATTGGAAGCTGAAGACTTGTAGGTCAGGTACAAGACCTGCTAAGCAGGAACAGACAGCTCAGCCTCTGTCTGGCAGGAGCTGAGAAAATAAGGGACCACTGAGAAGTTCTTGAGTGTAGCTGCTTGAGGGACACCATTGTCCTGCATGTCAAACCTGAAAGAGGAAAAACACAAGTCAGCAAAAAGAGAGGAACAAAATAAAAAAATTACATAAAAGTGAGAAAAACTTGCCAGTCTCTAGAAGAAATGACATAATAGACAGGAGGTGGTGTTGAATCAGTGGAGGGGAGGAGCGGCTGACCCAGACCATAGGCCCCAGCTTGTGTGAACACTAGCCAGTCTCCTACATCAAGCTCAGGTAAGAGACAGTGCTCCACCACCTGGTCCAGTGCATCTCCAGAGGGACCCCAGAGGCTGCTGCTAAACTCTGGAGCATCCAGGGACATCTTCTGAAAGATCACCATTGTATCACGGCAAGACAACGTCAAATTTATGATTAATATAAAGGAAAAGACAAGTTGAATAGTGGCTATCTCTTCAAAAGAAGAGCAAATGTTTGAGACTCACCTTGTACATGGATGGAGTTAGAATCTGTGCTTCAGAGAGTTTGCTAGAAAAGGATCCATACACCCCCTCACTCATGTGGTATTGGAATTCTGGCTCCTCATTGGGGGACAACCCATCTGTTAGTGGTGGAGAATTTTTCATTTTACTATCTGATGTAAACAATAAAATAATCCACTGGTCCTTCTCAAAAAATTTGCATATTGTGATAGTTCATTATTCTCTGTAATGTACTGATAAACATTAGACTTTCATATATATTAGATTTATTACACACAACTGAAGTAGTTCAAGCCTTTCATTGTTTCTAATATTGATGATTTTGGCATACAGCTCATCAAAACCCTAAATTCCCATCTCAAAAAATCAGCATATCATGAAAAGGTTCTCTAAACGAGCTATTAACCTAATCATCTGAATCACCTAATTAACTTTTTCTTTTTTTTTTTTTTAACCGTGTCCTGTCTGGCTGTGAAGCAAACAGAATTGATGTCTGAATGCTGGTAACAAGCCTTACAGATTTATTCTCAGGTGGAGCATCAAAGCGTCTGCTTTTAATGTCACGCCTGACACTTAAAACTTTATTGTTATTGTTTTTGAATGCTTGTAATTCCGACCAGACACGGAGTCAGAGGTGAAAGAGAAAGGGAAAGACAAAAGGTGGGGAGAGAGGGGGGAAGGGGGTGGGTGTCATGGTTTGGAGGGAAAGTTCGGACCCAATATGCAGATACCCAGGATGACACGAGGCAGGAGTAGATAAAGAAAAATCCTTTTATTGGAGGAGCCAAAAACTAAAATAAATCCAAAAGGCTGGGAGCCAGCAAATCCAAAAGGCAGTTCAAAAACTAGAGCCCAAAAACACAAGAGGCTGGATAAGGCTGAGATCAAAGAAACACTGGAGACAAGACAAGACTGACAGAATACAAACACACTGACAGCAAACAATGGACCGACACAACACAGAGACAAGACAGGGCTTATATAGACAGGGAGGAGCAATTAGGGAAACAGGAAGCAGGTGTGTGGAGTGAGGCTGGAGGGAAGGCAGGTGACACCAATTATCTGGATGGGGAAGAGAACCAGTGGAGAGCAGATAAAACTAAAACTATATTAAACACAAAACTAAACCTAAAGACTAAGGGAAGGACTCACACAAACACATACACATACTGACACACACAAACTCACACACACATACAATGAACTGGGGAACAAGAGGCTGGAGCTACAACTTGACACACAACAGAGATGCAGACAAAGGAGACATGAGGGCACCAAGAGAACACAAAAGGAGAAACTGGAGAGGGAACTGGAGGAGCTGGAGAACAAAGGGACACAGAACATGACAGTACCCCCCCCCCCCCCCCCCCCCCCCCCCAAGGGGCGAATACCAGACGCCCAAACAAGAACAAACAACAACAAGCACAAGACAAGACAACACAGGACACGAAAAAACCAGAGGGAGGGAGAGGAGGGAACCAACAAAACACAACCCAAAAAGGGCGGGCGAGGGGGAACAGGAGACCCCGGGAGGCCGGCGAAAGGGAACCAGGAGGCGGGACCAGAGAAGTCTAGGGGCCGGCGACGGGGGACCAGGAGGCGGGACCAGAGAAGTCTAGGGGGGTGGCGATGGGTAACCAGGAGGCGGGACCAGGAAACCCTGGGGATAGAGGCTTTTGGAGGAGGAGGACGAGGAAAGGTCTCTGGAGACAGGGGCTGGGACTCTGGAGATGGGGACTGAGACTGGAACACTCGAGACCGGGAGACCGGAACGCTTGAGACTGGAACGCTTGAGACTGGGAGGCTTGAGACTGGAAGGCTTGAGACTGGAACACTTGAGACTGGGAGGCTTGAGACAGGAACACTTGAGACTGGGAGGCTTGAGACAGGAACACTTGAGACTGGGAGACTTGAGACAGGAACACTTGAGACTGGGAGGCTTGAGACAGGAACACTTGGGACTGGGGGACTTGAGACAGGAACACTTGGGACTGGGGGACTTGAGACAGGAAACGGGGAGGCTTCCACTTCAGAGCTGGGAACGTCTGCTTCAGAGCCGGGGACGGGAACGTCTGCTTCAGAGCCAGAGATGGGAACGTCTGCTTCAGAGCTAGGAGGCGTCGACCCTTGGACCGGAGCCGTCGACCCTTGAACTGGAGCCTCGTGGACGGGCTGGACCGGAGTCTGAGCGTCCTCCACCGCCGAGGCAGGATGCGATGCGACCCTCGGGACCACCGCCGAAGCAGGACGCGATGCGACCCTCGGGACCACCGCTGGAGCAGGATGCAATGTGACCCTCAGGACCACCGCCGGAGCAGGATGCAATGCGACCTTCGGGACCACCGCTGGAGCATGAAGCGATGCGCTGACCCCAGAAGACCTCTGACGGCGGCTGCGTCGTCGTCGACGTGGGGGGTCCTGGGTCAACGGAGGTGTGGAGACGGCAGAAACAAAAGATGAGGAGGAATAACAACCCACCAGAGATGAAGAGGCAGCGTTGTCGGGATCAGGTGAGGGTGTGGTGATTTGGCCCATCAGAGGTGCTGAGACGGCGCCAACTGGTTCAGGGGAGAAGGAGACGAAGCCGGTTCTGATGGTCAGAGGCGGGGAGGTGTGGTGCTTGGAAGATGCTGAGAGGGCGGCTCTTACAATGGCGCTTGCTGACAGCTTGTGATCCACTGCAAAGGAGGGAGCTTGTGGGCTGCTGCAAGCGTCCCGCAGATCGTCTGCGAAATCCCAAAAATCCAACTCCTCTAAGGGATATTGCTTGAGGTAACGGCTGGCCCATTGCAGGGCTCTTCCCCTTAGGTGGAGCACCATCTTAATAATCCGTTTGGTGTCCAACATGTTCGGGCCACAACACCCCACCAAGTCCAAGACAAAAGTCGGACAGGAGTCCGGGTCACCATAAAAATCATACATCCGGGCAATCCGCTGGGTCCTGGTTGGTCGATCCATTCTGTCATGGTTTGGAGGGAAAGTTCGGACCCAAAATGCAGATACCCAGGATGACACGAGGCAGGAGTAGATAAAGAAAAATCCTTTTATTGGAGGAGCCAAAAACTAAAATAAATCCAAAAGGCTGGGAGCCAGCAAATCCAAAAGGCAGTTCAAAAACTAGAGGCCAAAAACACAGGAGGCTGGATAAGGCTGAGATCAAAGAAACACTGGAGACAAGACAAGACTGACAGAATACAAACACACTGACAGCAAACAATGGACCGACACAACACAGAGACAAGACAGGGCTTATATAGACAGGGAGGAGCAATTAGGGAAACAGGAAGCAGGTGTGTGTTTACAAGTGGATGTTGTTGTCCTTTAAGGTCACAAGTGTATAGTGTTTTTTTTCCATAGTGCTCCCTTAGTCTATTTTCAAAATTCCAAATAGAATTTCGAAATTTGTCCAGAGAGAGGTTTTGCAACAACATTTTATACCATATGCACAAACAAGGGTGAAATGGCGTCCAAAAGAAAAGCAAAAGAACCTTCAAATGGACAAAAATGGCCCTGGTGACGCCTGAGGGTTAAAGGATTGCAAAAAGTCTGGAGCGGCAATAATCAGTTTTGAAACTTCTGAAGAAATCGAAATATATTGCTTAATATGATCTCAAAGATTCAAGCTACTGACCGTGTTCTGGGCCCTGCAGGTCCCGGGTCACCACCTCCTTAGAGACAACATTAACAGCAAGGGTGAAAGCAGAAGATACAAAGAAGCCTCCAGGCTCAGCGATGATAGAAACTCCAGTGGAAGATGGGAAATACACATCCACCATCATCATAATGGCATTGTTGATCTGAAAAAGGCAGAAAAGGTTTACTCAGGTCAGCACTCGGAGCAAGAGTTCCATATCAATCCTCAGGAACAGAGTTTAAACACAGAATAGCTTCCTCAATAGAACATAGAAAAGAGGGTGAGAAAGAAACAAGTCAAAGGCACACAAGAGCAGCGAAACAAGAAGCAGAAAGTACAATAAAGAAATCAGCCGTAACAGACCACTACACAAAGGAGAATCATATAATGGACTTGGACAGAACAAGGATCATAAATACAGAGCAACAAAAATATGATGGATTAAGGAAGCCACAGAAATAAGGAGAAATGGACACACAACCATGAACAGAGATAATGGGGTCTACACATTGGATCAAAAATGGGACTTCGGAGAGGAGAGCGCAGGCAGCAGAGGGCAACATCGTTCTTTGCTGCCTGCGGATAAACAGATGCTAACAGCGGTTAGCTTTGAAGAAGTCCGCAGGAGTGGTCAAAACTGTCAGCGAAAAAGGTAAAACAACCTTTTCCTGTGTTAAAAAAAAGAACCAAATAATGCAAGACCAAAGGCTTTTAGAAGTCTTTTCAATGATGGCATGCGCTGAAAGCGAAGGTTGGGCTCCCCACAGACACCTCTTGCTCGACAGGTAAGCTGAAGTTTGGCATGCTATTTGGTGAAATTCATTTCAGGTTATTGCTAGAAGAAGTTTTTAACAACTATATTCTAATTTTCCAGGGAAGAATTGTTTGATTTTGATCGGAGAATAAACTTAGTTGTTACTAGCAGAGAAGTTTATCCAAATGGAAATACTTATAGTTCCCAAAAATAATATGCTATGGAAGCATAAACAAATCAGAAAAGAAATAAGGTCCATAGGTAGACAGATGTC
>SSNQ01000383.1:428198-444674 GCA_006942095.1 Nothobranchius kuhntae | reverse complement strand
AGTCAGCCACAAGATCACAGAAATCGTTAAGGAAGTTAGAGTCAGTCTTTGGAGGGCGATAAATCAGCACGACAAGCAGGCGGGGGGAGATGCACAGTTCAAATAAGCACAGTTCAAAGGAAGAAAATGACATGGTGGGTGTAAGCTGTTTACAAGGAAAGCTGGATTTAAAAACAACAACCAGCCCTCCACCTCTGCCCCGTGATCTGGGGATATTAAAACACGAGCAGCCAGGTGGTATGAGCTCGAGTAGGGGACTTGAGTCGCCAAACGGGATCCAGGACTCACAGATGCAGAGAAAACCCAGGTCATGCTGAATAAAAAAGTCACGAAGAATAAAAGTTTTGTTCAGCACAGACCTGGCATTGACCAAACCAAACCGTGTCTGCAGCGGGGCTGCAGCACAGAGATCGCGCACGGACCCAGTCCCCTCTAACTCTGTGCCCGTAACCGAGCGCAGATTCTCCCAGCAAACCCCAGTCTGGCGAGATCTTCGAGCCGATCGGCCGTGGCGCGGTGCCGATACACCATCAGAGCCGGCCGAGTTCCCTGGGAAGGGTGCCGAGTAATCCGGAACCATCGGGTCAGAAGCGGTGCCGGATCGGGCCAGCCGCTTGTTCAGGGATCCAGGCCGACGTCTCACGCGCCGGCTACCTCTCTTTCCTCGTCTTCTCCGATGCTTCCTTCTCGAGCTGGGGCGGACAGTGGGCCGACACATCACGGCTTGGGTGGAGAGAGCACGCGGGCAGTTCAACCAGCAGCATCGTCCGTGAGGTTCATAGCTCGCACAGCCCGGTTCCCAGCGCGCGCCGCCGGCCACATCAACGGAAGGACGAAGCCTCAGCAGCGCAGCTCGATCATATGTCAGCAGAGGATCCACACCATTCAAAAAAGGGATCAGCGACAAGAAAAGTGCATAAAAGCCAATAAAACGCCAATAAAAACCGATAAAATGCAAGGCATCAGTGCGTAAAGAGGACGAGCAGCTCGCAGCGTGACCGTGCGCAAGCGCCATCTTACTCTTCCATCTTTTGTACAAGTTCTCAAGTAGTACAATGCGGGTGAAAGAAGAAATAAGTAAAAGAAAAATCTAAAATTTTGAATAAAAAACAGAACTGCACATAAATAAATATAAACCTAACATTGTTGAAAATACACAAATCCTCTTTCCTTGAGTAAGTGTCTGCTGCAAGGCCGGCAGCTACTTGTAAACCGAGCAGAAAACGGCTGGCAGTTAATGAGTTAAGGTAAAGCAGACCCTCGGAGCTGTCAACTGCTCCCTGACCAACAGAGGCATACCTAGGTATGTCACGGCATTTCCTGAGTGAAGATGGTGGAGTGAAAATGAGGATCATTTCCCCACACTTGCCCAAAAAAGATTTAGCCACACTAAGCTGGCTAAATCTTTTCTGTGCATCCCTGCCACTTCCACACCATCGGAACTTCTCTGCAGCTGGGAACATCTGCTCTCACAAGAGAGCAAATCTTTCTCCAGAACATTTCGAAATGCTGACTTACCTGACTGTGAACAGCCTTGTGTAGGAAAAAAAGACTATTTTAGCTGGATGCATTTGTGAACACAAGTCATTTTTGTGTACAATTTATTTTTGGATTTACGTGCCTACTTCTATTTGACTGTGTAGCATTTGAATTAACAGGTTGCAAAGTAAATTAAAAGTTGTCTGATAAGCTTTCATCTCCTCTTTATTCTCAGATGGCACAAAGCGGATCACACTTCAAACTAGGGCTGGACGATCTATCGTCTTTTCGTTATTGGCGGTTTTGACTGATCTACTTCATTTTTTTCGGTAAGTAAAATTATATTTATGTATTTTAGGTCACTGCCGAGCTGAGCTTAGATTTTAACATGTACTGTTTAACCATGAAATTTAAATGTAATAGGGTGAAACCCAGTGCATTTAACATAATGCTGCACTTTAGAAAGTGGGTTGAAATATAACATGTTGGTGGAGCTGGGTTCCGACTATCGGCTTGTGGAGCTCTCGGGAGACCTCGGTTTTCCACCCGGTTCTCCCCTCCCCGCAGCTCGATGCATCTCTGTCTGATCGCGGCTCCTGTCTGCTGCGCGGGCTGTCGGCTTGTGGAGCTCTGGGATGGAAACCTTTCCACCTGGTTCTCCCCAGCGGCAGCTCTGCGCATCTCAGATCGCAGCGGCGCTTGTCTGCTGTGCGGCTGCTGGCTTGTGGAGCTCTCGGGAGACCTCTGTGTTCCACCCGGTTTTACCCAGCGGTCAGCCCGGCGTGTCTTTGACTCAGAAGCTCTGGTGTTGTGCACAGTTAACTCCGGTTGTAGCTAGGTTGCTACCTCCATTAGCTTAGCTCCACCTCCGCGCTGGCTTTGGGTTAGCTTCAGGTTAGCTTGTAGCTAGTTCGACCGGATGTCGTCAGTTGATCCCAGCCTTACAGCCCCACCCTCAGCTCCACCTCTCTTCCCTTTTGTGGAATTGTCTGGGCTTGACGGAACCTGTGACACGGTCAAAATGGCGGTGGTGGCCACCTCCCATTTATCTTCAAAAACGTGTTATTGCAGTCTATGGAAACCCATTGTCCAATATTTATATGTCAATGGGGCTGACGTAGCTTATGGTGCGCGTGGTGCGCCTAGTGGCTGTGATGCACATTTTACGCATTTGGAGAGGTGGGCTGGATGCTTTGCTTTTACTGGAAGATGGATTTTTTTTCCCAAAAATGTCAGAGATTTTGCCCCATGAATAACCGTAAAAACTACTGGTGTGCATGTACCCTTATGATAGAGTCCTACGTTGAGAGGTAAATATTAGAAGTGCAGGTAATGCATTCTGGTGCCTATTTATGAAAAATGAATGAAAATTAAATTGTGAGTTTTTACTTCATATTTTAGAAATAAAAATGACGGGGGACCACATTTATGATGTCTTTTTAAACTAAATTGTCTAGCGCAACCTGCCTGCATCACTTAAGTCACTGCTTATTAAGGCCCGTCCAAAGTTACCGTGACCCACCCAAAAATGTACAGCTAATGTCAAGATGTAAAATTATGAATTCAGTCGAGCTCTTCCCTCCATCCCTCTCCTGTTTCTCCTTGAAACCCGACATCAGCTGTCGGGTTTCAAGGAGAAACAGAAGAGGGAGGGGAAGAAGGAGATGAGGCAAACAGAGTGAGTGCGAGAAACCAGACTGGTGTGGAGGTGAGCAAAACGGCTGGAAAAGTGTGGGTGTTGAACGATCTCAATAAGAAAGGTGTGGATGTTGAAACCCCCACATCCCCCACGGGTGCGACGCCCATGAGGCCACCAGGTAAGCAATCAAAAACATTAAGATAGTAATTATTCATAACTTCTACACAGAAACACACTTCAAAATAAAAATAAATCCTTTAGTACTCAGCAAGTTCCTAATTAGTATAAAACAAAACAAGCATTCTGACCACTTCCAGCGGAGTCTCAGAGCTGCTGAATCCACCTCCAAGGTCCAAAATGTTCATGTTGAAGCCAATTTCTTCCTGCAGCAGAAAAAAATAAATGCATATAAAATAAAGTACTGAATGTTTCTGCAGCTTAAAATGTTTGAAAAAACACTATCATGCAAAATCTGCTTTTTGGAGTTGTAACAATGTTTTCCATGCATTTTGCCTTTCTCGACTAGACTACTGCAATGCCTTGTATGCCAGTCTAAGTCAGGGCATGGTTGCAAGGATCCAGCTTGTCCAAAACTCAACTGCAATATCTCTGACACGCACTAGATGCCAGGAATACATCACTCCCATGCTGGTGGCTCTATACTGGCTCCCATTTCAGTACAGACCTAAATTTAAGATCCTAACTGTACACAGGCACTTCAAGTCATTGCTCCCTCCTTTCAGCATTACTGCAAAGACATGACCTGTCTCGGTCTCTCTCCGCTCAGCTGAGCAAGAGCTGTTGGTTGTCCACTGCTCCAAATTCAGATCTAGGGGGGACTGTGCGTTCTCAGTTCTGGCTCCAACGCACTGGAATGAGTTGCCTTTGAGTGTTAGGCAGGCGCCATCACTTCTGGTTTTTAAGTCTCACTTGAAGACTTATTTTTATGTGACGGTGTTTCAGCAATTTTGTAATAATCTTTCATTAGTTTTATATTTTATAATGTTATGACTTTATTTTTTCTGATGTTAATCTATTTTTGTTTTTATGACTGTTTTATTTAGTTTTGATCTATGTGAAGCATTTTGTGACTATGTCTGTAATAAGTGCTATTGAAATCAAACTTACCACATTGGGGATCACAACACTGCCTAGATCTCTCCCCCTCCCCAATGTCCTGTCTGGCCATAAAGCCATAAACTTAAAACTTTTGAGAGCACCATGTGAGCACCTGTGTGCGTATACGCGCCTGTATATGTAAGGTTTCTCTATAGGAGCGTCCAACAGTGAGTGTTAAGAACCACAGATCTGCCCCCAAAGATGTGTAGAAGATGGAGGGAGCTCCAAGCCCCAGAGATCCAGGTGCTGCCCCAGAGTGCAGGGACCCCATGGAGACTGTAACCAGAAAAGCCCCAGCCCCCTCTCGAGAGGTGCAGAAGATTGCCACTGGGAGCCACAACCAGATGCCGGCAGAGTCCCGGGAGATATCAGCGGCAAGCCCACAGCCTACCACCCCCAAATCGGCCGAACCCGGAACCCAGCAACCCGGGACCCAGGGGCGACCAGCCCCGCCGGGGACCCAACAGAGAGCCCTGGGACTCAGATCCCACCAGGATCAATCAGACAGATGCCAAAGATCTTAATCTCCCAGACACGGGAGCCGTGAACACTCAGGCAGATCAAGGCACCACACTCCACACCAAATGTGGCAGGCAGAGGGCAGGCGAAGATGTATAGCAGCACAAGAAGTCTCAGGAGAGGGGAGGAGTCCAAGACCCCACGTGGCATAGACAGTCATACACAGACACAGTCACACACTCCCTCCCTCATGTTCACACATACACATACAACCCAAGACTTACAAAAATTAATGCTTGACACCCACTCCCGCTCCCCATACACACTCTATTCACTCTGTCCCAGTCCTGCTGCACAAAGCGTACAACCATCACCGGTTCCCAGAGTTCACCCCTTTCTGCTGTGGTGATGAGCAGGCTCCCCCACTCAACACCGAGCCAAGCGACCCACCACCGCAGACCCAAACCAGATAACCAGCTCCCCCTCCTAGCCTCTAGTCCCGGGAAGCCAAGCGACAACTGAGGTGTGCTAAGACCCCTAGTCTCCCTCCACCTGCTCCAATAGTGTTAGTGAGTGTTGATGAGGTGTATTCCATGGCTGTGGTGAGCGCGCAGTGCAGGCATCGTCTGGCCTACGCCAGCTGATGCAACCACACAATTTTTTGAGATAGGAATTTTGGGTTTTATGAGCTGTATGCCAAAATCATCAATATTTGAAACAATAAAAGACTTGAACTACTTCAGTTGTGTGTAATGAATCTAATATATATGAAAGTCTAATGTTTATCAATACATTACAGAAAATAATGAACTTTATCACAATATGCTAATTTTTTGAGGACTTGTAGTTTTGGGACGTTGTTATTAAAAAAGCGAGGTGCTAACCGGAAAGGCTTCTGCAGCTCACACGTTGACAACGAATTGTGAAAGAATGGAATAGGCTAGAAACACACAGATTCTTCCTGATGCGTCTACTCTTCCTTTTGGCAGTTTGTTCTTTACTTGGTGATAGAGCACTGTGACACTTAAAAAAAAAACTGTTAAAATTCTCAAAAACGCTGGCAGTGAAGAGGTTTTCTGATCAGAAAATGGCTGGCAATTAATAATGATCCACAACATAGTATTTATGTTTATGTATTTAGCAGACGCTTTTGTCCAAAGCGACTTACAAGTGATAATCGGCATGTTGCCCTTGAGGGTAACAACAACATTATTTGTTCATATTGTGTTTGTAGTTGTGTGCAGCACTTTGGTCTGAAGAAAAGGTTATGGAAGGTGCTTTATAAATAAACTTAGCTATCAGTTCCTCATGAAAATCGTCTCCAAAGTGGTTCTTTGATTCATGCATGCATTTTCCTGTCTCAGCTTTTTCATCCCTTCAGCTAAACTAAACTCAGCTAAGCTATTGTAGGCAGCTGAATGAGGCATGGTTGCATCATCCCTTCCCAGCTCCTCTCTATCCAGGTAGTGTTAAACCCGAATCCCTCTTTCCCTGGACTGTTAACACTAGGGATGCACTGGAAATGTAGCAGCCGAAAAGTTTGGACCAAAAATTACCCCAAGTGCATTTTTGGTGTTCGGCCAAAACACTTAAATCACAGAAACAACACAGTTAGAAAAGGCTGTCAGGTGAACCGTTTTTGTTTCATCTTGCAACTTGCTCTTTGCTTCATAAAAACCGTACACTTGTGTAGATTTCAAAAGTAAAGTTTTTCCCCTTTTAATAAGGCTGTTTCATTATGATTGCTGGAATTTTCATATCAATTATGTGATGCACTTTTACTTTAAAGGGACTTTACGGACTTTTGAATTTTTATGCTCGTGATTGCCCCCTCAGGCCAAAAGCGTAACGGCAGCTTCAATAGTAGGCTCGTGCACAAGGCGCGCATGCTGTACGTGCACACTCCTTAACGAAAATAACAGCTGAGACAGTCCCTTGTAGGTGTGTGTGTGTGTATGTCCGTGTCCCGGAGGACAGAGGACAGGAGAACGCGCAGCTAATTAATTAAATAATTTGGGGTTGTACGAAATTAATTTAGTTCTCTTCAGTACAGCCGACAAAGGCTTATGATGGGTCAGTCCTCCTGCATGCTCAGATCATTCCCTTCCCTTGCTTGAAAAATTGTTCCAAAATGAAAGTTGAACCCACATCTTTTTTATCTGTGAATTCAATGCCGTTCTGCGAGTCTCAAATAAAAATTTGGGCATCTTACTGTAAAAAAATATACCATTAATGTAAAAAAGAAACTCTAAATGAACTATGTTCACATCCAGAATCAAACCTAGGTCTTCTGCATGAGAGTCAGACATCTTACAAGGTGAGCTACACAACAGTAACAATCATAGTATCTGTAACTTTTATGTCCTTGATGACACCTGAAACAACATCAAACCAAAGAACAGTTCGGAGCGAAAATGGCTATTTTGTTGCTAATTTGCAGGAAATATCTAGAAGAAAGTTCTACAGAAAGTAGCTAAGGATCCTCAGAAATGTAGCTAGGTTCATCACTAGGCGTTAGGAACAGCGACAAAGTGGCACTGCCTCTCTCTCTGCTGCTAAAGCTACGGATAGTAAATGCTACGGGCGATGCCTGAGCGTGAACGCGCATGAAGCAGCCTGCTCGACCCGAGCAGCTCTCTTTTTCTGTGATTTTACAGAAAAACAGGCAATCACAGTAAAAAATGCCAGGGCTCATTCTACAGGACCTGGGCATTGCAGGAGAATGTATAAAGAAGTAATTTATTATTTCTATACATGTTTGGCTGTCAAACTTCCATAATGCCCCTTTAAGTTTCACATGTAACGTGTCTGCCCAGCTTTTAAAAAAGAAATTCTTGCTCTTTTTTTTTAACATTTCTGCTACATCTGTCACTATTATCAAGGTTTTTACCATCATTTCTACACCCACCATGTCCTGAATACGGTGAAAGAAGCTTTGGATCATGTGTGGACACCTTGTTTACTCTCATGAAGCACACAGATTCTGTTGCTGCAGCTGGATGAGTGAACATCTTGATCATTTAGTGAACATCACTCTTGATGTTCACAGCCATTACCAACAAAGAATTTTATCAATAATGAAGAAACATGTCAGCATTTTAAGATTCCCTCTCTAATAAATAATATTTGCCCTCTGTCCGAATAGGTCCTTTTCCGTGCCTCCGTTGTTGAGGCAGCAGGACTGTCAGTGCTTGTCGTGGCAGCAACCCCTGAATCTGCTGGTGGACACTTGCGGTTAGGGATGCTGTCAAGCTGAAGAAAGAGTCCTATCAGGTATTTTTGGCCTGTGGGACTTCAGAGGTAGCTGATAGATACCGGCAGTCCAAACAAAATGCAGCTTGAGTGGTAGTGGAGGCAAAAACACAGATGTGGTAGGAGTTCGGTGAGACCATGGAGCAAGACTTTTGAAAGACTTCCGAGGAGATTCTGGTGCTCCATCTGGCGCCTCAGGAGGAGAAAGCAGTGCACTTCCAACCTGTACTCGGGACGTTGTAGATCAGTGCGTGTAATACTTTGAAGACCTCCTCAATCCCACCAGCACGTCTTTCAGTGAGGAAGCAGAGCCTGAGGACTTTGGATTGGACTCTCCAATCTCTGGGGCTGAGGTCACTGTGGTTGTCAAAAGGTTCTTTAATGGCAAGGCTCTGGGGGTGGATGAGATCCCCTGGAGTTCCTTAAGGCTCTGGATGTCACAGAGCTGTGTTGGCTGATGCGGCTCTGCAATATCGTGTTGACATCGGGGACAGTTCCACTGGACTGGCATACTGAGGTTGTAGTCTCCCATATAAAAAGGGGGACCATAGGGTGTGTTCCAACTACAGGGGAATCACAATCCTGAGCCTCCCTTATGAAGTCTATTCAGGTGTTCCGGAGAGGAGGGTCTGTCGGATTGTTAAACTTCGGATTTAGTAGGAGCAATGTGGCTCTCAGGTTGGTCATGGACGCTGGACCAGCTCTATACCCTGGGGGGGGGCAGGAGCTTGCTCAACCAATCTACATGTATTTTGTGAATTTGGAGAAGGCCTTCGACATCGCCCCTCAGCGGGGATATTCCGGGAGTATGGTGTACTAGGCCATTTAGTGTTTAGGGGATCTGTTTAGGTGGCCTGAGGATCGGGTCTCTGCTTTTTTGCAGATGATGTGGTCCTGTTGGCTTAATAGAAAGTGATCTCCGGCTTTTGCTGGAGCGGTTCGCAGCAGAGTGTGAAGCAGCTGGAATGACAATCAGGTCTGAAGCCAAAACCATGGTCTTAAGTTGGAAAAGAGTAGAATGCCTCCAGGTCAGGTATGAGGTCCTGCCCCAAGAGGAGCAGTTTAAGTATCTCGGGGTCTTGTTCATGAGTGAGGGAAAGCTGGAGCGCAAGATCGATAGGCAGATTGGTACTGTGTCTGCAGTGATGCGGGCATTGTATCGATCTGTCGTGGTGAAGAGAGTGCTGAGCCAGAAGGCAAAGCTCTTGATTTACTGGTCGATCTATGTTCCTACCCTCACCTATGATCACGAGCTTTGGGGAATGACTGAAAGAACAAGATCATGGATACAAGTGGCTGAACTGAGTTTTCTCCGCAGGGTGTCTGGGCTCTCCCTTAGAGAAGGTAGGCAGAGGGTGAGAAGCTTGGTCATCCAGAAGAGGCTTGGAGTAGATCTGCTGCTCCACATCGAGAGGACCCAGTTGAGGTGGCTCGGGCATCTGATTACAATGCCTCCCTGGTGATGTTTTCCGGACACCTCCAAATGGGAGGAGACCTAAAGGGAGACCCAGGACACTGTAACGTATCAAGTGGTCAAATTTTCACCAACAAATTGACCAGAAAGTAACCTTTCATTTGCTGACATAAACCCACCATTTATCTGGCCTCCAAATCCAGAAAGTTCTGCCCAGTTCTTGTTACCGTACAAGAAGACAAAACGTTCTCACCAAAGGTTTCATGCAGGAGCCAGACTGCTGCAAACTCACTCTAAATAAAAGTCACCCACCTCAAAGTCCCTACGTCACTTTACAACTTATAAATTGAAATAATCCAATGTGTTGAATGAACAAGATGTTAAATCAAATGTTTGGGTGATCTGTGCTTTAAGGAATGATGGCTTTAAATTGAACAATGTTCCTGCAATGATCCATTTCAGACCTTATCTACAACAGATCACTATGTGTTTGATTTAACAAGTTAATATCTACACTCATACACATTATAATAAGATACTTATTAATGTTAATATTCACTGCACATACATGTTTTAAACATCTATAAAACATTCTCACAAAATCTTTTTATCTGACCGAAGGAGGATATCTGACGAATGTTTTGGTAAATCCCTCAAACACGTCAAATTCTGATTTGCCAAATTTATCAACAATGTAATTTTAATAAAACAGGAATCACTTCCCGATTAATTCAGTTTCCAGCTGACTCCTGATTCGGCCAAATCGAGGAAAAAGTAGTTTAGAAACCATCTTCTCTTTGACCTCAAGTCAAAAGCCTCTCTGCCGCGCTGCGAGTGATTACAGACAAAACAGCTCTTTTAAGAGCTACTCCACACCTCAGATATCTAACCTGCAGGCCCTGGTTGCATCTCGTGGCTGGTGAAGCTGAACTTAAAGGAAGCTATTACTTCTTTGAGTCTCGTGGTCTCGACGTCCAGTGACTCACCACTCGGGCCGCCCTTCCTCCAGACCACCGGGAACAACACATACAAAAGGGTATTGCTTTTATAAACAAATCTGTAGTTTAACAAACACACAGCCAAATTCTTTTACAACCCAGAATCCACAAATTCTCTCAGATACTTAAGAAAGGTTTTGCTAAAACATCTAGCTTCCATTACATCACATCCATAACATTAATCCAGTTCATATCTTGTCAAGTATAATCATTAGTTTAGGGAAAAGAAATAAATATGCATAAAGAGGGGAGACACATCATCATGTAGCAATTTTAAATATCCAGTGGCCTTGAGGTTTCCATTGATGAAGAATGGCCCCACTATCTTTGTACCCCATATACCACACCATACCATCACTTGTTTTGTTCCAACAGTCTTGGAGGGATCTATCCAATGTGGGCTAGTGTCAGACCAATAGCGGTGGTTTTGTTTGTTAACTTCACCATTCACATAAAAGTTTCCTTCATCACTGAACAAAATCTTCTGCGTGAACTGAGGGTCCTGTTCCAATTTTTGTTCTGTGTGCCAATCTAGGTCAACCTCCTTGAGATGCTGCAGTAGCTGGAGTTGTAAGGGTGCCATTTGTGAGTAGCTAATATCCGCCGAAGGGATGTTCGACTAATGCTACTCTCCAGTGACACGCGGCGAGTGCTACCCTGTGGGCACTTGCTGAATTAAGCTAGGACAGCCACTGATGTTTCTTCATTAGTGACAGTTTTCATGCGTCCACATTTTAGCAAATCCAACACTGAACAAGTTTCACGAAACTTAGCAAGCAGTTTTCTAACTGTAGCATGGGAGATGGGTGGTCTCCTAGGGTGTCTTGCACTGAAATCTGCTGCAATGACCCGATTACTGCATTCACCAGATATCAACCCAATTTTGATCCGCTCCTCACGTGTTAACCTCTTCGACATATCAATGGCTGTGAACAAAAAGAAACTTGTAAATAATTCATGAAAGAATAAAGTTACGTTCAAATCAAGCACACCATTGTTTTTCTTGTAGAATTTCCAATAAGTTTGATGTGTCACATGACCCTCTTTCTATTGTAAAAACAAAAAGTTGGATCCAAGATAGCCGACTTCAAAATGGCCACCATGGTCACCACCCATCTTGCTGGGTGTAGCAGTGGGTCAGGGTGCGGCTGTGGAAGAGGGAGAAAGAGGAGGAGCCGCACAACCAGCGACAGGTGTGGAGGAGGATGCAGCCAGAGTTCCATTAATAGGAACCGCTTCAGGACTGAGGAGAATCATTAAGACTACAAAATAAATAAATAAATAAATAAAAAATCACCGATTACAGAGGCCAAAGGCAGTGTTTTAAAAAAGAAAAATTGACATTGACTCAGGGTGTGTTTGTTGTGTTCAGCCCAGTAGCTGGTACTTGATACGCTGGGGATTTAGGGTTATATTCAAAAATTGGTGGAGTTCACATGGTTATTCAAATCCAAGTGTTTTTTTTCAAGGTAGACGTAATGGCTGACGGGAATAATTTAAATAGAACAATGACATCTGAATAGTGCCAACAGTAATATTTAAGGTGTAAAACATCATTATACAGGCCCTTTAAGATCGATGTGAAACTATAACAAAGTTCTTACAGCCATATCAAAGATGCAGCGGGCATCAGAGATGGCGTGGACATACACCTGGTCATCTTTACAGGAGTTGGAAATGTGAGACCTGTGGAAATAAATATTGTTAAATATTAATATGTTGCACACAGAGAACATAATCTAGTTATGGTGGTCCAAATGCAAAACCCAGTGTCCTCTAAGCTGTTCTACACGTCTTACCTGACACCCACAACCTGCACACCCAGTTCTTTTGCTCTCTCCAGCAGATGTCTGCAGTCCTTGAGGGAACATCCGAATGTCATACCCAACTCGTCGTCAGGGCAGGAGGCCTCTGTTGACACCTGTAGCAGCAGCCTGAGATAAAGTATGAGAGACAAAGCACTGCTGTTGCTGTTTTGATGGGAACAAAAACAATCTGTGTTCAGGGATTACAAAACCAGCAGTAAAACCACTTTTCAACTTGAATTTCAATTCCCCTTCCATCAGAAAAGGTGTGAAAGGTGATGGCCATGGCGCAATGGAGGGAGTTGTCAGGAAACTCATTAGTGGAAATACGTAGTGCTCTGGGACATGTTTAGTGTGTGAGATATAAATGTAACTCCTCCGGTTTAATATGCAAAAAAATTTTGTTCTATCTTATATAGTTTCAGTTCTACAAGCATTTGAACACAGATATGCAAATGGGAGCACCGGCGCTCCTGCCAGTCTTAAAGGGTTAAAGCACTGACTCCAGCTGCAGTCCACTATTTATGAGTCTCCTCCATCTTTTTGAAAGGGCTTTGTTTCACAATCCGATCCAGGGTGCGGTTATTCCCATTGCTTGTACACGTTTTTCTACCACATCTTGTCCTTCTCTTTACCTCTCTCAGGGTTTCCTCTAGGAACTGTGGTGGTGGGCTTTCGGGGGGCGGGCGCGCTTCCCTGCTGCTCTCTCCCTCATCATGCTCACTTATGCATGCTGCTCCTTGCCCTGCCTCTCCACTTCTCTCCTTCACTCACCTCCTCCACTTCAGCCTGTGTACTTGTCTAATATATTAGCGACATGTTAGATTCATTTCAATCACCAATATGAACGTTGGAAATATTACACGCATCACCAGGGGTTAATTTGAGCCAATTCTTGCCGGAACAGGATTCGGGAACTGTCTTTTTTTCGAAACGACCATTCCGGCAACTCACTTGACCAACTTGTGCTATATGCAGGGTTCGAATTACGGGTGGACTAAAGGGAGCCCGGCTCTCCTGAAAGGAAGACATGCTCTCCTGGAAGCCCTCAACTTACACACCCAGGGGGAGCCTGAAAACAATCCTGGTTCTACTTATATTACATTATATATGTGGACTCTCCGGGGATTATTTTGAGCTGAGAGGCGCAGAGCTCTGATCGTTGATGAGCTCCAGCTGTGTCCTAAGCACATGACCACAGTAACATTATCAAAGTGTCGCCACCTCAAAAAACATAACAAGCGATCGTTTATGTCAGCTCGTATACTTTTATGCTTTCTGTCTTTATATGTGCTTGATGCGTTTTGCTGCTGCGGAACGGAGCACATCACCTGTTTTGTCCTCCGGTGACTTCCCCTCACTGGTGCAGCCAGCGCGCACTCCTCTATTTTTGTGGTCGGTAGATCTTTTTGAACTGCAGTTCAAAGGTAATTCGTGAGGGGAAAATATACGAAGCCAGGTAGCAGTTTTTCTTAAGGATTGAGAGGAGATGCAGGAAGATAACAGTGACAGGACAGAAAAATAGTGTTTGAAAAGGAAAAATTTTGGTAGATTCATCTCACTACACGTTTTTAACTTTCTAAGGCAATAATTTATAAGCATGTAAAATTTATATATTTGATACAATTCAGATCTCCTTCAAACCTCAATCCCTCACAGGACCATAAGGCATATTTCGCCTCTCAGAGGCTGCAGGCGCACCAGTGAGTTTGCAGCCGCTGCGCAGGGAGAGGGCTGAAGCAGGGGAACAGTAAAGATGCAAAAACTACCTTTGTTAAAAGAATTGTGTGTTAACTTAGAAAATGTGGGCGCAATTTTTAATTACTTGTCAAAAACTCCAGCGACGTGGAACGTGGCACGGTAAGACTACCCGTTACCCAATGCTATCTTGAGCTGTCATCGTGTTTGCTACGGCTTCACTAAAACCAAAAATGTATTTCTCGCAAAGGCATGAGTGATGACATGCCCACAGCTCTCCACTGCTTCTCTGTCACTCAACAGAGAGCGGAAGAAAAACCACCTGTCACTTGTTACAGACGCTCCCCTTTCCGGCCACCAGATGGCCTCAGTAGCACCGTCTTTACCCGGCTCCTTCCTCTAGTTGCCCAGCTGTGGGTGATTCTAATCATGCCACAGCTGGTAAAAGGAAGTTACACGGGCTGAGACCGGGAAGAAGGCTACAGGGAAGTGTTGGCATGGAAGTGTTTTCACTCCTCACTTCTCACGTGCTCAACTCATTGATTAGCTTGTTTGTAAACTCTATCTTTGACAATACTTGTGGACTTGGATTGTAAGAGTCTCTGCTAACAGGACTGCTCCATTTAGGCTTTTGGATTTTTTGTGAACCATTTTTCATTGGTGTTCCCAGCCCCTTCTGGGCTGGCGTTTTCAGTTTACCCTTTTGTAAATACGCGGAGTCAACCAGAGTTCTTTATTAAATTCCTTGTTTATAGCGACACACAACTTTTTTATTACTTTCAACCACACACTATTTCATTACTCCCTCTACATCACTCTTAGCGAGCTGGAGGACGTAATACACTCGATATACTGCAATACAGCAACACTGCTGACGTGAGGGAACCCAAATTAAGCACTTACTTGGCACTAGGATGGCAGCGGGAAATCTTGCGTAGCTCTGCTTCGTTATCACACACCAAGAGGTCAATGCCTTTTTTTGCAGCATATTTTATTTGGGAAACCTGTTTACAAACACCACTGTAGATGATATCTTCAGAGGGAATCCCATGGCTCTGCACCAGCTCAAGCTCAAACTGAAATACAGAAATAACATTTTCAGTTCAAGTCATATCGTCTGAAAAAGCAGAGAAACATTCCATCCTACATCTACAAACTGACCCGCCCTCTCTGTTCAACAGCATGTGAGCCAAAACCTTTTAGCGTCAAACATAATTAATGTTCTACTGATGAGACAGAAAAAAACACAATAGTTATAAAACATGCAAATTCGTGCTCTGCTTCATATAGAGCCTTCCCACTAACTAAATGGCCATGGTGCTCACACTAGTGAGAGGATACCTTGTTGGTGCAGGTGAAGCCAGAGCCAAGGGCGGCAAGAACTTCAATCACAGGTGGACTGCTGTTGCATCTGACAGGATAGTAGGGTCGAATTTGGGCCATGAACGTTTGCCAGTGAACATGCTGCCTCATTAAGACTCCCAGGTCAGCAACAAAGAATGCATTCTTCTCAGCCTGGGGTTCCATAGAAAGAAATATAAAACAAAAACAAAGACTTCACTAACACCACTTATAAACATAACAGTGATTCTCCATGTCAGTAGGGATGGGTGACATGGAAATAAAAATTAATCACAATATTTATTTATTGCAAACTCAAGATCACAATTTTTTCCATTTCAACAATTCAAACATTTTGGAAGTTCTCTGCCAGTAAAATACATTATTTTAAAAGCATGCCCCTTCACAGAAAACAGAATAAAATTTTTTTAGAATCCTAAAATAATAATCCTAAACTTTAACTATCTACCTATCTTTTATAGTTAGAAGCTAGAGATGTGTCTAAAATGACCCACAGACACTTGACAGCATTTCACGCTGTATAACATACAAAAAAATCACGCTGTATAACATACAAAAAAATCAATCGTTAACTTTATTTTTTCTCTAAGTGTTTTTGTCCCCAGAAGAGGCTACAATGATGTTCTGCTGAGCTGTGTTAGCCTCATGGAGGGGGCCATCGGCTAGCACACTGCTGCTAACCACTTAAACATTCTCCCTCGCCTGATAATACCATTTTACTTTCTTTGACATAGAATGTGCTACTACTAGTTTACTCGTTTAATTATAGATTCACTAGGATAAAAACAATAAAATGTATCTCTCACCAAACAGAATATTTACCAAGAAATCACGATGTAACCATAGAAACACTACTTGGTGTGTGTGTGTGTGTGTGTCTGCTCGGTCTTCTCCATTCTCAGTGAGTCATGGTGGATGGCTGTTTATACTGAGCCAGGATCCTTTGGAGGTTTCTTCCTGTTAAAAGGGAGTTTCCTCTCCACTCTCGCTGCATGCTTGCTTAGTATGAGGATTGCTGTAAAGACTCTGACACTAGTCAGTGACTCGATGCAACCTGCTGGGTTCCTTATATAGGAAACAATTTACTCATTGGCTTAATGAACTTAAAGAGCAAATTGCTGATAATTTTTTTTCTAATTCATTGTATTGTATTGCGCTTTATTTTTTACAGGGAATGTACAACAAAAAATTATCACCAAAAATGTATTTCATCCTCCTTCCAACAAAAAATTATCACCATAAGCAACAGCT
>SSNQ01000383.1:413318-427978 GCA_006942095.1 Nothobranchius kuhntae | reverse complement strand
ATAGTAGGGTCGAATTTGGGCCATGAACGTTTGCCAGTGAACATGCTGCCTCATTAAGACTCCCAGGTCAGCAACAAAGAATGCATTCTTCTCAGCCTGGGGTTCCATAGAAAGAAATATAAAACAAAAACAAAGACTTCACTAACACCACTTATAAACATAACAGTGATTCTCCATGTCAGTAGGGATGGGTGACATGGAAATAAAAATTAATCACAATATTTATTTATTGCAAACTCAAGATCACAATTTTTTCCATTTCAACAATTCAAACATTTTGGAAGTTCTCTGCCAGTAAAATACATTATTTTAAAAGCATGCCCCTTCACAGAAAACAGAATAAAATTTTTTTAGAATCCTAAAATAATAATCCTAAACTTTAACTATCTACCTATCTTTTATAGTTAGAAGCTAGAGATGTGTCTAAAATGACCCACAGACACTTGACAGCATTTCACGCTGTATAACATACAAAAAAATCAATCGTTAACTTTATTTTTTCTCTTAAGTGTTTTTGTCCCCAGAAGAGGCTACAATGATGTTCTGCTGAGCTGTGTTAGCCTCATGGAGGGGGCCATCGGCCAGCACAGTGCTGCTAACCACTTAAACATTCTCCCTCTCCTGATAATAACATTTTACTTTCTTTGACATAGAATGTGCTACTACTAGTTTACTCGTTTAATTATAGATTCACTAGGATAAATACAATAAAATGTATCTCTCACCAAACAGAATATTTACCAAGAAATCACAATGTAACCATAGAAACACTACTTGGTGTGTGTGTGTCTGCTCGGTCTTCTCCATTCTCAGTGAGTCATGGTGGATGGCTGTTTATACTGAGCCAGGATCCTCTGGAGGTTTCTTCCTGTTAAAAGGGAGTTTTCCTCTCCACTCTCGCCGCATGCTTGCTTAGTATGAGGATTGCTGTAAAGACTCTGACACTAGTCAGTGACTCAATGCAACCTGCTGGGTTCCTTATATAGGAAACAATTTACTCATTGGCTTAATGAACTTAAAGAGCAAATTGCTGATATTTTTTTTCTAATTCATTGTATTGTATTGCGCTTTATTTTTTACAGGGAATGTACAACAAAAAATTATCACCAAAAATGTATTTCATCCTCCTTCCAACAAAAAATTATCACCATAAGCAACAGCTTCTAGCCTGAGGCTAATTTACAGCCCTTGCCCTTGGTTAGGCATTTATATCTAAACAGAATTGAAATAACAGATATATAATGCGGTTGCAAGTTACACTAATAAAATACATAAAACAACATAAAAATATCTAAAAGCTACTCATTCAGATTACATTTAAATGTTTCAATGTTCACAGTGTTGTTGTTCTTTCAACCAGTGCTTCAGTTTTTTTTTGTGAAAAGCCCCAAGTCTGTCAGTGACTTCAGGTCCACAGGTAATGTGTTCCATAACTGTGACCCTTTGACAGAAAACAATGATTGTCCCAGAGTCGTTCTACACCTTTTGACCCTGCAGTTCCCACTGACCCCAGCTCTTGTTCTCATCCCTACAGTATTGTATTTTTCTATTTAATGACAGATGACTTCAGGGGCAAGAATACTGATACACTTGAATATTGTTTTCACAAATGAAAAATTAAAAGGGACTTTACAGACTTTTGAATTTTTATGCTCGTGATTGCCCCCTCAGGCCAAAAGCGTAACGGCAGCTTCAATAGTAGGCTTGTGCACAAGGCGCGCATGCTGTACGTGCACACTCCTTAACAAAAAACAGCTGAGACAGTCCTGTGTGTGTGTGTGTGTGTGTGTGGCCCAGAGGACAGAGGACAGGAGAACGCGCAGCTAATTAATTAAATAATTTGGTTCTGTACCTTTCTCTTCAGCACAGCCGACAAAGGTTAATGATGGGTCAGTCCTCCTGCATGCTCAGATCATTCCCTTCCCTTGCTTGAAAAATTGTTCCAAAATGAAAGTTGAACCCACATCTTTTTTATCTGTGAATTCAATGCCGTTTGGCGAGTCTCAAATAAAAATTTGGGCATCTTACTGTAAAAAACATACCATTAATGTAAAAACGAATCTCTAAATAAACTATGTTCACATACAGAATCAAACCCGGGTCTTCTGCACGAGAGTCCGACGACTTACTAGGTGAGCTAAAGCGCCAATGACATCTTTTGTATCTGTAATTTTTATATCCTTGATGACAGCTGAAACAACGTCAAACCAAAGAACGGTTCGGAGCGAAAATGGCTATTTTGTTGCTAATTTGCAGGAAATATCTAGAAGAAAGTTCTACAGAAAGTAGCTAAGGGTCCTCAGAAATGTAGCTAGCTTTGTCACTAGGCATTAGGAACAGCGACAAAGTGGCACTACCTCTCTCTCTGCTGCTAAAGCTACTGAAAGCAAATGCTACGGGCGATGTCTGAGCGTGAACGCGCATGAAGCAGCCTGCTCGACCCGAGCAGCTCTCTTTTTCTGTGATTTTACAGAAAAACAGGCAATCACAGTAAAAATGCCAGGGCTCATTCTACAGGACCAGGGCATTGCAGGAGAATGTATGAAGAAGAAATGAATTATTTCTTTTTTCTTTTTTTTTTTTTTAAATATGTTTATTGATTTTTCACATTTACAAAGCACAGTTATATGGAAGAGTTACATTTTTCTTTTTCCTTTTTCCTTACCCCCTTTCCCCTTGCTCCTCCCCTTCCCCATTCAATTTCCAAGGGATTTTGACATATAAAAGGGAGAGAGAGGTAGTGTATTTGAAATTGGATTTTCAGGCAGTGGAACTACGCCCATGCTGGAACATATCTTATATAAGCACCCATACAAAAAGAGAAAATACGTAAATAAACAAATCAATTAAATAAATTAATTAATAAACAAACANCCCTTTAAGAAAGTTGTCAAAACTCAGCAAGTGGTATTTTTGGATAATTTGGCAGTGGTGCAACTTTACAGGTTTCTGATGAAAAACCTTCAGGGTTTGCTTGTATAATGACATTATTGGCTGTATAACATATTTGGAGGCCTGACCCCTGATAATTGAGCAGTATGCCATATGCAAAAATATCATTGCATGCATATACATTTGAGCTGCTTTGGTAGATACACAGGGTCTTATCAAACGAAAACAGTTTGTTAGTGTTGATAGTCTTGCACATTTTCTTAACATGTGAATTAAATTTTAATTTGGAGTCCAGAATAACCCCCAAATACTTGAACTCTGATACTTCCCTGATTTCCTGTTGATCCATGTTTACTTTGAAGTCTTTCGGTCCCTTTCTCTTTAAAGAAAAACACAGAATGTTTTTGTGTAAAATGCTGTCCCAAAAATACTATTTGAAATGCTTATTGTGGATATTTCGTTTTAAAATACATAACAGTTTTCTAGTAAAAAGTGGCCTTTCTCAGCAAAGCATCTAAAAAGGCTCTTTTTTTTAAATCTGAACCTCTGACATAACCAAAGGAAGTCAGAAGCTAGGCACTGCCTCAGCTCAGCGTGGAGTGTGGGTAGTTTTAGGGTAGAGGTCATGTTATCCAGCCAGTGTGTGTGTTTACTAGTTTTGGATTGTGTTCATGTTGATAAACTATAGTTTGTGAAGGCTGTCTAGACATTGAGTCCACGGGTTTCCAGATAAGAGAAACAACGTCTCTATCTCCGTGCCTGAGGGCGTTTTGTTCAGCCGAAAAGACGGGACTTCTTTAGCCCACATCGGTCAGTACTGCGTCAGGGAGGTCCGCGCTGGGCTCCAGAGACGCATGGTGGGGTTTAAAAAATTAAATGTGGATGTCTGGAACTCAGATCATCATCAGAACCAGGTCAGAACCGACCACCAGAAGAGACGCGCGGCTCAGCTGGTTTCCGGGTCGGAACCAGATCAGAACCACTGCCTGGACCACCAGCATAGGATGCTTTTAAAAACACCAGCTGTACTGGCTCACTGGTGTCTGGGTCGGGTCCAACACACAGAAGCCCGCATGAGCTCCAGAACCAGATGACAGACGTCTCTCTCCCTCTCTCTAAGCGCTAAACTACGTTATGCAAACGGATATTAACGAGTATGAGACAGCTGACAGACGCTCATTAGTATTAATATTATATTAACTGACCAATACTATTTTAAATGTCTGGTACATGATAGTAATCTGTACAATATTGTGATGTTAGCACACGAGTTTAAGCTTGCATGGTTAACTCACAAGCTGCCCCCCGGCTGCTTCTCCTCACATCACAGCACAATCTCTCTGCTTTGACTGATGGTTTCTCCCTCTGGGTTGTCTCTGCTCTCTGGGGCGAGCAGCAAACTCATAACTTTATGGTTTTGGCCCATCAGAAGTAGAAATATAAACATTTAAAGTTTCCTCCGTGTCTGAGGTTTGTGGATGCCAACTAAAAACTACTTGTGAGTCCTTAATTACAGGTGGGCAGTACCAAGGAGCGGGCAGCTGTTGCTGATCCACCATCAACCTGGCTGGGTATAAAGGGAGGAGTGAGACACAATCATCTTGCCAGATGATTATTCACCTTGGGTACACAAATCAACCGGAGTAGCACTTGCCTAATTAATCCTACGTCTCAAGTACTAGTTTCTTGTGTTCCTCTTGAGTCTCTGACGTTTGTTTCCATTTCCCTTTGCCTCCAGAACACCAGCCTCTACGCTCACCACTCTACCACACTTCCTCGGGTCTCACCTCTGGACCACACCTCACTCCTCAAACCCAACCAACCCGCTCTCCACCGCTCACCTGCCCCCTCCCGCATCCTGCTCCCGAGTTCCATCGAAGGATTCCTAAAAGCCTTGTCACCACACTTGGACCCGACCTCCCTTCCGAACTTGTTCTCCCCCACCGGAACTGTAAGCACAGTGTATTCATCTCCATCTGCCAACAGTTACTAACTTGTGTCTGTTTCTAGACCCTCTCCCTCGGACAGACTGTTTGCTGAGATCTTCTCCTCCCCTTTGGATGGTGCTCCTTTTGTTAAATAACCCTTTTGTTACGTTTTACTCACCCAGGTGTCTCACTTTTCTGATTCTGTATGTCTTGGGTTAGAAGAATCCCCCAAAACATGACAGAATCACCCGGCCAGCAACCTGACCCAACAGAATCAGTTCCCCCTCCTGTTTCTGAGGTGCTCACTGCGCACGAAAAGACGCTCCAGACATTACTGGAGAAACTGGCAAGTACCAATCAGAGACTGTATGAGTTGGAGGCTATTGTCAGACAGATCCATGAGAAAGTTTCACCCCTGGAACCTTAGGACCCGAGTCCTGTGATTCCACCCAGAACAGCGGCGGCAACATCAATGACGTCACAACTCTTCTGCGTTGTGAATTCGCCTGTCAGAAACTTTTGAGGGACAACGTCTGAGGGACAACCAATTGGCCGGGCCCGACTCTCTCCCGAGGAAAGACAAGGCCACATGAGGTCAGGTCTGTGTATTTACTGTGGTCACCCAGGTCACTATGTTGCTAAGTCCCTATGTTGCTACAATGCAACCTCGCTTTTGAGCGTTCACCAGACTCTTTTTCCTCTGATTCAGCAAAGATATCCTTCATCGTCGGACTCCTTAGGGGAAAGGCTTTAAGATGGACAGAGTCCTGGAGCCGCGACCCAACATTTTTAAAAGGTACCCTCTCTTCTTTTCCGGTGGAATTTAAGTTAACTTTTGGTTGAGCTGCGACTATTTTAATAGTCGACTAGTCACCGACTATTGAAACGATTAGTCGACTAATCCGATAATTATTAAATTTTTCTTAAATTTAGCATGAGATTGCTTTAATTATATGAAAAATCATAATAAACACAAGAAAGATGGGTACTTCAATGGAAAATGCATATTTTATTGAACTTTGCTGCTGATAGGCCAATTCATACCAAAAGTAAACAAAAATGCCCTGTCTAACACCAATTGGGCACAGTGCTCAGTCAGTATAGACATAAATGCATAAATAAAAAAACCTCTATATATTCTTTAAAGGAAAGGCACACGTGTTTTAGAAGAAAAAAATAATTTAAAATCAAGTAAACATTTTCTTCCTGTAAACCAGGGGCTGGCACATTAGCAGTAATAATACAGTAAACAAAAATATTAAGTGCATTTTGTGAGATACATTCAGTAGTCAATCTGTTGCAAAAGAACTTTATAACTCTCAACATTATGAAATCTAACGGTTTTAAAATAAGTTTTCAACGTTGTCTGAATTTAATTTGTAAACAATGGACTGTGCGATACTACCTGGACACAAACCTGCCATGGTGGACTGGACACTGGACAGTTCAAGTGTAAAATCAACATGAAGCTCAGGCTATGTTGTTCAGTTTATTCATATTAAGGAAAGTCAGCATGTCCACATGGTCTCGTGTGAGGCTTGCTCTCTTCTGGGAGCAGATATTTCCTGCTGCTGAGAAGATTCGCTCTGCAGGGGTGGATGTTGCAGGAATGCACAGAAGAGATCTTGCTAGGTTTGACAGTGTGGGAAAACGCCCCTCATTTTCTCTAGACCAGCTGAGAGGGTCTTCTTATGTCCCTATTGGTGGCTCTGTGAAGAACATCTGAACTTCCCTCCTCACCATTTGGATTTTTTCATCCTCCTGAGTTTCCTCCTCTTCTTCACTCAGACTGTCAGTGTCAGACTGAAGCAGATTATCCAGCACTGACTTTCCCCCTAGGATACCGTAAATCCTCTAATACAGGCCTGTATTCAATTAACGTCCGGGTCTCATATTTTGGCCGGTGTCTGAGTCGGCGGAGGTGAATAATGGCCGGTCTCTTATTGTGGCCGGGTGGAATGTGGTAACAAGCAAGTACGGGGGCGGTTGTGTCATCGTCTCACTTTTGATTTGCCAGTGATAGACCGCAAGGGTAACTTTAACCGTGCGGAGACAAAGAGGAGGCGAAAATTTGATATCAAGTTCAAAGAGAACGTGCGCTGCAGAACACTGGGGAGCAATAGGGGTTGTATGAACTAGTCGACTTCATTATAGTGACTTTTTATGCCTGTCATCGACTAGTCGCTGTCACGTGATAATGACCGGCAAGATGCAGTCCTCGGAAAAGACAGCAGCCTGCTGTCAGCAGGTGACAAGCTCCTGCGCTCGGGGGGGCAACGCGCTGTGCCAGAGCGTCGGTACTGAAACGCGATTGTTCATGTCGGTTCATTTCCTTTAATGTTTTCTGTCTTTTATTTGCACCTGATGTGTTTCGCTGCTGTGGAGCGGGGCACATCACCTTGTCCTCCAACGCACCGATCACTCATGCGGCCGCCAAGCAGCGAGCACTCCGCTGTTTTTGCGGTCGGTAGATCTGCGTCCTGAGCACGGCCACAGTAACATTATCAAATGAGGTGTCGCCGCCTCAAAAACTAATTTAACACGCGATCGTTCATGTCGGTTCATTTCCTTTAATGTTTTCTGTCTTTTATTTGCGCCTGATGCGTTTCGCTTTGGAGTGGGGCGCATCACCTTGTCCTCCGGTGACACACCGATCACTGATGCGGCCACCAAGCAGCGAGCACGCCACTGTTTTTGCGGTCGGTAGATCTTTTAGAACTGCAGTTCAAAGGTAACTCATAAGGTGAATATGAACCCAGGTAGCAGTTTCTCTTTAGGATTGAGAGGAGATGCAGGAAGATAATAAACAGGCAGGACAGAAAAATAGTCAAATAATGTGCCTGGTGGTTGCAACAAACAGACACCATTGAAGGTAATCAGAAGTGAGGAACAGAAAATGAAATAATTATTTTAATGTTTAGAGCAGCAGGAACTCCGAAAGGCAGCAGGCGCATCAGTGAGTTTGCGGCAGCTGCGCAGGGGGAGGGGGGAGAGGGCTGAAGCAGAAACTACCGTTGTTAAAAGTAATGTGTTTAACTTTGAAAATGTGGGCGCAATTTTAATTGTCAAAAACTCCAGCGAACCATTAGTTCATTTTGCTCAAATAGAAATAGAGGCCTGCCTCTAATTCTGGCCCTCCTTCCAATAAAGGCCTGGAGCTTGATGAGCTTGAGTCAAATACAGTCCCGGGCCTGTATTAGAGGATTTACGGTATTACCCTTCTTCTGCTGTAACTCCTCGGGGTCATCATGTAGCTCAGTCTTGGCCTTTGCATCTTTGATAGCACAAACTTTAACTGTACTTTGCACCCTTGTGCCATCTTCAAGTGAGATAAACTTCAGCTTTCTGAATCTTGGGTCGATGGCAGCTGCAAGAACAAGTGGGTTGTCTCCCTCTGCAGACAATGTGTTACGATTCTCCCATCTCTCACTTATTCATTTTCCTGCAATGGCTTGAAAGGCTTTTCCTGAGCTTGTCTCAAACTGGGTTTGCGGTTTTGCAGAAAGGGGTCCATGGTGGCTCTCTTCTTCAGACTGCATGCATTTAATTTAAAATACTTTTGTCAGGCACAGTCGGGCATAAAATTAAATCTCTCTTTTTTAAAAGCGAAAATACATTCCAAAAAATATACAATGTACATTCAAAAGAAAATGTGTTGGCTTTCGTGTTATTTAAATCTTACCGAGGTGAGTCAGACTCTGTTTCATTTAACTGTCCAACGGGCTTTCTTTTTAGCTGTTCATGCATCACCAAGGTGCTACCATGATACGCAAGGACAGCTTTGCAAATAATGCAAGTAATCTTTTAATTTGCAGAATCCAGGCTAGAATGCTCCCAAACTTTTGATGTTTTTGTACGCGTAGCCGCTGTGTTGGACACCGCCATTTCTGTTAGTTGGCACTCAGCAGAGAAGCTATTGCGCATGTGCGACTCTCGGCAGAGATTGTAATGAAGTGAGATGCCTCACTCGGTCGGAAAAAACACGTCTGGCGACAACGTCGACAATGAATTTCATTGTTGACTATTTGTCGACGAATGGCTGCAGCCCTAGTGCCCAAAGACGTGTCCAGAAACCATGGAACAGACGGGTGATAGAATGCAAATAGACGGTTCTAAGATTGCCATCACATTATAATCCTTAACGAGTGTATATTGTTAGATCACACAGCCCTATATGTCATCTTCCAATATGCAGAAATACAGTTTAGGCATTGTAACTGTCCTTACCAGAGTTTGCTCAGTGATGTAATTGCCAATCACATCACAAATAGCTGTGTCCCCATCCAGCAGGGCAACAGAATACTGTGGTTCATCAGAGACTCCTTTCATCCTCTCAACCGTTATCTTCAGCTCTGTCAGGCATAAGAATGAAACCAGTCCAAAGCTATCCTGCTTGCTTCCTCTTGAGCGCCTAGAGTCCTAGATCAATGCAACAAAACTTTACATGAAAAGCAACACAAGATCGGCCTTTAAACAGCATCCAATCAGAGCAGAAAGCAGATTCCATATAATTGGGAGGCTTGGTACATCAGGATTATTCTTCTAAAAAGCCACTACGAAAACAAAGATTCTGGGTCACATGGGTCATTTACGTTTACCGATAGTTACTCCTAAAGTTCATCATTAATCCCCTCACTTGTGACCCGTTAATGTTTGTTTTGGTGGTATTGACTAAGGTACAATTCTGGCAGAGTATGTGTCACAACTTTTGATCAGGTCAGATTGATGTGGTCAGGACTGTAATTCTGTATCAAACGTTAAGACAGAGGAACCACATTTCTATGTGCTACACCAGGGATTCCCAAAGTGTGGTGCGCGCACCCCCGGGGGTGCGCGAGCTGCCGCCAGGGGGTGCGCAAGGTGAAAAGTGTAATGGCTGCGGAGCTCAGAGAAGTCTGTCATAAGTCACCATTAGCATAGCCAGAAACTCATTTGTGGGTGGGCCTAAGAAAAAGTAAGTGGGCACAATAAATGTAAATGAAAACAAGTATATTTTTGTGCGTGTCCTCCGCATGTGCCCTAGCTTCATAATAACAATGCGCCGAGCTTCAGCACTCTGGCCTGCGCACGCTGATATGTTTCGTATTTGATCATTTTTAACGGTGTTGGAGGAATCTGAAGGTGGTGAGTCATTCTGGCAGACTGTAATTAACACCTGTCTCATGCAGGTGTTCTGACATTGTAAACCTCACACACAGAACATTGTGGATGTAACTAAATAAATCAAGAAATGATTCCCATTCAGGCTATTAACAGCACGCTGAAGATCTGAAGTTCTGAGTGCGTCTGTCAGAGGTCAGACGCGTTCCAGCGGAACCACGGCTCACGGGTGCACAAGTGAGCACATCTGGGCTGGGCAGAAGTAATTTACAACATTGGTTTAAATAGCACCAATAACGAGAGTGGCTCATGGAGCTGTGCCGCTCGCATGCGCACACACACACACACACACACACACACACACAGATTCCATAAGCGCGCACGCTGCGCAAACTCCGGTGCGCCGTCAGACTGAAGGCAGAAATGAGCGCTGCCTCCTCTGTGATAAAAACTTTTAAGAGGTTTTATAACAACATTTTTCATTCCAGGTCAAATTAAGATATTAGCTTCAATTTTGGGATGACGTATTAAAGTCGGGTCCGCTCCAGCCAGTGACTCCTCATGAACCTGACCACAACTCATGTTACTGCAGCATTTGTTATTCCAGTCCGCGTGGCAGCGGATCGCTGATTCAGCCACACCATAAAACAGCGATAAGTCTGTCTGAGGCAAAATATCTTTTCTATCTTTTCCCCTATAGACATTTGATTACGCACAAGTAGGTGATCAGCTCAGGTTTACGCAGAGCAGAAGGAAGGAGAGCGCTCTGGCCACAGGTTAAACATTCCTACTTTAAGAAAACCATTAAATTGCATTGTTTATGTGCTACCTGGGCACTCTAAATATTTATTTAAAATTAAATCAAAGAAAATTGTAATGGTATCAAATGCTTTTTAATTACTATTTAAAAAATGAAAGTGATGGGGAAAAAGGTCGATCATATTTTTTTTAACCCTGTCTGTTTATCTTGACGCCTGATATATATATATATATATATATATATATATATATATATATATATATATATATATATATATATATATATATATATATATATATATATATATATATATATATATATACATATATATATATATATAATATATATATATATTATATATATATATATATCCATGCCCTGATGTGGGGGCAGGGGGGTGCGTCGACATGGTCGGGACATAGAAGGGGGTGCGCGGCTAAATAAGTTTGGGAACCGCTGTACTGCAGCAAAACAAAACGATTTAAAAGCATGAATTTTTTTAAAGAAAAATGTCTACTTTAAATTTCTACCAAGGGTTGATTTCAGAGGCTGACCGATATGTTTTTTTAAGGCAGATACAGATTTTTAAAGAATTTTGTTGCAGATGGTTGTAATCTAAAACTGATAATTAAGGTTAATATATATATGTATATATATATATATATATATATATATATATATGTATGTATATATACACACACACACGTTTTAGCAGCCCATTGATTGTGCAAGACATCTGAACACTCACTGTGTGCAATCTAAATTAAATAAGCCAATAAATCTCCTAATATTTATTAAACTTCAAATATGAAACAAACTCAAAACAATAGCAATGTGCAAACAATAGAATAGATCAGGGATTCCCAAAGTGTGGTGCGCGCACCCCCGGGGGTGCACGAGCTGCCGCTAGGGGGTGCGCGAGGTGAAAAGTGTAATGGCTGCGGAGCTCAGAGAAGTCTGTCATATGTCACCATTATCGTAGCCAGAAACTCATTTGTGGGTGGGCTTAAGAAAAAGTAAGTGGGCACAATAAATGTAATTGAAAACAAGTATATTTTTGCGCGCGCGTGTGTGTGTGTCCTCCACATGTGCCCTATTAGCTTCATAATAACAATGCGCCGAGCTTCAGCACTCTGGCCTGCGCACCCCGATATGTTCCGTATTTGATCATTTTTAACGGTGTTGGAGAAATCTGAAGGTGGCGAGTCATTCTGGCAGATTGTAATTAACACCTGTCTCATTAGTTTAAATAGCGCCAATAACGAGACGCGGTGACTTGAGCGGCTCATGGAGCTGTGCCGCGCGCGCGCGCACACACACACACACACACACACACATACACACACAGATTCAATAAGCGCGCACGCTGCTTTAACTCCAGCGCGCCGTCAGACTGAAGGCAGAAATGAGCGCTACCTCCTCCGTGATAAAAACTTTTAAGAAGTTTTACAACAACATTTTTCATTCAAGGTCAAATTAAGATATTAGCTTCAATTTTGGGATGACGTATTAAAGTCGGGTCCACTCCAGCCAGTGACTCCTCATGAACCTGACCACAACTCATGTTACTGCAGCATTTGTTATTCCAGTCCGCGTGGCAGCGGATCGCAGATTCAGCTACACCAAAACAGCAATAAGTCTGTCTGAGGCAAAAGTGAACCTCATGGCTTTTCCATCTTTTCCCGTATTTGATTACGCACAAGTAGGTGATCAGCTCGGGTTTACGCAGAGCAGAAGGAAGGAGAGCGCTCTGCACACACAGGTTAAACGTTTCTACTTTAAGAATACCATTAAATTGCATTGTTTATGTGCTACCTGGGCACTCTAAATATTTATTTAAAATGAAATCAAAAGAAATTGTAATGGTATCGAATGTTTATTAATTACTATTTAAAAAAATGAAAGTGATGGGGAAAAAGGTCGATCATATTTTTTTAACCCTGTCTGTCTAGCTTGACGTCTAATATTTATATATATATATATAGCCATGCCCTGATGTGTGTGTGTGTGGGTGGGGGGTGGGGGTGGGGGGGGTGCGTCGACATGGTCGGGACATAGAAGGGGGTGCGCGGCTAAATAAGTTTGGGAACCGCTGGAATAGATCACAATAGGAAATAAAATTTCTTAAGGTTTTAAAATAAAGAAAGTCAAACAGTACCCAGAATAAAGTTGCAAAATAGTAGCTGGTCGAGGTTGAATCTTCAAGTGAAAAATAAATAAATCAAAGCAAAGCACACTACCACATTGTAGTAAAAATAAAATCTAAACTATACATAAAAATTAGTGCAAACAATAAGCACCAAACTTAAAGGGATATTCCACTCAGAAGTAAAACTGTGTCTGTTGTTAGTTTTCCCTGAGTTGGATAAGAGAGAAAAGGGATTTTCTAGCTAACAAGCTCAGTCATTCTCCTGATCTGGAAGCAGTACGTTTTACTTTAGCTTAGCATAAAACAATGCCCGTAGAAGGAACGTTCTAGCACAGACAGACATATTTTTTCATAGGGGTGAAATATTCCTTTAGGTGTAAACAATGAAACAGGAGCCTGGTATTTTCCCCCCTTTTTTTAATCGCCTTTAAAAAACCATTTCGGCCAATATAGAAAAAATGTATTATATTGGTCGGCCTCTAATTGATTATTCTTACACAGTTCAGGAATTTTTTTTAAGTTGAACCCGTTCATTGACAACACAAAAATATAGGCCCAATTAATAAAATATAAAAAACTAAGTATTTCACTGTTTTCATTAGAAAACCCTTTACAGACATTAACACAATTCAATTAACATAGTGAATTAATGCTGTGGGCATCATCAGCCTCACAGTCAGTGAAGAATAGACATGTCAATTATTCCCCCTTCTGCTGTCTCACGCACCTGGACGAGTCCTGGGATGAACTCGTCCTCTATCAGCTGGGGTCCCAAGGTGGCTCGGCGTTGAAGTCAAACAGCTCTCGGTAAAGAGCTGCTCCTAAATCCTCTGGGTAGTTGTTGCACACCTGCAAAAAGGTAACACAGAGGAAACTGTCACTGAAGAAAATAAAGAGCGTAACAAACTCACATACTTGCATAACACAGATATAACAAATTAAATCCCATCACTTGTGGACGCCCCACTTGTAGGTTGGATTACGGACTATTTAACAAATAGACCACAGCATGTCCGACTGATGAGCTGCCGCTCAGTTAACATCCTGAGCAGCACGGGGGCGCCGCAGGGGACAGTTCTATCACCCTTCCTCTTCACCCTTTACACATCTGACTTCAGGTACAAGTCTCAGTCTTGCCATCTGCAGAAATTCTCTGATGACTCTGCCATTGTGGGCTGTATCAGGGATGGTCAGGAGGTGGAGTACAGGAGTGTGGTGGACAGCTTTGTTGAGTGGTGTGAGCGAAACCACCTACAACTTAACATCACAAAGACTAAGGAACTGATTATGGACTTTAGGAAGCAGGCCCCACCTCCTACTCCTGTCACCATAAGAGGGGCTGACGTTGAGATCGTTGAGGACTACCGGTACCTGGGTGTACACTTGGACTGTAAACTGGACTGGACTAAGAACACCAATGCGATCTTCAAAAAAGGGCAGAGTCGGCTCAGGTCCTTCAATGTTGGGAGGAAATTGCTGATAATGTTCTATCACTCGGTGTTGGAGAGCGTTGTGTTCTTTGCAGCTGTGTGCTGGGGCAGTGGGGTGAAGATAGCTGATGCCAACCGGCTGAACAAGCTGATTAGAAAGGCTGAGTCTGTCCTGGGTGTTAGACTGGAGAACCTGGAGGAGGTGTCTGAGAGGAGAATGCTAAAAAAGCTTCTCTCTATCATGGACAACCCCTCCCACCCCATGCACGCCCACATGATGGACCATCGAAGCACACGCAGCAAAAGACTCATTGCCCCGAAATGCAGAACTGACCGCCACAAGAAATCCTTTGTACCGGTGGCAATAGGATTGTTTAACTCTTCCTCACCCTGTAGGTGAT
>SSNQ01000383.1:280927-409018 GCA_006942095.1 Nothobranchius kuhntae | reverse complement strand
TTTTGCAAAACTGATATTGAGACTACAGAGCACCTTTTTTATTCATGTGACAGTTCCAGATCTTTTTGGAATGATTTTCAGTACTGGTTAACCTCTAAAAATATTGATTGCCCTTCTCTAACCTTTCAAGTAATTAGATTTGGCCTACAAACAGAAAATAAGAAAATAGAATTAGGGATTAACAACTTATTTATAGTTGCAAAATTTTTCATTCATAAATGTCGCTTCTTAAAAATTACTCCGATTTTTGCTGGTTTTAAAAATGAAGTCCTTCTATTGAAGGCTTCATTAGATAAGTGTAAATTAAAGAAGGCTCAGATCTTACTTGAGTTTTTGATGTTGCTTTTCAACTGATGTAGCTAGAATGTATGTGCGTACTTCTGTTTTTGTTTTGTTTTCTTTGTTTTCTTTACTTCATATGGAAGGTCATTTAATGCACGGGTAAGCTGTCTTGTTATCTCTGACCTATAATGTTCTTTTCTTTTTGTTGTTGTTGTTCTTTGTTTGATGGCTGCTTTGTTCTTAACCAACTGTACTTATTCATATCTTGTTGATTTGTAAGGTATGCGCTGTATTTGTGAATTTGTACAATAAAAAAAAAAAAAATACCGGTAATAATATTATGCTAAGGCTAACAATGGTGCTAACGATACTTACCTCGACCGAAGGCCGAAAACGGCAAACAGAACGCTTTTTCTCTTTAGGCGGAATTTTTAAAACTTGGTGGGGTTGCAGAGAGGGAAAACTGTATATCATAAATTGGTTTAGGTTACTACCTTTCTAGGTATTGATAATTAAAGCTAAAAGCAGAGGTCATTAACCACAACCAAAGGAATACGGACGGAAAACTCGGACATGCGCGTTGGTTACGATTCCGAACAACAAAAGAAATATATATCCGGGTTAGTTTCAAAATAAAGGCATCAGTCACAAACCTGACGGGGGTTACGTGAGGTTTTAATGGCTACGAAGAAAGTAAGTTTGCAAAATGTAATAATTTTTTTCAAAATATATTATTGAGCATTAAACATTCAAAACAGATTTCTAGTTGTGTTATAATGGTGTACAGAGCTCTTTCGGAAATCATATCAGATTAAAAAGAAGAGTCTCTGACTTAAATTCACTTTAAAAAATCAGACACTTTAGTATTTTTTTCTGTTGTTCTCTTAATTTCAGGTAAGTGCTTGTAAATATTTAATATTTTATTTGCTATAGGCAGTCTTTTTGAAAATAGATTTAACCATTTTGGAGAAACATTTATTCTGACCAGACAGACGGTACAATCAGGAGAGAAATAGGTTCAGCTGTCTTAGATTCAGTTGTCTTAGATAATAATAATAATAATAATAATAATAATAATAATAATAATAATAATAATAATAATAATAATAATAATAATAATAATAATAATGCACGTTTGGCACTTTTCTAAGTGAGAACAATCATTCTCATTAATATTCACATGCTGAATCCCAAAAAACTGGAAAAAAGATATTCACATCACATGATAATTTACAAAGAATTATGTGGTCATGAGTACTAGAAACAGGTTAGGGAATGCTTTTAATAAGTTCAGTCTATATTTTAAAATTCTGCAATGAAATTGCTATGAAACTTTTGAGATAGGAATTGTTTTAAGACACTTTGTAATAGGCTCCAATGTGACTAGTTTATTTGTTCGGTCAGACCTAAGCTATTTTTCTCCAATCTGAGGCCAAATAACAGATTACGCTTGAATTGATTGTAAAATTTCTGACACAAAAAGATTTCAAAAAATCTGAACTATTGCGTTCAGCATGGAGTAAATTTCATTATTTCCACATCAAAGTTTTGAGCAGGCAGAAGACCATTCTTTGGTATGTTCATACTGTGTTGCTTTTCTAAAATGCAGTTAGAAAAGCAACACAGTAAGAACATACCAAAGATGTTTAAAGAAAAATACGGACAAGGAACAAAGGACTTCCGCCATTTGGAACGATTACATCAGAAATGCACATGTCTAAGGATCCACCTTTGCTTCAAATTAAGGCAACAATGCAGTCAGAAGAGCATTCACTTACAATCTATAAGTTATATTTTCCGCAGGTTGCAGAATTGTTACAGAAACATTTTAAAGACAACCCTATTTTAATTGATTATACTTACTTAGATGTTATAACATCAGCATCTGGTTCAGTGTTTTCTCAGTACTTACCTGTGCTATGTCTTCTTTGCATCTGCCATGGTTTTGTGGTGACAACAAAATGCTGTCCAATAAAGTCAACAGAAGTCTCTTTTTTTGCTTCCAGCTATAATCAGAAGTGTTTTATTAAGAAACTTCCCTCTCTTTAAATTTGAGCTCAAAGAGGACTTTCCTGTCCCTCAGCCTCTGTTGTTGTGACTTTGAGAAATCACATACCTCTTTCTTTAATTTTTTTACACAAGCAGAAAAAAATGCACATCTCCCTCCTCAGCCCTGAAGGAGGTGGGTGCCAAGGGAAGCTCAGCTGCTGTGTGCCAAACAGAACAGAAGAGTTTTCTCCTGAGCATGTTTTAGTGCTCGTTCATCCTGGCAAAAAGCATTGGTTACTAAGCTGGAAAACACTTGAAATCCGTACACATCTTGTTCCTCGGTGTTATTTTAGTTCACACCAAAGAACTCTGAATGTGCTCATGCAAGAAAACCCATGTGACTTTACCAGTGATGCAGTGGTTTCTTTGTTGTTTGTGTACATTTCTATCTCTAGACAGCTTAATTCTTTTGTTTTGAACATTTTTTTAAATCAGAAAACATTTTCCAAATCAACACATGTCAGCGGGCGTCAGAGTCCAATAAACTACTATAAGTACGCTAGTGTTTTATGTAGACCCCACATTCCTTAAGTCTTGATTATATTCAGATTTTTTTTAACATGACTGAAAATGTTTGACATCTTTGAATGCTCCTCTGGGTAAATAAACAATGGCTGTGTTTGTTTCACTAATAAAACCATTGCTGAGAGTCCATTGTAAGGCTGGAGAGGCAGTCTTTTCCTCGGAGGGGAACACAAAAGCTGTTCCGTGTTTTGTGCTTGAAGTCTCCAACACAAACTGAGACTATGTATAAATAAGGCTAATCATTCATAGCATCTAGAGTGACTTCCAGTAAAGTGTGGCGCTTGAATTCTATTGTTTGGGTCATAATGGACATCCCAACCATTGGGTATGTGACAGAGCTACATGTGTACCACCCACTGTGAGGGCAAATACCCCAGTGGCTGCATTGTGCTGCAGGAATTCTTAATGCATTGCAAACAGATTACATCAATGCACAGAATTAGACAAACTCTGGATCCGCCTTGGCTGACCAAGGATCTCCAGCCAGGCAGGAGAAATGAAACTTTAACAATTTATGTCTTTAATAAGATGCTGTTGGTGGGTGAATACATTAACTATTCACTAAAGCTTTGTGTTGACTGTGTCCATCAATATCCTACTTAAAAAGTTATTAATCTATTAGATTAACATAACTACGCACGCTAAACCTTTAATTAGCTGTTCTTATCTAACCTGTCAAGTCACTCAGAAGTGGTTTCTCATCTCCATGCCAGAGAATGTTGCTAAGTAGAAAGGAAGTTCAAACAGACTTCTCCTCACTCTGACCTGAATGTTACTAAGGCAACATAAAGGTCTTGGGGAGCTGAAGGCATTAAAAGGCACGATCTTTGGATTGTTCCTATACAAGCTTTTAATTTACCCAAAAAATGAACTAAAAGGTTCCTTTTGTACTCTAAAAATGTGACAACTAAGACTCAAGCCTTATCGTGGAGCTCTCTTTGACTTGTCACGTAAAACAATCATATCAAAGAGGTGGAGAGAAACACATTGATGGTCAAACAATAACAGAGCCTAAAAATGATGCACATTTCACCCTTGTTTCCTTTAGAGACAAAGAGCCTAAAACTATGATTATATAACACAACCTTGTCTGTGTGGAAACCGGAAACAAACAAAAAAAACCAAGAAGTTTATCTGAATTGAACTAGATTATTACCAGCAGTGTGTGAAATTGAGTGTGTGAATAATGGAAAGTGCTTTGAGTGCCTTGAAAAGCGCTATATAAATCTAAACTACTATTAAAATAATCATTATTATTATTATTAGTTTTTATGAAGTGTAAATACTTGTATAGAGTGAAGTTGTGAAAATCCATGCAGGCCTGTTGTGTTGTTGCTCTCCTCCTGATTCTGACCAGACTCTGCTCCGGATCCTCAGCAGCAGCCTGCCGTCTGCTCGCTGTTTGACTGGGCCATGTTTGATTTGATAACCCAGCAGACTGGCCCCTTGCCATCCACGAAAAAACTCAACCCTACCGTTTGATGAAGAGGGTTGGGTCCGGACAGACCAAGCATTGTGTCTCAAACAATAAACCTCAGACCAACTGAACCATAAACATGTCCCTTTGGGTACATGTTCCTAAGTTTCTGTGCAGGAGACACCCAGAGTCAGGAAACCTGACTTGACTTTTCTAAATTTAGTGTTTCAGGAGCCTCAGAGGCTACTGGCATGGCATTCATCAGTGTCTACCTCTCTAACAAGCATTTGGAATGCTGACTGAGGACCAAATCAGGGGTGGAGGTTTTGTAATTTAAGATAAAAAAAGAAAAAATTTGCTTCACCTGAATGTGATGTAATGTAAATATAATTTCCTCCCTTCTAAGTGAAGTCTTATTTCATTGCAATTCAGATTTGATACTGACATAGACAGATTACCAGTAAGACCTGATTTGAGAAGCTACAGGCATCAGAAAGAATTTATTTTTTCACTTTTTTACCTGATTCATAAAGTACCTAGGAAGACAAATAACAGCTATAAACTAGTACAGTGTGACCAAAACCAGTAAAAACAACCAGTAATGGATAAGAGGCAAATTCAGGGCACATGGCTGTAACCAGAAACCAAAAAATCTAAATCAGACAGAAGTGTGACAAAGGCAAGTTACTTCAAAACTGTGATGCATTATTTATTACTTGTTACCCTCATTTTAAAGTAATTCATTACATTACAATATTACTGATTTAAAAATGTAACACATTACACTACTTTTGCATTACTTTAAGTACCGTAAATCCTCTAATACAGGCCCGGGCCTGTATTTGACTCAAGCTCATCAAGCTCCAGGCCTTTATTGGAAGGAGGGCCAGAATTAGAGACAGGCCTCAATTTCTATTTGAGCAAAATGAACTAATGGTTCGCTGGAGTTTTTGACAATTAAAATTGCGCCCACATTTTCAAAGTTAAACACATTACTTTTAACAACGGTAGTTTCTGCTTCAGCCCTCTCCCCCCTCCCCCTGCGCAGCTGCCGCAAACTCACTGATGCGCCTGCAGCCTCTCGGAGTTCCTGTTGCTCTAAACATTAAAATAATTATTTCATTTTCTGTTCCTTACTTCTGATTACCTTCAATGGTGTCTGTTTGTTGCACACCAGGTACAAAAACTAACTTGTTTTTATTTGACCATTTTTCTGTCCTGCCTGTTTATTATCTGCCTGCATCTCCTCTCAATCCTAAAGAAAAACTGCTACCTGGGTTCATATATATTCACCTCATGAGTTACCTTTGAACTGCAGTTCTAAAAGATCTACCAACCGCAAAAACAGCAGAGTGCGAGCTGCTTGCTGGCCGCATCAGTGATCGGTGCGTCACCGAGAACAAAACAGGTGATGCGCCCCGCTCCACAGCAGCGAAACGCATCAGGCGCAAATAAAAGACAGAAAACATTAAAGGAAATGAGCCAACATGAATGATCGCGTGTTAAATTAGTTTTTGAGGTGGCGACACCTGATTTGATAATGTTACTGTGGCTGTGCTCAGGACACAGATGTCTGGAGCGTGTCAACAATCAGAGCTTTGCATACGCACGCTGGTTAAGGTTAGGATGGGGGTGAGGGGAATGTTAAATTGCAAGAGGGTAAAGGTCACAATTTGGTTAAATGTCCGTTTTACGGCGGGTGTCAGTACCGACGTGCTGGCACAGCGCGTTGCCCCCCCGACGTGCAGGAGCTTGTCACCTGCTGACAGCAGGCTGCTGTTTTTTCCGAGGGCTGCATCTTGCCGGTCATTATCACGTGACAGCGACTAGTCGATGACAGGCATAAAAAGTCACTATAGTGGAGTCGACTAGTTCATACAACCCCTACTGCTCCCTAGTGTTATGCAGCATAATCAGCACGTTCTCTTTGAACTTGATATCAAATTTTCGCTTCCTCTTCGTCTCCGCACCTGCCAAATCGCGGTCTGTCACTGGCAAATCAAAAGTGAGACCGATGACACAACCGCCCCCCCTGTGGTACTTGCGTGTTACCACATTCCACCCGGCCACAATAAAATACGGGCCATTATTCACCTGCGCCGACTCCAACACCGGTCAAAATATGATACCCGGCCATTAATTGAATACAGGCCAATATTAGAGGATTTACGGTAACTTTCACCAAAACAACTTCAATATGAATATGGTAATGTGACGCTCAGTGAGCTCATGACATATATGTGGAAAGTGATGTGGTGTCTGAGCCAGGATTGCTGTTAAAACAGTCAGATAGAATAACAGTGCTTTAAAATGATTGTTTATTAAATAAAAGCAACAACAATCTGTACTCTCAGCACGTTGCCATCTTATATTAACTGAGCAGGGAGTGAGGTGGTGGGGGCTCCAAGCCTATATTTGCCTTGGTCCTCAAATGCCTTGATACGGCCCTGGACGTGGGACTGACTTCTGGGGTGATCTGATTCTATCACATGGATGAATATTAAATGCTTATATATTATTGCTTTACACTGGTACAAATGTGTATTGGGGATAAATCTACCTACTTTTTTCTTTTCAAGCACTTTGTTTTGTTTTCTTGATTTTATTTGAATAATTTCCGGCCCTTTCTCTCTCTAACCTTCCTGCATGCTGCATGTTTTCTCCGTCTTCCAGAAAAACTGTTTCCTAGATTTCCTACTTTCTAACTAATCAGCCAAAGGGATCTACCGAACGCAAAAAAAAAATTAATTAAAAAAGCTTCATATGCACTGCGCTCCAGCAGCAATGACTTGAAATCACCGGGGCACAGATTATGAACTCAGCTGAAAAGTACATGAAGTACCAGAGAATATGGGCTGATATAAACGATCGCAAACAGATTACTTTGTTTTGGTGGAGCGATTTTGTGAATGTAACAGAGGCCGCGCGCAGGACGCAGCTGGAGTATTTGAGCCATTACCGCTGCGTCCTCTCTGCTCATAGAATGCCCGCAAAGCTGAGTCCATAAATGACGTGATATATGTGGATACTGGATCTTTTTTCAGGCTTCCCGCAATTTGAATTTTTAGGAAACCCACATCTTGATTCTGGGTCTAAAAATGCATTGTAATTACCACGTTACTGACAATTGTACCGAGTAAATATTACCATTTTCTTTCCCTGTAATGCCTTGCATTACCACATTACAGCAAAAAGCAATGCATTACAGTAATTAATTACATTTGTACTGCGTTACTCCCAACATTGGACAAAGGTGGATGGTCTTGTTGAAATTAGAATGAACATCATTGTGATTTAGACTGTACAAACTCATGAGACAATATAATGAATAGGATCACAAGACTTATGTGACATGACACCAGTCAGAGATTCAAAATGAGCAAATGGTGAAACCCTAACCCTAACCTAACCCTGACGCTTCTCAATCACAATGTGGTTCCTATTGAAAGTCTAAATTGTAACACTGAAGTTAACTAGAGGGAAACGTTAAGTTAGTCACAAAGTACCCACGTGAGTCCTGTATATTTATGGATACCTGGGTGTTTTACTCTGCTCAGAAGTCCTTGAACCCGAGTGGTCATTCCAGCTGCACTACCTATAGCCACCTGCCAGTGTCGCTGTTGGGTTCGGCCGCGGCTCAGGTCAGGTGACTTTGATGCTGCTGACAGCAGATCTCACGATTTACTCTGAACGGTAACCATGAAGATTGTTGAGCTATAGACGTATTACAAGGAGATATTATTTCGCAAGTAACACCCACGTTTTTATCACACAGGTGAGTGATATTGCGAACCAGTTAGAATTACCACTTGTGTTGTTGCTGTTAGCAAAGCTAGCTAGGTGGCTAGCTGGAGCTAATCCCTGCTGGATGCTGCTTGACCTTTAACATCCTCTTTTTATTCTGACCATCGTTTCTTCGCCACACCGTTGGATAAAGAGTAGCTGCATTAGCTAGCTGTTTTGGGTGAAATTATTTGGTGAGGGTCAAACAGAAAGGGAAGACCTTCAAAGTGAATGGACTCCTAGTTAGCATCTCTGAGAGTACTAAATGCTGCAGTTTATGCTTCAGTCTGACAGTTTCAAAGTGTTACAGAAAAGTATCGTGTTTTCATTGCGGTTTTGACTGGTGTTTTGTTAAAAGTTGTGATTAATAATGAATTCATAAATACAAGCCTTAATAAAATGTCCCTTTCAGTTTTCTGAAAGCTGTCAGCATGTCTGAGTTTTGGTTGATTTCTGCTCCGGGAGAGAAGACCTGCCAGCAGACTTGGGACAAAATGATGGCAGCCACCACCCGCACCAACAACCTCTCTACCAACCATAAATTTGGCATCCCAGACCTCAAGGTTAGAAAGCATCTCAACACTTTGCTGTTGACGTATTGTGCTCCATGAAAGAGCCATTCCACCTATCATTTATTTATAAAAGCACACAATTTTATTTCTATCTCATTTCAAGAATATAGCCCGACCACTTTCAGTTGTACTTACTACATGTATTTTCAAGACCACTCACCATGTGGTCACGGTCAAAAATAAACTGATGGTCCATGTGGAAGGCAGTCTTCACACACATTGGTTACCTGAATGCTGAAAGCTTTGAACCTTAAATCAGCTCAGTTGGACAAGTCCGGTTAGCCATTTATGTTGCTTTAACATGGGTTGGGATGTCCTCCTGGAACACTTGATGATATTTCAATGAGGCACCATCCAAAACACACAGGGCCACTTGATTGTTACTGATTAAATCACAGATGTCTGTGTTCAAACTCAGCCCTGCAGACCCCATTTAAAAATGAGCCAAGCCCCAGAACCAATTTGTTTTGTCTGTCTAAAACCAGGTTGGAACACTTGATGTCTTGGTGGGACTGTCGGACGAACTGGCCAAATTAGATTCCTTTGTTGAAGGGTATGTACTCTGACTTCCATTCACAATCTTTTTCGTTAACCATGAATCAGAAATCTCAGCACCGCTGACCCTCTGATGCTGCTAGCTTAGCTTTCTTTAACCTCCTTTCTGACTTTCAGGAATTGCACAGGGACTTGAGTTCAGTCAGCAGGCTAAACTTAGCAATTGTCAGTTTGGTGACACATCAGCAGTTCTTTCTTTAGTCCTATTTATGCTGCGTGACTTATGCGATGCGAGTACAATATTTAGGAAATATTGACACCTAAAACTCACACACAGCGACAACTGCCTGAGCTATCCTTAGCTTTCTCTGTGAATATGTCCACTACAATGAGAGAACCTATTTTTTTATGTTTCTGTAAGTACATAAGTGGGAAAAAATGCTAGCTTACACGTGTTTGTGATTATACTACATTATTTATAAGTTTGTTTGTTTGTTTATTTTTTATTTCAAACATTAACATTTAAAAAATAAAGTAAATAACATAATTTATAACATTCGACATTGTTTGAAATGGAGGCAGGTTGAAGAATGCACTTTTAAGTTAAATGCATTAAATTGATAACTTTCTTCAGATAAGAACAATAGCCTCATTAGAAAACTAATTTGAATTTAAACATAAGTGGCGTAAGAAGCTTTCAGCCATCTAATGTGACCTGGCTTCAGTTTTCACGGATGCTTTGACATGTTTCTGAGCAATGTTGTTAAAAACTATGACCTCTGAAGTCAGACATATTATAAATAGCCTTGTCAAGAATTAAAATTCATAGAAATGTGTGAACCAGTTTTATGCCTTTGCCTGTTTGTGTCATATTTGATGGCATCAGGCTGCAGTAGCAGGTTGGGCTTCTGCAGCCTGCAGCTCATGGGGGCACCTTACAGTGCTGTGGAAAACTATTTTCTCCCTTACTGTTTTTGCTTATTTTAATCTCGCTTAAAAGTTTCAGACCTGGAATCTGCAATTTCAATACCAGACAAAGATACCTTGAGTGAATCCAAAATCCATTTATGAATTGGAAAAAACAGCCTAGACTACTTGCTCCGCTTGTTAAATCATGAATTTAGTGTGATTAATTCCATTGTTTGGAGAGCCTTATTCTGTCCCACCAGCCACTGCCAGAAACTTGGAGTCAAGAAAATTTTCAGGATGAGCTGTCTGACATTGTCTGTTCTAAAGAGACTCATGAACAAAAAGACCCAAAACAGCAAGGACCAGGACCACCGACTGTAACTGATGGAACCAACTCTGCTCTCTAGCAGAACATGGAGAACATCTGATCCTTGACCTTAACCAACTGTTCATGCTTGAAAACTCTCTGATGTGGTGATCTGATGATCATGCTGAAATCACTTGAAAATTAGGTTTTGTATATTTAGTTAGGTTACCGTTGTCTAATATCGAAATGTGACCTTTTAGGTGTGATTAAAAACAAAGATTTTATAAGATAATAAACAGAAAACAATGGCTGTGCGAGGCCATTCATTTTTCACAGCAGTGCACATTAATGGTTCCTGTTTGTTGACAGTGTGGTGAAGAAGGTGGCCCAGTATATGGCCGATGTTCTGGAGGACAGTCGAGATAAAGTGCAGGAGAACCTGTTGGCCAATGGAGGTACAGTAGGAGTTTTCATGCCTTCTGACCTTATTAATACTTATTAAGAGGATTATTGGTGCAAAGTGGACTTGGACCATTTGAAATGTGTTTCTATTGAAGTAAAAGTTATAATTGGTTATACCCTTACTCGAAGATAACTGATGGAAGACTCCGTGGCAATCTTCTGCGCCTCTCGAGAGGGGGCTGGGGCTTTTCTGGTTACAGTCTCCCTGGGGTCCCTGTGCTCTCGGGCAGCTCCTGGATCTCTGGGACTTGGAGCTCCCTCCGTCTCCTGCACATCTTTGGGGGCAGATCTGTGGCCCCTCACACTCTTTATTGGATGCTCCCATAGAGAAACCTTACATATACAGTGGTGTGAAAAACTATTTGCCCCCTTCCTGATTTCTTATTCTTTTGCATGTTTGTCACACAAAATGTTTCTGATCATCAAACACATTTAACCATTAGTCAAAGATAACACAAGTAAACACAAGATGCAGTTTTGAAATGATGGTTTTTATTATTTAGGGAGAGAACAAAATCCAAACCTACATTGCCCTGTGTGAAAAAGTAATTGCCCCCTGAACTTAATAACTGGTTGGGCCTCCCTTAGCAGCAATAACTGCAATCGTTTGCGATAACTTGCTACGAGTCTTTTGCAGCGCTCTAGAGGAATTTTGGCCCGCTCATCTTTGCAGAATTGTTGTAATTCAGCTTTATTTGAGGGTTTTCTAGCATGAATCGCCTTTTAAAGGTCATGACATAGCATCTCAATAAGTTTCAGGTCAGGACTTTGCCTAGGCCACTCCAAAGTCTTAATTTTGTTGTTCTTCAGCCATTCAGAGGTGGATTTGCTGGCGTGTTTTGGGTCATTGTCCTGCTGCAGCACCCAAGATCACTTCAGCTTTAGTTGACGAACAGATGGCCGAACATTCTCCTTCAGGATGTTTTGGTGGACAGTAGAATTCATGGTTCCATTTATCACAGCAAGCCTTCCCGGTCCTGAAGCAGCAAAACAACCCCAGACCATCACACTATCACCACCATATGTTACTGTTGGTATGATGTTCTTTGTCTGGAGTGCTGTGTTACTTCTACGCCAGATGTAACGGGACAGTTGTCTTCCAAAAAGTTCAACTTTTGTCTCATCAGTCCACAAGGTATTTTCCCAAAATTCTTGGCAATCACTGAGATGTTTCTTAGCAAAATTGAGACGAGCCCTAATGTTCTTTTTGCTTAACAGTGGTTTGCGTCTTGGAAATCTGCCATGCAGGCCATTTTTGCCCAGTCTCTTTCTTATGGTGGAGTCGTGAACACTGACCTTAATTGAGGCAAGTGAGGCCTGTAGTTCTTTAGAAGTTGTCTCTGCGCTCTTGGGTTAATTTTGGTCGGCCGCCCACTCCTGGGAATTGAATTTCTTTGGATCTTGGCATGATGTCTAGCTTTTGAGGTGCTTTTGGTCTACTTCTCTGTGTCAGGCAGCTCATATTTAAGTGATTTCTTGATTAAAACTGGTGTGGCAGTAATCAGGCTTGAGGGTGGCAACAGAAATTGAGCTCAGGTATGAAACACCACAGTTGGGTTATTTTTTAACAAGGGGGGCAATTACTTTTTCACACAGGGCATGTAGGTTTGGATTTTGTTCTCTCCCTAAATAATAAAAACCATCATTTCAAAACTGCATTTTGTGTTTACTTGAGTTATCTCTGACTAATGTTAAATGTGTTTGATGATCAGAAACATTTTGTGTGACAAACATGCAAAAGAATAGGAAATCAGGAAGGGGGCAAATAGTTTTTCACACCACTGTACAAGCGTGTGTACACACACAGGTGCTCACATGTTGCTGTCATAAGTATGGACTTGGGCACGTTCAACACTTGTCAAGGCTGTGGTTGGCACTAAATGCACTGAGTTATTTTTGTGTGATTGTTCAGTAAAACAATGTTTGATTTTATACTTCCTCATCAGGTTGTTGCAGGGATAGCTTACTCTTGTATTGTTGTGTGTCCTTTTTTTTATTTGTTTTTTCTCTTTCTGCAGGTGCAGACCCCTGTTTGTCATTGATTGTTTATTTTTGTGGAAACCCTCCCCCAACCTTCCTTTTGTCTCTCCCTTTTTCTTTCACTTCTGTCTCAGTGTCTGGTCAGAATTATAAATCATTCAGAAGACAATAACAATAAAGTTTTAAGTATCAGGCGTGACATTAAAACCAGAAGCTTTGATGCTCCACCTGAGACTAAATCTGTAAGGCTTGTCAGCAGCATTCAGACATCAATTCTGTTTGCTTCACAGCCAGACAGGACACGAGAAGGAAAAAAAAGGAAATGTTGTAAAGCTCTGGGAAATCTGGCTTGGCAAGTTTTGAGATGTACTGAGAAGCATCCTGTCCGCTCATTGGTCAGTCAATGAAATCTCAGCTGATTGGTTCTTGTCTGAGCAACAGCAATGAAAAGTAGAAAATTTTCAACTTTCTGGGATCATGTCGCTGACTTGCCTGTGCATGATACATGCACAAGCGCAAATTTTCACATGCACATTTTCACATGTCGCTTAACAGGTCGGATACCCACGATTATCACTTTGTCGTGCATGTCTCATGGAAAATGAATAGAAGAGAGTTGATGTTGCCTGCTGTGGGTCGAGCCCATACGACAACCTTACTCGTCGCTATGTCAAAGCTGTCATCGTGATCGCTACGGCTTCACTAAGACCAAAAATGTATTTCATGAGTGACGACACGCCCACAGTTGCTCTGCTTCTCTGTCACTCAACAGAGAGAAGTAGAAAAGCCTCTTACTCGATATACTGCGATACAGCAACACTCTTGAACTAAAAGTCGCTAGTTTTGGCCCTTTGGAGAAATAAATCCTTACTTGGGTCTAACAAATTGGTAAATCTAGCAACAAAGACAGATGGAAACACTGGGAAGCAAAACTTTTCTAATGGAATATGCAATCTGATTGGTTCGTAGTGTCTCACGCTGTGCCTGCTGGATGCAGAAATGAAAGCAGGCTGCCCAATATTGCCCGTTGAAGGCAGCTGAAAACAGAAATTCCCACATTTATCCACAAGGAACAAAAAACATTTTCCAGGACAACTCAACCGTTTCCAGGAAATGTAACTGTTTTGCCCATTTTCCATTTGTTTTCCATGACTGGAAAATTGGTCTATCATTTTCCAGATTTTCCAGGATTCGTGAGAACCATACTAAGCCATATTTATTTATAAAGCACCATTTCAAAATAGCATGGCAGCTAACCAAAGTGCTGTACATAAAAAAGCCAAATGCTTGAACAAGAAACACAATAAGAACAGGCAAAATACATAAGAACAAAGCATAATAAATAGTCAGAGATGAAAATTCCTACTAAAACAATAAAATAGGAGAACAGTTAACAGCACTATAAAAAATAAAATAATGCGACAAATGATAAAAACATTTGAAATGGCACAAAGGAAACGAAATAAGCTACCAGATGGTACGAGGTGCCAAAAGTGTGCAACTGAATCATAAAAACGGAATAAAAAATCAAATCCGGTGCTAGATGTTCATGAAAAGTGTCACAGAGGGAAGGCAATGCTAAAGGAGTGCGTTTTCAGGGCCGACTTGAAACTGCTAACAGAGGGAGCCAGAACCATGCTTCTCCCCTCTTTGAATAGCATCATCTGATCAGAGAACTTCCTGACACGTGTTCTATTATCTGTTTTCCAGTTGATCTTGTCACTTACATCACAAGATTTCAGTGGGACATGGCAAAATACCCAATAAAACAGTCTCTTAAAAACATCTCTGAAATCATCTCAAAGGTAAATCTGTCAGGGGAATTTAATAAAGCAACATACTCATCCTTTCTGTCTGTCAGCATCTTCTTGTTTTCTATCTCATGAGGTTCATCACAGTTCTCAGACAATGTCATAACCTGTTTTTGTGGCTTTTCAGCAAGTAACCCAGATTGATAATGACCTGAAGGGCAGAGCATCGGCCTATAATAACCTCAAGGGAAACCTGCAGAACTTAGAAAGAAAGAATGCGTAAGTGGAGTGGGGGTGGGGGAGAAGTCTGTGATGGATAGATTGTGTGATTACAGCTTATTTTAATGCCATGTGTTGATACTACGATAGTCCAGTTTCTGGCTTATTCTTGCCATTTTCAGTATGTGTCATTGTAACACTGCTGTGTACCACCAGGGGGAGCCTGCTGACCAGGAGTCTGGCTGACATTGTAAAAAAAGATGATTTTGTACTTGATTCAGAGTACCTCATCACTATGCTGGTGGTCGTACCAAAGTGAGTGTAAATGATCCCTTCTGTCTCACTAAATATGCCAACCTTAACAATCTGCTGAATTCTGTGATGTTCTGCTCTTTCAGAACAAATTATACAGACTGGCAGAAAACCTATGAAACGTTGGCCGAGATGGTGGTTCCTCGCTCTTCACAGTATGTTACACACTTGGATAAATAAAGGAAATGGTGAAGCTGAACTTTTGATTTATCGCTCATCTGTTCTTGCAGTCTGCTGTTTGAGGACCTTGACAGCGGGCTGTTCAGCGTCACTCTGTTCAGGAAAGCCATCGATGATTTCAAACATAAAGCCAGAGAGAGCAAGTAGGATAAAAATACTTTCTGTTGGATCTCAGAAGTCATTAAAATATCTTCAGTTAAGTATGCAGGTGTGTTTGGGATCCCATGAAGCTGATTTGTGTTCTTTTAGGTTCACGGTGAGAGAGTTTCAGTACAATGAAGAGGAGATGAAGGCTGATAAGGAGGAGATGACCCGGCTGTCCACAGATAAGAAGAAGCAGTTTGTAAGTGAACCAAATGCAGAGGAAGTTCTTTAACCCTCTCAGGCTCAAAATAAGTGTTGATTAAAGGACGAACAACTAAGTCCTTCAGGGGTGCTTCTGAGTTAAAAAATGCTCATGAAATACGTATGTGGAGTAACCAGGTAGGTAGGTTTTAACATTGCAAATCTGCAACGCCTGCCTCCAGAGGGTTAAGTTTTGTGTCAATAGATCAGCATATTTCTGGAAGAAGTTTGTGTTGTTTATGTTTATTTACTCTGTGTTGGGTTTGGATATAAAGTCACACTTTGTGTGTGCTCACTAGTTAATTTTTTTAGTATAAATCCAGCCTTTAAGGCCATTTAACTCATTCACTGCCAGTGACGACCAAAGTCGTCATTTGCATTTTTGTACTGTGTGGGCATTGGAATGAGCCGCTGCACCGTGAGAACAAACATCACAGCTCTAAAGCTGATCTTCATCCGCGTACGTCACATGTCATGTGATCAGGAAGCACAAAATCCATGTGTTAGATCGTTTTGGGCCGCTGCTGTAAAAAAACAGTGAGGCACGAACCGGAAAAGCTTCTGCCGATCACAATTTAACAACAGGTTATGAAAGAACGGATAACGCTCAAAACACATGGATTCTTCCTGATTGTAAGAGGTGAGTCTCTGCTTTGTTTAGTTAGTTTTGGCGTCGACATCATCCTAGGGCGCAACATTCTGTGACTCTAAAAAAACCCAATAAAAATGCTGAAAAACGCTGGCTGCGAAGGGCTTTTCTGATCAGGAAATGGCTGGCAGTGAATGAGTTAAAAAAACTGTTCCACATAGAAGGTTTGAAACAGGTGTGCATTTTTTATTATTAAACAAGGTTCTTTTTGCTTTGGACATGAAGGTGTTTCGAGTTACCTTTTACATGTTTCGACCGTCGTCTGCGTTCTGCATCAGAAATGTCACAGGTGTTTGTGTGACGCGTCTTTATCAGCTGTTCTTCTGGTGGGCGCGACCAACCCGGATCTGTCAGATCCGCCGGGTCGGTCACGCCCACCTCCGCTGGCTGGTCTTTGGAGAAGGGAATCCCAGGTGCGAGACAGCTGATAGGCCCCCTCGTCTCTTTTCGTGCTTCAATCTTCCCGTTTCCTTATTTCTATTGCCTCCCTGACCCAACGTTTGAACCGGTTGTTCTCCGTGTTGATAATTTTCCCTTCATCCCAGTCCATGATGTGATTATTTCGTTTGCAGTGATCTGAGATGGCTGACTTGAGGGTTTGCTCCTCTGCTTTTTTCTTTGTTGTCCTTGTGAGTCTTTCTGTTGTTTCCTTCTCGCATTCCTTCTGGTGCTCTTTTCTTCTTATGTCATATGTTCTGCCGTTTCCTCTATGTATGTGTTATTGCACAACATGCATGGTATTTCGTAGATTACATTGGATTTCTTGTCTGGTTCTATTTTGTCCTTGGGGTGTACTAATAGCTGTCTGAGTTTCATGTGAGGTTTGACGGTTGTGTTGATTTGCCGTTTTTTCATGGCCCTTTGTATACGTTCTGTGACTCCCCGGATATATGGAATTGTGATGGTGTGCGTGTGGTCTGGTCCTTGTTTTCTTCCCGTTTGCGATCTGTTTCCTCTGTAATGAAGCTGGTCCATTTGTACGATGTTCTGACTACTGATAGTTTGTGTGCCGTTGGGTGTTCAGATGTCCAAAGCAGATATTGGTCTGTATGTGTGGGTTTTCTGTATATTGTGATTTTTATGCTGCCATCATCTATGTGGTGAATGTTCATGTCCAAAAACGCTATTGTTTTGTTTGTTTCCTCATCATGTGTGAATTTTATGTTTCCCGTGTTGTCGACCGTGTTCCAGTGGTCTGTGAGTTGTTGTGTGTGTCCAGTTTTTATTATTTACAAGATGGCGTCCACGTATCTTCTCCAGAACATGGGTCTGATGTGTGCAGGTGCTGTGTTAAATGGCCTGTTCTTCCAAATCCTCCGTGAAGAACTCGTTCATTATGGCTGAGAGTGGGTCTCCCATGGCAAAACCTTCTTTTTGTCTGCATATTTTATTTTTGTACTGAAAATATGTGACGAGGGGGCCTATCAGCAGTCTCGCGCCTGGTATTCCCTTCTCCAAAGACCAGCCAGCGGAGGTGGGCGTGACAACCCGGCAGATCTGACAGATCCGGGTTGGTCGCGCCCACCAGAAGAACAGCTTATAAAGACGTGTCACACAAACACCTGTGACACTTCTGAAGTAGACCGCAGACGACAGTCGAAACATGTAAAAGGTAACTCGAAACACCTTAATGTCCGAAGCAAAAAGAACCTCGTTTAATATTTAAAAGGAGGACATAATGAACATTGTAAAGCAGGTGTGCATTTTCCTTTTATTACAGTTCCTGGTATTATTAAAGGTGCATTATGTAGAGAAAAAAGAGTAAAAATTACATCCTGTGGTAAAATGTGGTTACGGCAACCACTTCAAGTGACCCTGGAAATTTTTGCCAGCCGTCGTCACAATTACAATTGTCAGTGCGGCAGTATTAGCTTGCAGGAGACACGGCAACCCCACACTCACTGATAGTAAACCGTAGTTACTTCCCTCCTTCCTTTGTTTTGAACGGAGATTAACTGACAATCCCCGCAGCCAGCAGGATGTGAAATATGTTTCAGTATAACCCTCCTTCCTAAATGACTGAAACATGAGACTCTTTTGGGATTTTCTCATTGTAAAATTCTCACTATATTCTTACATACTGCACCTTTTAAGGACCAATTTAATATTTATTATGTTTAGTGAGGAATGGGCTTGGGTCATCATACAATAAAAACCTACTTTTGGTAAATGGCCTGTATTTGGATAGCGCCTTCTTATGGTTCTACAACCCCCCAAGGCACTTCACAACACAGTCATTCACACACACATTCACATGCTGGTGGGGATAAGCTATGATTTAGCCATAGCTGCCCTGCGGCGCACTGACAGAGGCGAGGCCTGCCGAACACTGGTGCCACCAGTCCCTACGACCACCATCAGCATTCAAGACGGGTTACGTGTCTTTTCCAAGGACAGAACAGTGTCCTTAGTTGGAGGAATCAGTCTTTACATTTAGCATAATTTAATCATAAATAATTATTTCTTGTCCCTTTACTCTCTGCAGGGGCCACTGGTTCGATGGCTGAAGGTGAACTTCAGTGAAGCTTTTATCGCCTGGATTCACATTAAAGCACTAAGGGTCTTTGTTGAGTCTGTTCTAAGGTACTGGTTAGACAAAATTCAATTCAATTCCAGTCTATTTATAAAGCGCCAAATCACAACAAGAGTCGTCTCAAGGCACTTCATAGTAAACATTCCAATACAGGTCAGTTCATTAAGCCAGTCAGTAACAAGTTTCCTATATAAGGAACCCAGCAAATTGCATGGAGTCACTGACTAGTGTCAGAGTCTTTACAGCAATCCTCATTCTAAGCAAGCATGCAGCAACAGTGGAGAGTAAAACTCCCTTTTAACTTGAAGAAACCTCCAGAGGATCCTGGCTCAGTATAAGCAGACATCCACCATGACTCACTGGGGATGGGGAAGACGGAGCGCGCGCACACACACACACACACACACACACACACACTCACCAAGTAATTTTTCTATGGTTACATTGTGATTTCTTAGTAAATATTCTATTTGGTGAGAGATAAACTTTATTGTGTTCATCCTAGTGAAGCTAGTAAACTAGTAGTAGCACATTCAATGTCAAAGAGAGTAAAATGTTATTGTAAGGAGAGGGAGAATGTTTAAGTTGTTAGCAGCAGTGTGCTGGCCGATGGCCCCCTCCATAAGGCCACCACAGCTCAGCAGAACATCATTGTAGCTTCATCTGCGGAGAAAAACACTTAAGAGAAAAAATAAAGTTAACAGCTGAAATAGCAGGAAATAAAGCAGTTAAAGAGCAGATTGTAGAAGAAAGTAGTCGAGTGTGGAACGTGGTCAGTATGTCCTCCAGCAGTCTGAGCCTATAGCAGCAAAACTACAGAGATAACTCTGGATAACCTAGCCTTTTAGATGGAGGCAGGGCAAGAGAGAGCCGTCTTTACCGACTGCACACTCAACCTCCCTCTACTCCCCACTTGTCCAGATCTGGGTTAACATCAGATTTTTACCATAGGTCCTATCAAATAAAAATGTTTTAAGCCATAGACAAGGTGTCAGCCGTAGACAATCAGTCTTTACATTTAGCATAATTTACATAGACAAGGTGTCTACAAGGACAAAACAGTCCTCTCCATCTGTTTGTAGCAATTGGGTCTGAAGAAGAAGAAACAAATCTTTATATAGTGCCTCTAAAGATGAAAATCTCGATGCGCTTAACAAGACCAAAAAGAAAAACAAAAGGGGTCATTCAGTGGCAGAGTGACTAAACATGCAGCAAGAAGGTTTTGGGTTTGCGTCCCGGCCTGGGGTCTTTCTGCATGGAGTTTGCATATTCTCTCTGTGCATGTGTAGGTTCTCACCGAGTACTTTGGCTTCCTCCCACAGTCCAAAAACAGTCTGACTGTCAAGTTAATTGGTCTGTTTAAATTGAATTTAGGTGTGAGTGGGTTACAGTTAAGGTTAGGACTGGCAATGAACTGCCAGTTGCGATCGACTGCAGTGTTTTCCTTACATAGGCTCAGGCGTAGCACTGCGCCACGGCTGAAATTTCAGCACCATGAGACCCCCTGCTTCCCCCCCCACACACACAGACACACAGACGCATGGAAAGGAAGCGCTCCGTAGACAATGACATCATCCACCACTCTAATGGACAACGCACCGCATTTCTCAAAAATCCCGGTATGGATCCCACCAATTTTGATAATCTTCGTCCAATATCTAAATGACCACTTATCTCCAAAATTTTGAAAAAAGTTGTTGCTTCTCAGCTTCACTCTTACCTCAATTTTCATAGCCTCTATGAACAATTCCAATCTGGTTTCAGACAACTACATAGCACAGAGACAGCACTGGTAAAAATCACTAATTATCTACTAATAGCAGCAGACTCAGGCCTTCTCTCCATTCATGTTCTAGTAGATCTCAGTGCCGCATTCGATACGAACTCTAATAACATACTTCTTAAAAGATTAGCATCTATCGGCATTAGTCACACCCCACTAGCCTCGTTTACCTTATAACTTATCTGATCATACTTAGTTCATTCAACTTCAGTCTCATTTTTCTGCTTCATTCCCGATTTCTGCATGAGTTCCCCAAGGCTTTGTTTTGGGGCCCCTCTTATTTATCATCTTCTATCTGCTTCTCCTTGGTTACATTTTCCACAAATACAACAATAATTTTCACTGTTATGCTGACGACACCCAGCTGTACATTTCCTCTGATCCAAATTCACCCCTTCCACCGATCTCCCTCTCTGTTTATTGGAGATTAGATCTTGGATCTCGTAATCTATTTAAACGGCAATAAAATGGAACTCCTACTCATTGGCACTGCTTTGGTTTTAAACAATGCTCCCAATCTCTCTATCAATATTGACAACTGCACTGTTCACCCATCTCTACAGGTAAAACGTCTTGGTGTCATACTAGATGGTACACTTTTATTCAAATCACATATTAACCAGGTTACTTGGGCCGCATATTTCCATCTACGTAATATCAACAGATTCCGTCCTTTTCTCACGCCTCATGCTGCTGCAATCCTCGTTCATAGCCTCATCACTTATCGCATCGACTATTGTAACTCCCTTCTATTTGGTCTCCCAGTTAAATCCCTTCATAATCTCGAACTTCTCCAGAACTCTGCAACATGCATCATTACTGGTACCCCCTCAAGAAATCACATCACTCCTATTCTTAAAAAACTACACTGGTTACCAAAAGAAATCAGAATCAAATACATGATCTTAATACTAACATTTAAATCTATCCATAACATGGTTCCACAAAAAAATACAATCAATGATGAACAAGAGTCTGCTTCTAGACCTGCAGAAGGAGAAAAAAAAGAAAGAAAAGGCACACACAATTCAACAGGAGCAAACTGTCACTGCGTCAACCTGATGAGAAAATATAAAATCAATATTGTTTTACTGAACAATCACGATAATAAATCACAGTGCATTAAGTGCCAACCACAGCCTTGAGACATGTGTTGAACATGCTCATGTCCATACTTATGAGAGCACCATGTGAGCAACTGTGTGCGTTCCCACGCTTGCATATGTAAGGTTTCTCTATAGGAGCGACCAATAGAGAGTGTGAGGGGCTACAGATCTGCCCCCCAAAGATGCATAGAAGATGGAAGGAGCTCCAAGTCTCAGAGATCCAGGTGCTGCCCCAGAGCGCAGGGATCCCAGGGAGACTGCGACCAGAAAAACCCCTGCCCCCCTCGAGAGGCGCAGAGGATTACCCCGGGTGGACCACAACCAGCAGCCGACAGAGGTCCAGGGGATATCGGCGGCAAGCCCACAGGCCCGCCCGCAGCCTCCCACACCCAAGCCGGCCGAGCCCGGAACCCAGCGACCCAGGACCCAGGGGCGACCAGCTCTGCCGGGGACCCAACAGAGCCCAGGCACTCAGATCCCACCAGGCAGCCACCGGGATTAGGCAGACGCCAAAAATCTTAAACCCCCTGACCCGGGAGCCGCGAACACTCAGGCAGACCAAGGCACCACACTCCACACCTAGTGTGGCAGGGGGAGGGGAGATGAAGATGTATAGCAGCAAAAGAAGTCTCAGGAGAGGGAGGAGTCAAAAGGCCCCACCTGACATATACAGTCATAAACAAACACAGTCACACACTCCCTCATGGTAACATATACACATACAACCTAAGACATACAAAATTGCACTCCAGACACCCACTCATGCTCCCCATACACACCCTATTCACTCTGGTCCTGGTACTGCTGCACAAAGGGTACAACCATCACCGGTTCCCAGAGTTCAACCCTTTCTGCTGGGGTGCTGATGAGCAGGCTCCCCTGCCCAACGCTGAGCAAAGCAACCCACCACCCCAGACCCCAACCAGATGGCCAGATCCCCCTCCTAGCCTTCAGCCCCGGGAAGCCAAGTGACAACAGAGGTGTGCTAAGACCCCTAGACTCCCTCCGCTTGCTCCAATACGGTGTTGGTGCGTGTTAATGAGGTGTATTCGTGGTTCTTGTGAGCGGGTAGTGCAGGCATCATCTGGCCTATGCCAGCTGATGCCACCACACCACCCCTCTTCCCCCCACAGCCCTCCGTGCAGTTTAAAATTGGAAGTGGGCACCGGCACTTGGGATGAGGCTGACAGATCCCCTTGCCAAATGCCGTTGAATGTGCTCATTCCCAAGGCCCTAAGTGTGTGTTTGCTTGGAATGTCTTTGCTGGAAGTGTTTAATGTGCAAATAAAATTGGGGGACAGGTTGCCACAGGAATGCGGAAATGGGGTCCATACCCGCACCCCCTGACTTGTCCACCCACCATGGTCCTATGTGCATGTTTGTGTGATGATGTGAGGGAGCAGGAGGAGAAAAATGTTTGGGGATGGGGAGGAATGGCTGATTGGCCTAGCCCTCCAGGGAGCCAGCTCCCCCACTGGCCCCAATAGGCACCTCCTCAACCAAAATGCCACCCAGGGCATGGAGACCCCAGCCCATCTTGCCAGGGCCCAAAAGCAGCAGCATCACAGAGCTCCACGGAGTCTGAGGGAACCAACGCAGCCCCACCCCAGCAGAATATCTACCCCCATCCCTACATTTGCACAGCTTCCAGAATATATAAGACACAGGACATCCAGAGTTACAGCGTGTTTATAGAAAGCAGGGACCTGACCAGAAACCAGAGAAGCGTTAAGTGGGGCAGCAGTAGCTCAGTAGGTAGAGCGGGTTGCCTCATGATCGGAGGGTTATGGGCTCAAATCCATCTCCCGCCAGGGGTATTCTGCTGTTGTCTTCTTGGGCAAGACACAAAATGGCTACCACAGCATTCTCCAGCGCCATGCAGTACTCTCTGGTATGCGCCTAATAAACCTAAAGGATTATTAGGAAAGCCTGTTGAACTTCTCCTTAATGCAGTTATCTAATCAACCAATCACATGGCAGTTGCTTCAATACATTTAGGGGTGTGGTCCTGGTCAAGACAATCTCCTGAACTCCAAACTGAATGTCAGAATGGGAAAGAAAGGTGATTTAAGCATTTTTGAGCATGGCATGGTTGTTGGTGCCAGACAGGCTGGTCTGAGTATTTCACAATCTGCTCAGTTACTGTAATTTGCACACACAACAATTTCTAGGGTTCACAAAGAATGGTGTGAAAAGGGAAAACATCCAGTTGTTGATGCTAGAGGTCAGAGGAGAATGGGCCGACTGATTCAACTGATAGAAGAGACTGAAATAATCACTCATTACAACCGAGGAATGCAGCAAAGCATTTGTGAAGCCACAACATGCACAACCTTGAGGCGGATGGGCTACAACATCAGAAGACCCCACTGGGTACCACTCATCTGCCCTACAATTAGGAAAAAGAGGCTACAATTTGCACTCCAGAGGCAGCTGGTGAGTACCGGCAGGCCAAGCGGAATGCGGCCCAGGTGGTCACTGAGGCAAAACCCCGTTCACAGGAGGAGTTCGGTGAGACCACTAAACAAGACTTCTGCACGGCTTTGAGGAGATTCAAGCAGAGTCTGGGGACTTTGGGTTAGGCTCTCACATCTCTGGTGCTGAGGTCACAAGTTGTTCAAAACCTCCTCAGTGGCAAGGCCCCGGGGGTGGATGAGATCCGCCCAGATTTCCTTAAGGCTTTAGATGTTGAAGGCCAGGGAATGCCTTAGGATTCCCCCAGAGGAGCTGGTCCAAGTGGCTGGGGAGAGGGAAGTCTGGGCCTTCCTGCTTAGGCTACTGCCCCCGCGACCTGACCCCAGATAAGCAGCCAAAAAATGGATGGATGAATAAAAGTCCCACCCATAAAAAATAAATAAATAAATATCTCCTCACTTATGTTCACAAGCTTTTGGAAGTGACCAAAAGAATGAGGTCGCAGATACAAATGACCGCAATGAGTTTGTCATCATAAGACGCACTACATAAGAAAGCCGCATGAGTTTCTGCTCGTTAAACAACAATAGACATCTATACCTAATAAGCTCTACCCTCCCATCTTCCACTTAGTTGTGACAAAGCTCCTTGGATGAGAAGCGGAATGTTTTTAGGAAACCAAAAAAAGTCCAGTCCTTCATTTGAAACCTTTTGTATCACCATGACCTGGATGAATGAGAATCTTCACCAGCATATATAAAAAGCCTTTTCTTCTTTTTTATTCAGGTATGGGCTCCCAGTGAACTTTCAGGCAATGCTGCTGCAGCCAAACAAGAAGACCATGAAGAAGCTGAGGGAGGTGCTCGATGATCTGTACAAACATCTGGACAGCGGCGCAGCAGCCATTATTGATGTAAGTGTTTAGCTAACACTATGAAACAACATAGAGTTCTGATAGCAGCGTGACATTCACTTCTCAGTAGAGTCTGTGGTGGAGGAGAATCATTGTGTAAGTCATTAGTGTAGAGCAGGAGGGATATGTGCCAGTTCCGGCCTGACACCCTCCAGTGCTGCTTCTTGATCCACTATGATGTGTCTAACATTGGTCCTCCAGTATGTTTTAGAGTTTCCCTGCTCCAACACACCTGACACTGGGACAGACTTGAGCCATGACATACCCAACGTGGTAATGTCTGTTATAAATACAGATAGGGCCGCTTCATTCTAGAAAAATATGTGTCATCCCAATAATTGTATTAATACTGAAATCAGCTGTTTAAACTGTTATGGGAAAAAACTCTTCAGTTAAAACTTTAACAAAACTTCAATAAGATATTTTTCCACTCATCTTGTCTGTTTTGCCCTTGTTCTGCCAGGTATACTTGCCCTAACTTAAAAAACAACACACCAGAATGTTAATCCAGTCTTCAGATGAGGTGGAGTGCAGTCATGTGGATGTATTTCAAAGTGAGAAACATGCATTTATTATCACTCAGACTAGTACTCCAATGTAAAGGGATTGGTGCACCCTCTACTACCCATCATGGTGTTTTTACTTGCAGTGGGAACAAAAATACAGATGAATATTCAATTTAAAACAATCTTAAATTATTCAGATGAAAATGTTTAAAAAAATGTTTTTTTATAAAAACATATTTGTTTTTGTCTGGGGGCCAAAATCGGTTTCTGGAGTATTTCCCAGTTGAAACTCTTGATGTTACACAAATGTTAGTTTTGGATCAGATTCAGTTTCTGCATCATCAGAGTCAATGAGCCTTTAAAACTAGAACAGAGAAACAATTGTTTAGTCTTTCTACTTAACGTTCTTTGTGATAATGCCAAAAAGCTGTGAGAAACACACTTTAGCATTTCTCCTGTTGCCATATTTGATTTGGGGGCGACGGTGGCACAGGAGTTAAGTGCTTGCCCCGTCATCGAAAGGTTGCAGGTTCGAGCCCCGCTCAGTCTGTCGTTGTCGTTGTGCCCTTGGGCAAGACACTTAACCCAAGTTGCCTGCTGGTGGTGGTCGGAGGGACCGGTGACGCCAGTGCTCGGCAGCCTCGCCTCTGTCAGTGCGTCCCAGGGCAGCTGTGGCTACATCGTAGCTCATCCCCACCAGTGTGTGAATGGGTGAATGACTGATTATGTTGTAAAGCGCCTTGGGCTCTAGAAGGCGCTATATCAAATACAGGCCATTTACCATTTACCATTACTGCAATTTTTACATTGTTTAAATTATCAGAATTTAATCACACGAATGAAGTGAGGGAATCATTGTTCCTCAAATCCATTACAAGAAGGAAAAAGAAAATAAACATAAATATCTAATTAATAAATATTTAGCCAGGAAGAATTTTTGGAAGTCCAAGTGTTCAGTAGGTACATGTGTTAATTAAGCCTTTACAGGGCCAATATTTATAGGGGTGCACGTTGCTGTTCGACCCGCAACATGCAACCCCACAAATGTTACATAAAACAACCAGCTTGGTGGTGGGAAGTGTGTGTTCACCCTAACGTTACCTGAAAAATCATGATTTTCATTTTGGGTGTGTTAGTTTTGCGTTTGTTCATTACGTGTGTATTCATTGAGTGTATTCATTACATGCATAATGAACAAACACAAAAGGAACACACCCAAGCTGAAAATGCTTCCAGAATGACAAACTAATTGGATCTGTTGTCATAACAGTAAAAAAAAAATTAGAAATAAAACTATTACAATTGTTGTGACAACACATCCAATATCTGTGTAATCCCTGAAGCATCTTTAGAAATTAATGGATGTGTGATTTTTACCAAAAATCTTTAACTGGAAAAAAAATGAAAAAAAAATATAAAAGGAGAAAAAACTTTAAATGCAACCAACAATGTCAGACCAAAGTTCACTGAGGGCAACGCGCAATAATGAACAATGGAGTTTTTGGTAAACAAGTAATAACTGTTCCTAGATTCTCAAATTTAAAACAACTTTCTCTTAAGACCAGTATGTTTTGCATCTTTAATGTTCCCCTTCCTCCTACCTGAATAATTGTAAGAAATGTTTTGTTTTCCAACTTTTGTTTTTCTTACCATGCCATACTATTTTATTTAAACTGCACATTTAAAATACAGCATGAGAGCTGAACAAAGTGCCTTACACAAGGTTGGAAACAAGCCGAAGAAAACATTTAAATAAAATAAGATCAAATCGGACAACAAAATCCAGGAACAAATGATTAAAAAACAATTCAATAAGATTAATCAAATCAACTATAAGATTAATTAAAACCCAAAGATAAAAACAGTAGCTCAAAACCAGTAAAAGCAAGCATAAAATAAATCATTATCTAAAAGCCAAGTCATAAAAGTGAGTCTTCAGTCTAGACTTGAAAATGAGACCGTTGAAGACTCTTGTATGATGAGAGGTAGTGCATTCAAAAGGTGAGGAGCAACGTACACAAAAGCCTGCTCCCCTCTTGCCTTTAGATCATTTTGGCCACACTTTATAGCGTGATGGCTGCAAATGAATTATGACCAATAAGATGGGATGATTCCATATAAATTTAAAATGTCAATCTGATTGATCTTTGAATGTTTAGTCAGAAGATTATAGTTACTTTTACTTGTTCAGGGACCATAAACACACTTCGTATTAATTCAGACAGAGTCAAGTATATAGTTAAAAAGGAATTATATTCTTTTCTAAACTAATGATTATACAGGACAAGATTTGAATAATGAGATTGATGGAGTGGATATGCGGTGGTGGTATATGATGTGTAGGTGGTGTGATGTAAGTTAGATGTTTATCAGAATTTTTGTATCTGAAATAAATTGTGAAATCTGGGTGTAAAACAATTTGTTGTCTGCTATAAACTAGAGAGTTGATTATTAATAAAACAGCATCAGATGTAATATGTTGTCTACAAACCCTGGTGGAGACCCCCAGCAGATCTGGACTGTCAGAAGAGGTGAACCTTAACCTTAATTTGTATCTTATGAAAATGTGTATGAGTGTAGATAATGATTAACTTGATAAATCAAACACATACTGATCATAAGATCTGTAATGGATCATTGTAAGAGCAATATTCATTTCAACGTCATTGATTTAAGCTCAGATTATTCAAACATTTCATTTAAACATCTTGTTTTAGGGTTGGGCATCGAGCATCGATTGGAACCGGTTCCAACTGTTAGTTTTTCCCGGAATCGTTCAAAGTTTTTTTTTTCGATTCCTAGTTTCGATTCCTAGAATGCCGACGGAAGAGAAATCCGTGGCTGATCTCCGTGAAAAATAAACTAGATCTGCAAATTGTGATCAACGCTTTTCAGAGCTGATAACACCCGCTGTCTGTGTGCAGCACCGAGTCTCCCCTCCCGGCGCGCAGCAGCCAAATATAAACAAACGCGTCTGCCGAACGTTTACTCTGTAATGTAAACTTTAACTCCTGCAGCGAAAAATGCACCATAGAGGAAACTTGTTATAATACGTCAACACGGTGGATTTACTAGAAGCTTTAAAGAACAAACTCTGGACGGTGTGAGGTGAGTTTGTCTCACTGCCGAAACAAAAACACACACGGAGCGTCAGTGGTCAGACGCAGCCGCGTGAGCATCAGAAGGCTGAACAATAACCTGTAGAATAAATAGTCATCATGCTAGAGAAGCTTCTCTGTGGTGGACCACCAGCTTCTGCCACAATAAATAATTCTATAATAATAAATAACATTTTTATTTCTTTTTTGAACTATTTCTGTTGAGAGTTTTAATGTTTAAAATCTGTTAGATTGTTAGTGACAGCAGCTGTGTTAAAGTTTCACTTTCTGTTCTGACTGAACGGCTGCAACAGCAGGTAGGAAAACAGCTGGACGTTTTGCGGATATTTTTGAGACATTTAGCCTCTCATTCCAGAAGCTTCTTCCAGACTTTGGTTGTGGTCAGAAACAAACACACTGGTTGTGCTGCAAGTCTTTTCGTTTTTTTCTCCAAAACATGTTTTTGTCTAAATGAAGGTGACGTTATTGTTCATAGAATAAAAATTAAAAAGTTGAAGTTAAGATTATTTCATCAAGTAGGACCTGTGGTTAGCTGGCTCATGTAAAACATGTCATGTCTTGAAAGAATCGGGAATCGATAGGAACCGGAATCGAAACAAGGAATTGGAATTGGAATCGTTCAAAATCAAATGATGCCCAACCCTATTGTTCATTCAACCATATGATTAATTAACTTATAAGTTGTAAAGCCTTGTAAGATTCGTGTAGGTTCACTTTGATTCCGAGTGAAGAATCCGGCAGTCTGACTTTTAGCAGAGAGATGAGGCTTTTGCGGGAGACCTTGACAGTTTATTTATGTCTGTGTTGAAGAACAATAAGTGAGCAAAAGGTTGATTTGTGCATCTTGATCCTCCAGCTGGTGTAACCTTGACTTTACAGCTCTGGCGTGTATGAAAGGTTATGCTGTGTCAATTTGATGGTGAAAATTGACCGTTTTGATTCATTACACAGAGCAGTAAGCGGTCAGTTGATGTTAGAGACCACTCTGGCACATATGGTGTAAGGAGTTCTGACAGATGCAGGGGTGCTAGGCCATTTAACGCCTTTTGGACAAATAAAATGTTAAAACAAACCCTAAAAGTCACAGGTAACCAGTGTGAATGTGCCAAAACTGGGGTAATGTGACAGCGTCTGTGTTTGTTAGAAACCTATCTGCAGCATTGTGCACAGGAGCACCAATGAGTAGTGAGTTCGCATAATCCAGGCGAGAAGTTAAATAAGTGTGTATCATGGACGCCAAATAGGGATGTTTCAGTACTGGTTTAAGGCGTATGAGGTAGCGCAGTTGGAAGAAACATTATTTAACAACTGTGCAAATCTGCAGTACCATTGGAAAATCTTAATCTTAATTCTTGTGTTTTTTGAATCTCTGGGGCCACCATAGACATGGGCAATTGACTTAGCCTTGGCTTATTTTATATCTGTAAAGATGATGAAATGTTAGATTTTTATTATTCAAATATTTAGTGTAAATCTCCCTGTTAGATGTGCAACTGATTACACATTCTTACTCTGCTGTGTTGGGCTCTCTTGTCCAGTCTGCGATGGACATCCCTGGCCTGAACCTGAGCCAGCAGGAGTATTACCCCTATGTCTACTACAAGATTGACTGCAACCTGTTGGACTTCAAGGTTTAGTTATGCTCCCTCTGTCCACCCTCTTGCTGAGTGTTGATGACATTTTTCCTGGATCTTTTCTCTCCAGCTGCTGCATGTTCATTTCTTGTGATGAAAAGCTTCTGCCACTTTTACAATCAGGAAACAAGAAAGAATTTTTTCTTTGTGATTTTGTTTCAAGTGTATATAAATTCTTTAGCAGGATAAGTGATTAGCTGTTTTTTGTTTTGAAGTCAAGAAAGACATAATAAAGGTCTGTATATTTACCATGTCATTCCACATGTGCTGGTGTGTATTTATAGCATCACCTGTTTTGATGCTCAGATATTTGCGTTGCAGGTGGGAACTTTCAGCACCGTTCCCATGGTAGCCAACCCTGCTATGTGTTTCAGAGACTGGACAAGTCTCGCAGATGTTGTAAATGTTATCAGTGTATGTTGTTTAATGTTGTCTCTGCTGTCAAAAAGATCTATATCTGAGTATTGTAAAAGCCACTGATTGAATAAATGTAATTTAAATCATTTTACATGTGAGTTTATATTTGAATGAAAACGACTTGCTTTGTATCAAACCCTGATGTGCAGGCACAAGGTATTGCAGGGATCTCAAATTAAATTTAATTACTTATTCAAAACTTTACGACTTTAAAAAAATTGACTATGACAATGCACCTGTAAGGAAGTCATATTTTGTGATTTGAACAGAAATAAATTAATTTAGCTAATAAAGACCAAGTTTTGTGAGAAACAATTTTGTACATGTCTGAAATGGGAGCAGTCACTTGAGTTTCACACATAAGCTAACTGAAAATAGTCCATAATCCCTATATATATTTCCTATTTATCCTATATATATTATTTCCTCCACATTTGAGTAGAGGGTGTGTCCATATTTTTCCACAACGCAATTATCCTTCTGGCTTGCAAAAGTCCAAAGTCGATGAGCACTGTCTGTCTCTGAGTTACAGAAAGGTTTTCTGGGTATATGCCCAGTATACAAAGCTTAGCACACAATGGAACTGTCTTTCCAACTATAACACTTACACGTCCAGTTACATTCCTCCAAAAGTATTGTATCTTTATGCATTCTCATAGGCAATGGATTAAACTACCTTTATCCATTCTGCATTTTACACAGACATAGTAGGGAATATATGGTTTAGCCTGTTAAGTGTAAGATATGTGTGCATCAGCCATTTATATTGTAGCAACCTAGACATAATATTGATAGATTGAGTCTTCATTTCCTAGATGAAATCAATAAGCAGCCGTGTTCCCTCGGCACCTTCTCGGAGATCAAACGAGCAAATTCTTTCTCCTACACCAATTCTCCAAGTCATCGGTCTTCATCTCCAGGTAAGTCGGCCGTTTAACAGTGGAGGCCAGTTCTCTGTGTTGATCCACGTTGGTCTTATAAAGGTAATTTATCATACTGTTAGAATCGTGCTCTGGTGAAAGAGTGATATTCATCATATAATCATTGTTCTTTTATGGTACTGTTGACTTCTGATGTTATATTTATGTTTGGACAATCACTGTTGTTACTTTGTTTTCTCCACCTTGGGTATTTAATTGACATTCTTTCCATAATACCAGTCAAGGATCATATTTATTTTATCTGTATTAAAATGCCTCTTCTTACCTCATATTCCTTATTCTTTGTAAATTCCATCCAAATAGGTTGCTTAAGGTTAGAGTAAAGGTGAGGAAAGGGCTTAAACTAGGTAAGGCCAAAATGCAATGGTTAAGTTTAGAGTAAAGAGAAGGGAATGGGTTGAATCGTTTTGAAGAGGGCCCAATGATTCATGGTGTGAGTCAGATTTGTGGTAATTTAAGGTTATATTTCAATTTCCATTGGGTGTTCTTCCAAGATTTGGGGTGTAGTATAGGTCCAGTTTGATGCATTGCCTTCTATGAGGTAAGCTGTTTCCTCTGTTGGGTTGAACGGGTGTGTGGGGCCAAAGTTTCTCCAAACGAAACCCATCCACCACAGGTGATGGAAGAGGACAGACCAGTTGACGCGTGGGGTGAAATAAAATGTTGTTCTTTTATTTTCTTACAGATCCATCTGACATTTGTTCCCATGGTCAATAAATTCTTTCTGTAAACTCCAACATAATCTAACCTGCTTCAGCACGGTCCAAAACTGTTTGCCCCCGTCTCCTTCCAACACACCTGTGCCCATTTGCACCATGATTAAATAGAGGTGGAGACAGTGACTTGTTCAAAAGTTCAGTGGGTTTGCCTCCCTCTAGTGTCAAAACCAATAACTACACCTTCAGTTAAAATGGCTCCCACACACCGGCCCCTAATTGTTCTTGGGTGCAGCAAATAACAATTACAATTTTACACAAAGAAAAGGACCCATTCTTCCAGTACAACACAACAGCAAGCCCAAAACAAAAACAAACAAATAAAAACACACGAAAAAAGAGGATTATCTTACGCTATATGCTTATCACCAGACCTAACCATAACTTGCATTTCCTTCACAAGGAAGGCAAAGTTTTGTCACCGGTCTTTCTACAACACTTGTTTTTGTTCGAAGTCGCACGGACCTTACAAGTCCTTTCTTGTCAGGATACAGTATACTTCGAGTACCTTTCCTAGAACCCAGGATCCTCGTGGTGCTGTGGGATCCACCACCACCACAATGTCACCCGGTGAGAAACCCTTCCTTTTCTTCCATTTTTGCTTTTCTTGCAGCAATGGCAGGTACTCCCTTGTCCATCTTTTCCAGAATAAATCAGCAAGATACTGAATTTGCTTCCATCTTCTCTGGAGGTATTGGTCGGTCTTTTTAAAGAGTCCCGGTGGAAGAACGGGGTTTCCTTTCAGCAAAATTATGTGGTTTGGTGTAAGTGGTTCCAAATCATTGGGGTTGTCAGATAACTTGGTAATGGGACGGCCATTCAAGATTGCCTCCACTTCACACAATACCGTGTGTAGTCCATCATCGATGACTTGTTGGCGAAGCACTGTGTTTAAGATTCGCTTTATCATTTGAATGACCCGTTACCAAATGCCCCCATAATGTGACGTAGCGGGAGGGTTAAAAAGCCATTTAATTCCTTTCTGTCCCAACGACTGCTGTAGTTTGGCTTGGTCCATAGAAGCTAACGTTTCGGGAAGTTCTCTTTCTGCTGCAACATGGTTTGTTCCATTATCTGATCGCATTGTCAAAACTGGTCCTCGTCTACAGACAAATCTCCTTATCGCATTTATGCAAGAATCTGTGTCCAGTGAGAATGCCATTTCAAGGTGAACAGCACGACTAGCAAAACAAGTGAAAATCACTCCATAATGCTTTATAGTACTGCGTCCTCTTTTAACGTTAAATGGTCCAAAGAAATCCACACCAACATTTGTGAAAGGTGGAAGATCAGGACAGGTTCTTTCTGGGGCCAGATCAGCCATCTTTTGCTCTCCCTTTTTTCCTCTGTAGCGCCTACATATGTAGCATCTTCCAAATATTTTTCTTACAGCAGAGCTGGCCTTTGTAATCCAGTATGTTCTTCGTAGAGAGGAAAGCGTATGATTACGCCCTCCATGGCCTAGTGATTCATGAATATGACACAATATAAGAGTGGCTACATGCTGGTCCTTGGCCAAAATGAGAGGATGTTTGACATTCTCTGGCATAGCAGCTTTGTTCAGACGTCCTCCAACCCTTAACATCCCATCATCGCACACTGGGTCAAGCTTGTAAATCATACTGGTTTTCTTCACATGAGAATGACCAGATGTCAGTGTAGTTACCTCATCTTGAAACCTTTCCCACTGACAGAAACGAATGATTTCTCTCTCTGCTTTACAAATATCATCTACATTTAACACTTGTCGTTGTAAAGATGCTTTGACTCTCTGCATTTCCATTGGAATGAGGCAAGGCTTGACATTTGCCAAGCACAGCTCCTTCCTTTTCTTGCAGAGGTTCAAGAGAAGTTCCTTTAATCTGAGAATCCAGGCAACGGCTGTTTTTAGCCTTTTCCAACAAGAGTAGTGCATTATCAGTTTGTTTGTAGCAGAAGGTTCCATAGTGACTGCATTTACTGCCACATTTCTTTTGAGCTCTGGATCGGTTTCAATGTTTAGTTGTGAATTGTGAGAAGGCCATTCCTTTTCTGTCCTGTACAAAGAATTTGGGCCTTGTAGCCATTGGCTTTTAGCCAAGCCTTCTATCCTTTGGCCTCTTGTGGCCATATCTGCGGGGTTTTGTGTTGATGGGATGAATCTCCAATTTGCAATGTCAGAGGCTTCTTTAATCATGTTAGCTCTGTTGGCTACGAAAGTCTGGAATCTCTTGTCTTCATTTTTCGACTATTACAGCACTGATGTACTGTCAGTCCAGTGTTGTGACTCCTCTAGTTTCAATTGCAGCTCAGAGCGTAGCATCTTATCCACTTTCACAGCAAGAACTGCAGCAGACAGTTCAAGACGTGGGATTGTAACTGGTTTCAGAGGGGACACTCGAGATTTTCCAAGCAGGAAGGCAGTATGTATCCTGTTTGTGTCATTTTTTAACCTCAAATATGTGACTGTGCCATAGGCTTTCTCGCTGGCATCAACAAAATGATGCATCTGAGCTGAAGTTAATGGACCAAAATCTTCAGGGTTAAAACGTCTGTTTACTGCAAGGTTTTTGGTTCCTTTAAGATCTTCCAGCCAGCATTTCCATCTGTACTCAAACGTCTTGGGTATGGGATCATCCCAACCACTTTTTATCCGACATAGGTCTTGGATTATTAGCTTAGCCATCAGGGTGAAAGGAGATACCAATCCCAAAGGATCGTAGATGGAGCTGACAATGGATAACAATCCTCTTCTCGTTTGTGGCTTATCTTGTATGTTGAATTTGAATCCAAAGGTGTCGGATTCAACACACCAATGCAGTCCAAGTGCCCCTTCAACTGGCAACTTCTCTCTGTCTAGATTCAAGTCTTTAATCGCTTTGGATTTGTGTTAATCTGGAACGTGTTGAAGAACATTGCGTCTATTGCTTATCCATCTTGTGAGGTTAAACCCTCCTAATCTGCAGATATCTGACAGGTTGGTTATCATGAAGACACCATCTTCTTCTTTGGGTACACCTTTTAAGAGATCGTCCATGTAAAAGTTGCTTTTGACAGTTTCTGTCACCTCAGCTGAAAGGTTCTGCTGATTATCTTCAGCAATCTTTCTCAATGCGTAACAGGCACAGCTTGGAGAAGAGACAACACCAAATATATGAACAGTCATACAGTAGGGTACTGGTTCCTGGTTTACATCTCCATCTGGCCACCACAAAAATCTTAAAAAATCCAAATGGTCATCAGCCACCTTAACTTGATGAAACTTTGCTTGAATATCTGCCATTACAGTGATTGGTTCTTGTCTGAATCTGGTTAGAACTTCGCCCTCCCCGTCACCCTCCTCCAGAGTCTTCCCCCTCTCCGTCGCCCTCCTCCAGGGTCTTGACCCTCTCCGTCGCCCTCCTCCAGGGTCCCCATTCCCCAGACTCACCTGTTCCCGGCTCCTGTTTCTCCGTCTCCGGCCCCCCAATCTCCTCTGGTCCCTGGTCCCCTTGTCTTTTGTTTGTCGGTTGTCTTGTGGGCGTCTCGTATCCGCCCCTTGAGGGGAGGGGTACTGTCATGGTCTGCGTCTCCCTCATGTGTCTCCTTGTGTTCTCCATCTCTCTCTGGGTTCTCCTTATGTGTCTCCTAGCGTCCTCATGTGTCCTTGTCTGCATCTTCCTCATGTGTCCCCTGATCTGCAGCCTCTCTAGGTGTTCCCCCTCCCCAGGTATCCCCCCAGGACCTGTGCTCCCGCGGTCTCCCTTAGTCACACCTCTGTAGTTTTTCTTTCTGTAGTTTTTTCCTATAGGTTCAGCTTTTCATTTATTAGTCTCTTTTTAGTGTGTTTCTTTCTCCACTGGTTTTTTAGTTCTCCTCAGATCATTAGTTGTTTATCTTAATCTTGTCTTAGGTCAAGTTACTCTCCCCTCACTGATTAGTTAATCCATCTTGCGGTTCCTTCTGCCCGTCTCGCTACCATGGGGAGCAGAGCTTTCAGCCGCTCTGCTCCTCGTCTCTGGAACTCACTTCCCCCAGACATCAGGAACATCGACAGTTTTACCCTTTTCAAAACAAAAATCAAAACACATATGTTTAAATCTGCCTACAACCTCTGATTTTATTGAACTGTTTCTTTGTTTCTTTCTTGTTTGGGTTTTATTATTGTTTTATTGTATTTTAGTAAGTGTTTTCTGTCAAGTGACCTTGGGTGTCCTGAAAGGCGCTTTTAAATAAAATGTATTAATATTATTATTATTAATTGATTTCACTAGGTTTCTCTCCCCACACACCTGCAGCTCATCTCCCTCTCATCCTGCCCTAGTGTATTTAACCCTGTCTGCGTCTCAGTGTGTTGTGGGTTCATTGTTTTGTGTCAGCCTCATCTCGTCCACCTCTCTAGCTTTTTGAATCTCTAGGTTTAGTTAATAGGATTTTTGGATTTAGATTTTTGGCGCCCTGCATTCTCTGGATTTACTCCTTAATAAAGGACTTTTACATTTCTTTCACCTCCTGCCTCGTTTATCTGGTTCTGCATCTTGGGTCCTAACTTCTCTCCAAAACCACCTCGTGACAACATGATTTCTTTCTTTTTAGTTTAATGGCCGATTGCATAAACAAACTGTAACTTGAAGTCTCAAGGGATCTTGTGATCTCGCGAATCCAACGAAAAGCACAGTGAGGAAGATGTGCCGCCATTATTTTAGAAGTCCAGGGGTCTCATTTTTCAAACATTGTGTAGAAACCTTACTAGAACCTTACTTAAGCGCAGCAAAAAAAAGTACTTGCGTCAAGTAGGTTTGTGATCTATCAAACATGGAGTACGCACAGCTGCACGCAGTCTCCGCTTCATAAATCAGAAACTATCTAGAAATGTTCTCGGCTGCGTTTTAGTCACATCCCGCCCTCACCACACCCACTTACTGCCATAAACAGTCAATGCAAAGTGCCTTGTGGATCTCATGCATATACATAAGCCGGCTGTAGCAGCGCTCCGCCAATGACGATGGCGACCGTAGATCAAGGCAGCTCAAGGAAGCACAATTTCACAGAAGCAGAAATTCAGGTACCTGTGGGTGAGGTGGAGAAATGAAAGGAAGTACTTTTGCAAAACAAATAAGAGAAAATCCACGGAGTGGCACAGCGTTGCTGAAGCCGTCAATGTTGTGAATTCTTCAGAGAGATCTGTGGCGGATACATAAAAAATTATCCATTTGATATTCGATCCCCAGACTCCCGGGTGAAAGTCACTCACACTAACAGTCACCCAAACAGAGATCTACCTTGTTGAAGTAAGCCAGGACGCATCATCAATCGGGCCACAGTGACAGGACACACTGTCACAGACGCATGACATTCTGTCTCAATCTGTCCCCCTGCTGTTATTCTGCATTCTGTATTCTGCGCTTCAGGCTGTGTGCGCGCGCGTGTGTGTGCACGCATGTGTGTGTATGCCCGCGTGTGTGGGGTCTTGTTCTGTGTGAAAACAAAGCAGTACAAGTGATAACGCTACGGGATTTCATACCTGGCTCATCTTGAACAAGCCCATTTTTTCATTCTTCAGGGACCCATGACCCGTTCCGACCCAAGACTTGTGCCCGGCCGGAACGCGCCAGATGCGGATGCGTGATGAAACGGCGCAAAGCATCATGGAACGATGAGTGCTTCTAATCGGCGCCCTTGTTAACCTACGCTCTCGGTCACATCAGCTGTGAAGCGCTGCGAAGTGCCACGAAGCCTCGTGCCGTGCAGCGATCGTTTCAGCGTGAGCTCTATTTTTTCGTGAACTGTGAGTGAGTCGAGTCAATTCTGGCAGGAAGTCAAACCAAAGCAGGCTGGTAAATTTAACAAAATAAAAGAACAATGTCTAAATAAAACGCTGCGATTGATAAATGTGATCTTTTTGTGTATCTAAACAGACTAGAGAGATGAAAATGAACACACACACACACACACACACACACACACACACACACACACACACACACACACACACACACACACACACACACACACACACACACACACACACACACACACACACACACACAGCAAGGGGTGGGGGGTTCTGAAAACAGTAGGCGTGAGCAAAAGCGCTCCTTGAAAATTCTCGCCTGTTGTGAACGGGGACCGGACAGTACACGAATGAGCAATCTTCTCGGCGCTTCTCAGCTGGCGTGTTCCGGGCGTTAGGTTTTGAGCTGAAGAGAGCGGTAGACTGACGTTTTAAGGAGAATTTTGAGTTTTCTAAATAAATGCATCAAATACAACATTAATGGCCACTCACTTATACAAGTTATCAGCCAAAACAAGTTGATTGTAGATAACCTAATGGATATATAACGGAGCCAAAGGATATAAAGTCAGTGCAACAGTGTGACATGCAACAAGTTCACAGTTGACGTTTTTCGGGCTTTTTTTTTATATAAAGGAAACCTTATTTATGTCTCACTCTATTCTCTCCTCTAAAACACACCCCATCTAGCTTAATGTTCAATTTGTGTAGTGAGTCCTCCTGTCAGAACCATCGTTGCTGAATTCCTGGCTTTTATTTAAAGTATAAAAAGCGCCTCTTTTATTGACATCACATCATACTACTGTAGTGTTTCGCGGCTGTCCAATCAGCGGCCGACAGGAGGGCCTGTGCCGGTGCGTCTAACCAATTAGCGCATAGCGTGAGCTCTGCTCACACAGTTACGTCACTTTTGAATGGTTGTTTGGTCGGAGGGGCAGGCGGCGCGTGAAGAAGGAATGAAGCCTGTCTTGTCAGTTTAAGACATTCAACTGCGTCCCTACAGCTGTTTTTACAAATAAGCTGAAGTTAGACACGAAGTAATTAATCGCATCATTACGGAGTTTAAAAGGTCGAGAAACGAACCTCTGCTGTTTTCATATTATTTTTAAAGTAATCTTTAAACGATGTGGACGTTCCTGGGAGTCGCGACCTTCACATTTATTTACAAAAAGTTGGACCTGTTTCAGGCTCTGGTTCGTAAGGAGTTGCTCCTGTCAGCTATCTTGTTTATTGCAGCCGGTCTGCTGCTTTCATACGTGAGGTTTTTTCATGGACACAAACGCTCAGTGTCTCGTGTTGTCAGTTTACCTTTAAGGTTTTTTACTTTCTTACCTCTAATCAAACATTTAGTTCCTCAAACTGAAACACAGAACAACAGGAAGGCAGAGAACAGCAAAAAGGTGAGAACAAAAATAGAAGCGAAGAAAATGTGAAAATTTTGACTTTTTTGTGTGTTTCGTTCTTGTAAAGTTTGAGTCTCAGTGTTCTTTATACTATATGTGCAGAATAAGAGAAGAGGAGCAGCAGACTCCCATGCATCTGAGCATGGCTCTCCCCGTGGCTCCTCAAAGGGCCCAGGGCCAGATGTGGTGATAGTTGGGGCCGGGGTCCTCGGTTCTGCCATGGCTGCTGTTCTGGCTCGGGATGGGAGGAGGGTGACGGTGGTGGAACGGGACCTGAAAGAGCCCGACAGAATAGTCGGAGAGCTGCTGCAGCCAGGAGGGGTCAAAGCTCTTGGAGAGTTGGGATTGGAAGGTTGGCTCTGACTGGCGGACTGTCACACAAAAACCGCATGAAAAAGCGGAAAACTTAGAGGAAATAACTGAATATAAAACATACATTTAAGAGAACAGAGAGACATGAAACAGAGTCCGTTATAAGAAACTGCCTTACATGGCTTGTGCAGAATGTGTGATAAAGTATTCATGAAGGGTGTGTGTTGTGTTATTCTAACACATTGATGTTGTGTTTGGCTCCAGGTTCAGTGGAGGGTCTGGATGCTCATCAGGTGAATGGCTATGTGATCCACGACGTAGAAAGCCACACAGCGGTAGAGATCCCCTACCCTCAGGTGAAGGGCAGCATCCAGACAGGATGTGCCTTCCATCATGGTCGCTTCATAATGGGCCTGAGGCAAGCAGCCAAAACAGAGCCAAAGTAAGAACCACCATGTTGTGAAAAATAAGACAGATACGAGTTCCTCTGTAAGAGCAGACCTGTTCAGGTGATGTTTCGCTCTAATTGCGTCCCCTAGTGTCACGTTCATAGAAGGCACTGTGACCAGTTTGCAGGAGGAGGATGACCGTGTAACTGGAGTCCAGTATTTGGATAAAAACACTGGAAACATCAAGGTGAGTGGGAGGAGGACTCTGTCTGCAGTCAGTTTCACCTAACAGAGTGAGGAGGGTTTCAATGCTCATAATGCTAGTAACTGGGTGACTCCTGCTGATGAATAGGTGTCTCTGTACAACAGGAGATCCATGCAGCTCTGACTGTGGTGGCTGACGGCTGCTTCTCCAAATTCAGAAAGAATCTGGTCACTGGGAAAGCTCGCATCTCCTCTCATTTTGTTGGATTCCTCATGACGGTAAGCAGGGCAGAAACAAGCCCAGTTTTACTTATCAGCACATAAGAAGCATATATGAAAATATTGATAACACTGGTGTTAAGACGCAAACTATTGATAAAGAGGGAACTATGGTGCCCTGGTATCTGTCTGTGGTGGCAGTCTGGCACAGCATGAACTTGCATGGTTCAACAAGGCTGTTGGCTTTGCCTACATCAAATGTAGACATTGTGTGTTCTTTTGAAGATAAGCAGTAACTATTCAGTGAGAATGCATTTGCTAAAAGGACCTTAAAAAGACATATCAGACAGAATGATGAAATAGAAAAGGCAGATACAAATGAGATCAACAGAAGGAGCAAATTAGTGGATATATATATATATATATATATATATATATATGTGTATATATATATGTATATATAAATATATGTGCTATATATAAACATGCTATATGCTATATATATATATATATACATATATATATATACATATATATACACACATATATATACACACACACACACACACACACATATATAAATATATACACACACACAGTCCGTGCCCAGCGCAGCCACTCCCGATAGGACACGCGCTCCTGCATTTTGCGCTAAAGGTGCATCACTGCTGTAAGACGCACAGCGCATTCACCCCTGTAAGCACAGACAGAGGAGACACAAAAAAAGACGAGTTATCCAACACTGTGCACGTTCCCGCAATGACAGCAGCAGCACCTAAACAGCCAGTGGTTCAATGGTTAAATGCTCCGACAGGCAGGAGGATGGAGCTGGACATATATCCAAACAGAAATATAGATCATTAGCAAACTCCGAGCGGGTTGGAGGAGACTGGTCGCTGCTGCTCTTGGGAACGACCCTCGGGTGAAAAAGATGCATCCTGAAGTTCATTAAGGTTCTGGACATTGTGGGACTGTGTTGGTTGACATGGCTCTCTCTCGCATTGTGTGGGACAGTCCCGCATTTTCATCACTTTTCTCACGTCCCACAAATTGAGACTCATGTCCCGCATTATTAACAGTCTCCCAATTCTAGTTTCAATCTTGCGTGAACTGTGCGGAGAAAGCTGCTATCAATCGAACTAGGAGGCGGGACTTTACCGCAGGTCCCAAGCGCTTGGAGCGCCCACCCGATCCACCAAAGCAGAAGCGTCATGGTGCTAAAATAAACTCCTGGGCTAAACGTGTTCAGGGAGACTCTGACAGAGTGAGGAGTCTGATGTGATACGAAGCAGAAAATCAGAGTCACATAAAACAAGTTGGTCAGAAGCAGGTTTCCCAGTAATTAGACAGGTCCATTCTAACACAGACAAGGTGCTGTGCTTGTTGTTTCAGATGCAAACAAGTTAAACTCTTTTAGAGCACATGGAAGAAACCCTGAGAGAATTAAATGGAAGCCTTCATTAATTATTCTCAGAACTTTGAAGACTAGAGGAACTATCACTAGATTAGATGGGTTGTTTTTCCCAGAGATTCAAGTCAGTGAAGTTTTTTTTCTCCCCTAAATATCTACTATAATAGATTTGCAGTCATTTTTGAATAAACACAATTTAGTTTCTACATTAAGAATGAAAAAATAGCAACAAAACGTATGGATATTTTTTTCAATGGGATGCTTATTGTAGTGTAAAATTTATTTAAATCTAGCTTAAATAGATCTANATGGTTTAAAGTAATTTTAATTCAAGTTATTCAGAGCCACTGTAGAAGTCCAAAGAGCCTGAGTTAAGCTGCGGTAACTAGAGAGGAGCGGTAAAATAGTCTGAAAGCTTTTCTGTTAGCCTGTTCAAGTTGAATCAATCAATCAATCAATCAATCAATCAATCAATCAATCAATCAATCAATCAATCAATCAATCAATCAATCAATCAAAACTTTATTAATCCCAGAGGGAAATTAGTAGCCTAGTGAACTAGACCAAATTCTTGCTTTGCAAAGAATGGTCTAGGCACGCTCCATTGGAACCTCAGCAGCTCCTACCAGGACTCTGGCTAGCCAATCACAGCTCTCTAGAGGGGTTTCAAACACATAAAGAGCTGTGATTGGTCCATAATGGTGGGCCAATCATAGTGCTTTATCTGCTTAGTGAACAAATCACAGAGCTTTATCCGCTTTGTGGGCGAATCAGGGCACTCTATATGCCTGGTGGGTGGGATGATGCAAAAGAGTGAAACAAGAGTATGTCACATTCATTGTCCAGTGGAATGTGGAGATCATTTGAAAGACAACGGTAGAACCCGCCCCACAACCGAGAGCCGTCAATGGAGCATGGCCAGACTAAATAATACATTTATTTAGTCTGGCTTGCCAGGCTAGGAAATTAGAGTTTCAGTACACACAATTCAGAGATCAGACATACATGGGCAAGACACATGACAAGAATTGGTGACTGTGGTCTTTCGCAACATGAGTCGCGCTACCTTAATAGATGAAAAGGGGATTACATGAGGATAAATTGGGGGAGGGAAAAAAGGCATACCAGAGTTACTCCCGGCAGGGCGTAGCTTTACTATGCAAAAAAAAAAAAAAAAAACGCCTCAAACATATAAGCACGAACATCACAGTTCACAACATGAGACTCCGATAGGGAGGTGGGGGGGCTGGGATCCTGTTTCCCCAGCGGGAGCAGCCCTGTATGGCGCTCAGCCAACTGTAGCCACAGGTGGGAGGGAGATCTTGGTAGGAGCGCAGAGCACATTGATTCCTGCAGGCTGATGACCTTGCTAGGCAGAAGTCCACAATCCAAAGGCGGGGTGGGGGGTCGGGTTTTCACAGCATCTGTCTGCATTCCTTCCTTCGTGGGGGTTGTTGTTAGCAGCTTGAAGGCTGCCTTGCCATCAGATTTGGATAACAAGACTTTGTTTGGGTCAGGCAGAGATAATTTTCCTCTCAGCCTTCAGTCTGTAACCGATCATTCAAATCCTCCAGTGAAGTCAATTTAGGTTTTAAACATCTCCACACCGTCCTGTAACCCTCTCCGAGATGACATCCATTTTGCGCACTAATACCGGTAACGCAGCTAGGACATTGTCCAGCTTACGGTTCACCTCGAGTAACGTCCCAGTCTGTGAGGCATCTGCCCGGGCGGTGCTTTCCGTGGGTGCGGGTCGCCCTCCATTCGCTCCCGTCTTCCCAAATTTCCAGAAAACCAGATATCCTCCCACCCAATCAGAAGAAATCCAGTGATCATCAGGCCAAATATCCACATATCTTCGACATCCTCAATGGACAACTGAGAGAGGCATATGATCCTCCACACCTTCCAGGAATCGAGCGCATATCCCACTGCGTGTGTCCCTTGAGGGCAAGTGGGAGCCCCCTCCTCCATTCTCATCGTAGAAAAAATCTTATCAATCGCGTTGAATGACCAGTTAATTAAGTCCATTTCCAAAAAATAGGGATTTTCAGAAGAAATGCAGAGAAGCGCTCTGTAGGCAGACAGGACAAAGAGCCTTGGGAAAAAAAGATAAGGGAGCAAAAGCAGAAACGTCTGTACTCTGCGAGTGCCGGAACACAGTGACCTCAAATAACATGTATAGAACATTAAACATATTATGATGATGATAGTAATAATTGTATGTATATTTAACAGTGACTTCATAGCTAAAAAGCAGAATAGATTTTCTTTAGTGTTGCATTAGAATTTTACGTTGTCCCACATTGAGAAGTCTCTGCCCCACATTTTGCGAGTTGGGATCTGGTCATCCTAGTTCCCGGTGACCGTTAGATTCCACCAAGGCTGGCCTTGGTCACCGATTATGTCATAACTTTTATGGACAAGATTTCTAGGCTCAGACAAGAAGTTGAGGGGATCCATTTTGGCCATCTGTTTGGCCTGTCATTTTTGCAGATGATGTGGTCCTGTTGGCTTCATCAGGGGGCTCGGAGTAAATCCACTGCTCCTTCACATCGAGAGGAGCCAGTTTGACTTGGGCATCTGAGTAGCATGCCTCCTGGGAGTGTCCTTGGTGAGTTTTTCTGGGCACGTTCAGCTGGGAGGAGAACCCAGTGAAGACCCAGGACACACTTGAACAAGTATGTTCCCTGGCCAAGGAACACCTTGACATCCTCCCACATGTAGGTGGAGGGAGACTATTGACTTACTCACTGGGGTAGACCCCAACATACTGGCACCAAGATGGGGGTCAAGCAGGAGTTTGCCCACCCCTGCATTGCGCCTCTCAGTTAGGGAAATTCCAGAGAGGTAGAGTGTCCAACCCCTAAGAAGGAGATTTGTTCCTGAGCCAGAGCCATGCATCGAGGTGAGACCGATTATATCAAGTTGGAATCTCTTAACCTCATACACCATGTCACACTCTTTCCCCACGAGAGGGGTGATATGCCACGTACCAAGACCCAGCTTCTGATGGACATCGAGGGGATGGGGGGTGGGGGGTGGCTGTCAGTCACTTCCTCTGCGCCGCAGCTCTCCTGATCTGATCTGAGATAATTTAACCTAAATGAGATTAGAATGTGCTTCAATATCATTTAAGCTACTGTTGGTCCCCACAGGACTGCTCCCAGTTTAAGGTCAACCATGCTGAGCTGGTGCTGGCCAATCCCAGTCCAGTTCTTATCTACCAGATCTCCTCCTCCCACACCAGGGTGCTGGTAGACATCAGGGGAGAGATGCCTCGGGATCTCTCCCAGTACATGGCTGAGAAAATCTACCCCCAATTGCCAGGTAAGCAACCGTCAAAAGACCTTCTGTTTGTGATTGGTGTTGTTTTCTAGATGAGGGATTACAGCTGTAGGATGGAAAAATATTGATTATGAATTCTGAGGTGGTGGAAGGCAGGATGACCTACACTGTACTGAATGCAGGATTTGACATTTATGAAGTTCTATTTAGCTCAAATATCAAAGCCAAAGAATCAGAGCAGCAGCTCCAATAACCCTGATGCAGGTCCCAGTGGATGGCTGGAGTCTGTCAAACTGATACAATGATAAATGGCTGTTACCAGCGTGTTCCTGTAGGTTTTCATTCAAGTTAAAGGCATGCTGTGTTTCCTTTCATTAGAGCATTTAAAGGAGCCTTTCATAGTGGCACTGCAGAATGATCGACTCAGGTCCATGCCTGCTAGCTTCCTCCCTCCATCCCCCGTCAACAAACCAGGTACGCTATTTATATGGACTAATTTCAGGTTGGAAAAAATCTCTGAAAAACTGATTTGTGAAAAATAACTTGGAAAAATGATTTTTTTGTCAAAATGCTCAATGAAACAATGTAAGACATTGTCCTAATTTTTGTCTAATTATTATGGTTTTGTGATAAAACTTGAAGCAAATGGATGCTCCATCCAAGGCTTTACCCTAAAAAGATACATTAAATACATAATATCTTCAGGAAACAATTTTACATAACAGGACATCGGCTTTTTGCTGGGAGTAGCAAATAAAATCTGTGAAGATAAATCTTTTGCTGCATCAGTTACTTTCAGTTATAGTGGGATGCGAAAGTTTGGGCAGCCTTGTTAATCTTCATGAGTTTTCTGCACAAATCGTTGGTTGTTGCAATGAAACATCTCAGTTAAATATGTCATAGAGGAGACACATACAGGGATATTTGAGAAGTGAAATGAAGTGTAGAAGATTTACATTAAGTGTGCAATAATTGATCAAACAAAATTAGGTAGGCACATCAATTTAGGCACTGTTGTCATTTTGTTGATTTCAAAACCTTTAGAATTAATTATTGCAATTCAGAATTGGTTTGGTAAGCTCAGTGACCACTGATTTACATACACAGGTGAAACAAATTATGATGAAGAGTATTTAAGGGGCCTAATTGTAAATTTCCCTCTTCTTTGAATATTTTCTGAAGAGTAGCCACATGGGGGTCTCAAAACAACTCTCAAATTACCTGAAAACAAAGATTGTTCACCATCATGGTTTAGGGGCAGGGGTATTCAATTCCGGGCCTGGAGGGCCAGTATCCAGCACATTTTAGTTTTTACTCCCTTTGAACACACCTGATTTTAGAGAAATCACTAAAACATGCTGTATAATGGCCCATAACTGATGATGAATCAATATTAAATCATCAAGTGGACTCATTCGGTGTATTTAAGATCTGAAATAAGGCATTTCAAGAAAAAATGTTTATGTTGATTCATTCATTACTGTAAAGCAGTCAAGACACTATTAAATCACTTTAGATAAAACATTCATTGTAGATAAAAAAGAACATGATTGTAATTAACTTGTAAAGTTAGGAGATCATTTATGAGACCAAAATAAGATCTTCTTTAAAGTTAGAAAGAGTCTCGTCTTCTGCAGGAGACTTTTGCCTGCAGAGAATGAAGCAGGAGAGAGATTTTTATGACGGCGTATCCAAATGGCAAGCTTAGGGAAGGTAAATAGGGGACTGTTTTGGTATGAAGAAGCACACAATAATCCAGGCAGATGAAACCGTTTGGACACTTAATGTCTGATGACCTCTGCCCACTGGTAAGTTTGTGTTAGGGTTAGGGTTGTTGGTTGTTGACAAATGTCATAACCTTTGCATTACATGGCCTTTTACTACGCTACACCACAGAGCAGCGCCAAAGACATCATCTAGCTGCAGATGGAGTCACTGTGCATTGTTACTATTTGATACACACACAGGAGATGCTGGATGTGAGAATGATGCAGAGGAAGCCTATTCTCCGACCACAGTACAAACAGAGCCGCTTGACATTTGCTAAAGCACATTTGAATAAGCCAGCTTAATTTTGGAATAAGGTGCTGTGGACTGATGAAACTAAAATGGAGTTATGTGGGCACAATAAGGTCCATATGAATGTATGGTTCTGGTACTTTGTTTTATGCATGGAGGAAAAAGAATACAGCATACCAAGAAAAACACCTGCTACCTAAAGTAAAATATGAAGATGGTTCCATCATGCTGTGGGGCTGTGTGGCCAGTGGGACTGGGCATCTTGTTAAAGTTGAGGGACGCATGGATTCCACTCAGCAGATTCTTGAGTCCAGTGTCCAGGAATCTGTGACAAATCTGAAGCTGCGCCGTGGTGGGATCTTTCAACAAGACAATGACCCTAAAAACTGTTCAAAATCTATGAAAGCATTCATGCAGATGAACAAGTAAAAAATTCTGGAATGGCCATCTCAGTCCCCAGACCTGAATATTACTGAAAATCTGTGGTGTGAGTTAAAGAGAGCTGTCCATGCTCAGAAGCCATCACACCTGAATGAACTAAAGATGTTTTGTAAAGAAGAATGGTTCAAAATAACTTCAACCAGAATCCAGACTTTCATTGGAAGCTATAGAAAGTGTTAAGAGGCTGTTATTTCTGCAAAAGGAGGATCTACTAATTATTGAGTTCATTTCTTTTTTGGGGCCCAAAATGTATGCACCTGCCTAATTTTCTTTAAACAATTATTGCACACATTATATAAATCCTATAAACTTTGTTTCACTTCTCAAATATCACTGTGTGTCTTCTTTTTATTTAATGGAACATTTTTTGTAACAACCGATTTATAAAGGAAAATTATGAATGGTGATTGTTGTTAGCCTCGCCGTTTACCCAGGGCCCACTGCAAGAGGGGGCCCTGAGACAGCCTTGCATAAAATCGTTTTACTGTGTGTTGATATTAGCTCTCAGACGGAAAGCTGCATTCATGTGACATGTTCAGTGTTTAAAACCTTCAGTTTCACCATCAAGATCAATTATAAATTCATTAGTATTATTAGAATTATTACCACAGCCGCCACCAATAATTTTGTGGACCTTGCCGTAAAAACGGGTTCGCTCTGTGTGGATATTTCAGCTCCTTCCCTCCTTCGCTCCTGCATGTGCTTCATTGATATGGGGTGTTACGTGCAGGTGTGTTGCCCAGTGGACAGTAAAAAAAAAATATTATTTTTATTTTCTCTGTAGTTCAAGGTATAGTGTTTTAAGAAAAAAACTAAAAAGAAGATCTTGGTTTTAGGTACACTGTAGCAGGATGGCTCAATATCACTGTAAAAGTTTCTCCTGTGTTCACTGGAAGAGATTTTTATTATTGTTCATTCATATGTTTATTCTTTATTATTTTTTACTGTTTTTCACTGTTTTTTTTTAACCCCAAAACTGTCAAAACTAAGAGTAGACTCACCTCTTACATCAGGAAGAATCCACGCGTTTCGAGCGTCATCCGTTCTTTCATAATCTGTTGTCGAATTGTGATCGGCAGAAGCTTTTCCGGTTCGCGCCTCACTTTTTCTACAGCAGCGGCCCAAAACGATCTCCTAACCCATGGATTTTCTGTTTCCTGAGCATGTGACGTGTGACGTACATGGATGAAGATCGGCTTTAGAGCTGGGATGTTTGTTCTCACGGTACAGGGGCTTGTCCCGACTCCCACACAGTACCAAAAATGCAAATGACAACTGTAGTCGTCATTGGCAGTCAACGTTTAAACTGACGACTTTTGTCGTGAATGGCAGTGAATGAGTTAACCATCTGCAGGTGGTTCAGACAGGTGGCTTCTGACCAAGTCCTCCAAACACACCTACATCACCCCACTTCTCCTCCAGCTTCACAGGCTACCAGTCAACTCCAGGGTTCATTTCAAGATCCTGGTTCTGGGGTCTCATTTATAAAACATTGCAAAGAATCCTTGCTAAAACCGTACTTAAGCTCCGCAAAAAAATTTACTGACACCAAGTAAGTTTGTGATCTCTAAAACATGGAGTACGCACAGCTTCACGCAATCTCCGCTGTATGAATCACACTCTACCTAGACATGTGCTCAGGTGTTTCTGGATCACATCCCACCCTCAACACGCCCACTTTCTGCCATAAATGGTCAGTACAAAGTGCCTTGTGGATCTCATGCATATACATAAGAGGCCAAAAAAAAGATGGTTTGCCATCGCCAACGTGTGTCTGCCACTGGCAGAGGCCCTAGCAGGTCTGATCCCCCCACCGCTCGCCATTAAGATCTCAGCAGTGCTCGGACCGGTGAGCATGCATGGCATCATGCTGGAGAATGATAGCCTGGCAAGCCAGACTAAATAAATGTATTATTTAGTCTGGCAACGCTCCATTGACGGCTCTCGGTTGTGGGGCGGGTTCTACCTTTTGTCTTTCAAATGATCTCCGCATTCCACTGGACAATGAATGTGACATACTCTTGTTTCACTCTGTTGCATCATCCCACCCACCAGGCATATAGAGTGCCCTGATTGGCCCACAAAGCGGATAAAGCTCTGTGATTTGTTCACTAAGCAGATAGAGCACTATGATTGGCCCACCATTATGGACCAATCACAGCTCTTTATGTGTTTGAAACCCTTCTAGAGAGCTGTGATTGGCTAGCCAGAGTCCTGGTAGGAGCTGCTGAGGTTCCAATGGAGCATGCCTAGACCAAACTTTGCAAAGCAAGAATTTGGTCTAGTTCACTAGGCTAGGAAAATGAGGGAGACACTGACCATGTAGAGGAGAGTGGTAACGCTTAAGCCTTTTATTAATACACATCAAATGTGCCCGTCATTAAAATATAAAAACAAAACCAAATCTCATAGTTTCGCCACCGTGACTCTGGACAAAGTGTCCAACGAGGCATCCTGTGCGGCGACTGAAGATGTGGCTGCAGGGTCAGCCTGTCCCACTAGTGTGCCTCGGGCACACCTGTAATTGGCCGTGTGCTAACTGACACTGTCCTGCAGGCACAGCGGGACATGATTAGTGCGGTGAGCGAAGTACGAGAAGAACTGCACAGAATACGTGATGTCCTGATTGAAATTTCAGGAACACCTAAAGAAATGGCAAAAAAATTAAAGATGGAAATCATGCCTTCTGTGTTGGTCCTATAATTGACGCATGGCATTCTGTCCCATTCCGGCCCCCTGCTGATATTTCGCATGTCGGGGTGTCCTCCTGCAGCAATCCCGAGGGACAACAGACATCCATTACAACACAGTAAAAAGTCCAACGTGTTGTGCAAAAAAATGCTATTTTTAGCACATTTTAAGTCTGACGTGTTGCTACCAGACGCACAGTGTGAGCTGAAACTGAGTGCTACAAATGAAAAAAGTCGCAGTGTCTGCAGAATATATAGAAATACAGACTAAAATGCATAATCTTCTAGAGGCTCTGAGTTCGCTTGCAGAAGTGAAATTTGCATGTGGATGTCAGGTGCTGCAGCATCGAGGATGTGGTGTATTGGTTGGCTAAATTCATTTTACAGTATTTACACTGGACTACATTTTCCGCCTTGGTCCCACATCTTTGACATTTCTTGTCTTTTTTTGCACTCCACCGGGTCCACGTTGTCCGCCATGGTTTAAGAGAAAGTTAAGTTACATTCGCTACTCGCGTGTGCATTCAGTGCAGTGTGTATGTGTGTCACTTATTTTGGTCCGGGTGAAACATGACCCCGGGCAATTGCAAAGCCATGAATTAATTAAACATCAATTAAACGAAGCCTCGAGGAAGCGAATTTGACTCAAGGATTTTTTGTACTCGAATTATTAGAGGTACTCGAGGAATTGTTTCAGCCTTAGTCGACTCAGTGGTCTCCTTCAATACGCAGCTGAAAACTCACTTGTTCAAGCTGGCTTTTGCGTGACCTTTGTCATCAGGGATTCACTAATTTCCCTCTCTCCTATTCATTTTTTCTCTTCATTTCCTTACTTTTTTTAATCACAATTTTTTTCTCATTTGAAACATATTTAAATCTTTTTTATATATTTATTTTTCTGTGAAGCACCTGGTGATTTTTATCTTGAGAGGCGCTATATAAAATATTCTTTTCTTTTTTATTTCTTTCACAGTTTTGGCGGTGTTGCACATTTCTATGTAACACCCTGTATTGATGAAGCACTACGGTCAAGAGCTTGATTAAGCCGTGTGGAAATTCCTCATTAAATTCCTTTGTTTTAGCACAGATTCTGGGTCAGCAACTTCTGTTTTATCTGTTAGGTTTAAAATATCTTACCAACTTGTAATAAATCTTTCATTAAGGGAGCTGCCATCTTTGTTATCAGAATTGGCTCCACCCACTGACTTTAATGGGTGAGGTTGACAGAAAAAAAATGTTGATGAACAGACCATGAAACAATGAATTAAATTATGATATGAATGAATGTATGCATGTCACGGTGGGGTTCAGGCAGTAACCCAATCGCAGGAATAACAAGCCTTGGTTCTAGTTCAGGGTGTTTTGCTAACCAAAATTCACCACACACAGTGGGGAAAAAATCGTCAGAAGTAACAAGCACGAAGGCACACTGGCTCTATCAAGCAATACAGAAAAGACAATGCCACAGTGAGGGCTGGAAAACAGTGGCTTAATTAAGGATGGTAATTGGGCAATTGCAGTCAGCTGCAACACTCCAGAGAAGCTGGGGGGGGGGGGGGGGGGGGGGGCCTGGAAGGAGCTGCAGCTGACCTGCACACAACACAGAAACAGAGATGATCAGAAAACCAGTAACAGAAACCAAAACCTGAATAAAAAGAAACAACTCATAACAATGTATGTATGTTTGTATGTATGTATATGGGGAGAAAAAAAGTTTCAAAAGATCTGTGCGTGCGTATCTAAATTTGTGTGTGTGTGTGTGTGTGTGTGTGTGTATCTAAATTTGTGTGTTTGTATCTAGATTTGTGTGTGTATGTAACTCTTGATTTGTAGCTTGCTTACATTTTTGTGTGAAACTTCAGTTCTTACACATACAAATCATTGAATACGCATACACAAATAACCTGGTACACATGGACAAAACTACATTACACACAGATCAGTTTACAAGTACAAAAATCCTTTTGAGACTATTTTTACACCTGACTGATTTGAATGCTCGGTGGAAGCTGGGAAATTAAAATTTCCTTTGGATTTAGTCTAAACTTGTGTTGACGGGACAAATATGTTTTTCTGTAGAAAAATATAGTATCTCAGGATCCTGTAGTTATTAAAGATAGACCTACATTTAATTTTTAATAATCAAAAATTGTTTATTTAGACATATGTGTTTGTGAGCCATGAAAACAAAATGAAAGGGTTATAAGAAATGACTAATAAATGGCAGAGTGGTTCTCTGACTGGAAAAAAGCAGGGTTCAAAAGCAGAGAAGTCATGAGAAGATGGTACGGAGTCATAGGGCGTCTAAGTCACACACATCTACTTTCGGGCCCTGGAAGAATTAAACAATGAATGCAAGTCAATGCAATGCTCTTTTCTAATTCCACTTATGTGCCATGGATTTCACATATGATATCTGTGAATTTTAAAGACACATTTTGATACCTAGAACTTGCTTATTTTTGAACGAGGGGAAACGCTATTTTAGGTTTAGTGTGAAAACAAACCCAGGAGTACAAATGTGCTTCACGGAAGTGAGGTCATCAAACCAGAAACAGAAAACTGAGGGAAAATGGCTGTAAGTTCAGCGAACTTCAAATCCTTCCTTCAGGAGGAAAGAACCACTATAAACCTGTGACTGGTGTGGTTGAAACACCCATCATTAATTTTCATTTAAATAGTTTATTATTGTGCACACACAGAAACTGGCCCAAGAGCCACTTCCTTGTCTGGGGACAGTGTGCCAATCTTTCAGACCTATAAAACATCTTAAATTGACTAAAATAATAGCTGTCTCATTATAACCTGACTGCAAAGCATGCAGGATTTACTTTTACTTACTTCAGAGGAAAGATCACCAGGACACTGCACCATCTTCTTGTGTCTTCTCCCGGTTTGAAGCCTGCTTTTTCCAATCAGAGAGTTACTCTGTCATTTATTAGTCATTTCTTTTAAACTTTTGACTACATTTTCATGGCTCACAAACACATACGTCTAAATAAACAGTTTTAGATGATTAAAAATTAAATGTTACACCCCTTCCCAGGCTAGGAGATCCTAGAAGGGGGTAACACAGTTAAACAGATCCACACCAAAGGAAATAATGAAAAAGGCATAGCCTCTGCTTGAAAAAGGTTTATTAAACCTAGATTGCCCCTCTACAAAAGGTAGAGGGCACACACAAAACGGGTTCTTAAACTAAATATACTGGATATAACTAAAGGTGGTTGCTATAAAACACAACATAGATTAAACTAGAAAGAGATGGTTAGCAAGTGAGTAAATCTTAAGGCAGGAACTACTAAACAACGTGAGCCAACAACCAGACACAGCCAAAGCTGATAGAGCTCATAAGAGCTCAAAAAGGCACATAAAGAGCATAAGCGTTCATTTCAGCTCATAAAAGCTCATAACACAAAGGGAACTTATCCCAGTCACCAAGTCTCTCCTGAACAAAGCTCCCTGTAGCTGTGGCTGTGGAGAGCACCAGACAGAAACTGACACCCTTCTCGAATGGGTGACAAACACAAGTCTTTAAAGGCAGCTCATCAAGAGCTGATTTGCTCCAGCTGGGCCTGGTAGGAGCCATGGAGTGTCACTCTCCATGGTGCTGATCATGCTGAGTGTGAGCTGGAGCGCTGCTCTCCAGGGTGCTGATCCTCTGGGCATAGACAGAACGAGCCTTGAGACCATGGGGCCGCTGGACCTTCTCAGGATGGGACAGCAAAACCCAGGGCTCGTAACAGATACTATATTTTTCCACAGAAAAACATATTTATACTAATTCCAAAGGAAATTCAAATCTCCCAACTTCCACCCAGCATTCAAACGCACCATGTACGCACAAATCGGGTCGGGTCCCTTGCCTCTATCAGTCCATCTCTGTTGACTATAATCAACAGCTCACTGAGACAAGGCTGTGTTCCATCTTACTTTAAAAATGCAGTAGTGACTCCTCTCTTAAAGAAACCAAACCTTGACGCCAGCTCCACCAGTAACTTTAGGCCCATTTCTAAACTACCTTTCATCAGCAAAGTACTTGAGAAGGTTGTTGAAACCCAACTCAGATCCTGGTTTTCTAAGTCAAAGATCTCTGACCCCTTCCAATCTGGCTTTCTGAAGCAGCACTCAACTGAGACTGCTCTAGTAAGGGTGCATAATGACCTCCTGATGGCTGCTGATGCAGGGAAATGATCTGTCATGGTCCTGCTTGACCTCAGTGCAGCTTTTGACACTGTAGACCACAACGTTCTACTAAACAGGTTAAAGGCCCTGGCTGGGATTTCTGGTTCTGCTCTAGACTGGCTTTCTTCCTATAACAGAACATTCACAGTGAAGTCAGAAACCTTCTCCTCAGACACTGCCTCTCTAACATGCGGGGTCCCACAAGGTTCAGTTCTAGGGCCTCTACTGTTTGCATTCTATATTCTACCCCTAGCTGGCATCATTCAGTCTTTCCCAGACATCTCCTACCACATCTACGCTGATGATATTCAGCTCTATATGTCCTTTATGCCACACCAGTTGGACAGGCTGGCCACACTTGTACTCTGCCTGACCCAGAGCAGTAACTGGCTGTCCAGCAACTTTCTTGTCCTAAATGCTAACAAGACAGAGACCCTGATCGCTGCACCCCTGGAACTTCAGCCAAAAATCGAGCAAGAAATTGCCTCTTTTTGCCCATCAGCCAAGGCCAACATTTGAAACCTAGGAGTTATTTTTGATCCAGCTATAAGTTTAGACTCACACGTCAAAACCATCTCCCGCTCTTGTTTCTTTCAACTAAGGNACATTTCAAAAGTCCGTAAACTGGTTTCTACTGCAGATCTGGAAAAAAATCATCCATGCCTTTGTGTCATCACGCTTAGACTACTGTAACGCTCTTTTACTGGTCTCAGCAAAACCTCCCTCTCACGCCTTCAAGCCATCCAAAATGCAGCAGCCAGACTCCTAACCAAATCCAGCAGACGAGCTCACATCACTCCAGTTTTACATTCCCTCCACTGGCTCCCGGTAGAATATAGAATTCAGTTTAAAGTTTTAGTCCTGACCTATAGAGCTCTTAACAACCAGGCTCCAAGCTACCTATCTGAGCTTTTATCCCCACACACCACCTCTCGGAACCTTAGATCCACATCTGAAAACCTCCTGGCTGTTCCTCGAACCAGACTGAAAACCAAAAGGGACAGGGCCTTTCAGACTATTGCACCCAGACTTTGGAACAGTCTACCTTCTAATCTCCGTTTCTCTAACACTGTAGAGGTCTTTAAAAATCATCTAAAAACTCACCTCTTCATCCAGGCGTTCCCTCCCTAAATGTTTCAAAAAGATGGCTTTGTTTGGGTTCACACCTTCACTTTGTTTATACTCATGATTTAATTTTCTATTTTATCACTGCTATTGTTTTTTCTGATGTTTTTATTGGTTAGAGGTATTTGCCCTGATCTTTATCATGTTGTACAGCGCTTTGTGATTTATATCTGTGAAAGGCACTATATAAATAAACTTTTACTTACTTACTTACTTACAAATCAGTCAGGTGAGAAAAGAGTCTCAAAAGAATTTTTTGTACTTGTAAACTGATCTGTGTGGGGATTTTTGTGTGTGTATTCAATTATTTGTATGTGTAGGAGCTGAAGTTACACACGAAGATATAAACACAAGTTACAAATCTTTAGTTACACACACAAAATTCTTTAGTTACACACACACACAAATCTAGATACACACTCACAAATTTAGATACACACGCACAAATCTTTTGAAACTTTCTTCTCCCAATGATGTGTGCGTGTGTATGTGTGTGTGTGTTAATAAAATAATTTTATTTTTAGAACAATTGAAAATAGTTCTAGTTTACATTTAAACTAGAACTATTTTCATTTCAGATAAGCAGAACTTCAGTCTTGTGCTGCAAACCCATTACACATGAATGGGAAATGTGACATCATTTGTCGTAAGAATAATTAGATTGAAGAAATATGAAGTGTTCATTATGGATAGTAAAAATTTTATCATGAATATCTAGAATATAAAAATGTACTTGGAACAACAGATTCATAGATGTCTGTAACACATATCCAATCTGCATAATAAACATTGATCTGTTGCTTAGATTTTTTTAAGGATTTGAGTCTGTCTCAAATCAGTGCAGTTGTTGGATACATACAATTTCTACTACTAAAATACTTGTTGAAATCTGTATTTTCCATTTGGCTATTAAGACTGGGATAAATGAAATTGTAGCTTTGTAAAAAGGGATATAACAAAGACAGGGGGTTGTTATTAAATGTTAAAATGGAGACGTAAATTTAAATTCAGTCCATAGCCACCAGCTGGTATTCTTATTAACAATAAGAATAAACATACTATAAACACACAATCAGCATTTTATTAGAAGTGTCTTTTTTGTGTTTTCGTATTTTCTGCATTAAACAGCGAGAGGTTTGTGCTGAACGATAGTAGTTGAATTAAGGTTTTACTACTGTAGTTAAAATAGGTGTAACAACCTGTGTAAATACACCAGAATGCAGGAAATGATAGCTACACCATTTTTATTTTTTTGTGCTCTCCATATTTTTTATGCTTCTGACGCCCATGCAGATAGCACTGTGATTGTATTTGCTCAATATAGAGGTTAAACTAAGATCATATTTATTATCTTCTCTGTTAGCATGACAAAAAATATGCACAAAAGACATTAAAGAAGTGAGCATGGGGGCCCACCTAGATGACTTGTACCTAGGGCCCAGAATTTGGTGCTACGCCACTGCTTCTATCTCCAGGGAAAACAGCAGTTAGCATAGGGCTAGACAGGAAATCACGCACAATTTCAGTGTAAAATCCCCAGCAATTTTCAAAATAAAAGTACTGCAGCAATGCAATTTCATATTTATGAAGCTTACGTGTGACCCAACGGCTTATTTACTCACAGCATTGTTCCAGAAGTGCAGCAGTGTGTTTTTCATGGCTTTAATCCTGGCAGTGGAGAGGAACAATATCATAAATCACATCAGACAACATAATTTCCTTCTTTGTGGTTTAATGGCGGATTACATAAACAAACCGTGACCTGAAGTCTCGAGGGATCTTGTGATATTGCGAGTCCAGCAAAGAGCACAGCGAGGAAGCCGTGCCGCTGCCAAGACTCTCCTGGTGTGAAAAGGACCACCATTTCGACCCGCTGATGCTTTCAGTGTGAAACCAGGGTTACCTCATTTAACTTACTTTAGCTGAAAATAGAAAAACAGCTTTTCTGACACTATTCAAGTCAGTTGAGTGCCAGCTGTTGATTTGTGTATGAATATATGGTTCTGGTATTTTGTTTTTTAAATATTTGAATATGAAATGTTTTTGAAAGTGTTTGTTAGTTTGAAAATAAGTAAACATTAGATCTAAAACTAATATTTCTTTATTTTTCAGGTGTTTTACTCCTGGGTGATGCCTACAACATGAGACACCCTCTGACGGGGGGAGGAATGAGTGTTGCTCTCAATGACATTTGCATCTGGAGGTGTTTGCTCAGAAAGATCCCAGATCTGAATGATGATGTGGCTTTGCTGCAGGTGAACTAAAGGAACACTTTTGTGTTCTACTTTATTTTTATATTCAGCTTAAAATCCTACTTCACTGAAATAAACATTAAAAGGAAGTCTTGAATTTGTTAAAGAGGAATGTAATGTGTTATAGTTATAATTAAAATTGTCATAAGATAAGTAAATAAGTAACGTTAAAATAATTAATACAAGTGGAACCAAAGTTTTTCCAGTAGAAGCTCATCCACCAGTGGTGATGAACAGTGATGACAGATAGTTTGACGCACATAAAATTACTGCTCTTCAGCCTTTTCTTTGAAATAAAAGGGTTATTATTTTTACTTGTTCCTCAAAAAAGAGAATTCAATGTTGTTTCAATCCCCAGTATTCAAAAAACTGAATTGTCCATAAATTCTAACATTCGCCTGTTTCCACCAGGGGTCGATTGGCCATCTGGAGTACCAGCATTTCCCAGTGGGCCTTTGCCCAAAGTTAGCCAGTCCGGTGACACCTAGATTTGTTTGCGACTGCCAAGATATTAGATCTGCTTTCATCTTTAGATTTTGATCAGGTTTCTTAAATGATCCAGGTGGAAGAACTGATTTTTATTTCAGAAAAAAACTGAAATAAGTGGTTCCAAATCATTGGGATCATCAGATAGTCTTGTAATGGGGTGGTCATTCAAAATCCACTTCCATTTCTATTATACACAATATAGTGTGTAGCCCTTCTTTGTAGAAGGTTTGCAACCCCTTTCTTTTCTTACAGAGGCTCAAAAATTTCTTTTCATCTTAGAATCCATGTAACAAAAGCTTTTAGCCTTTTCCAACTGAAATAGAATGTGATTTGTTTATGAGTAGCAGAGCATTCTACAGTAACTGCATTTACTGCCACATTTCTTTTGAGCTGTAGATTGTTTTCAATTGTTTGTTGAAGATGATGAATGGGCCATTCCTCTTCTTTCCTGTACAAAAAACTTTGACCTGTAAGCCATTTTTATAGCCAAACAATCCATTTTTTGGCCTTTTGTGACCAGATCTGCAAAATTTTGTAATGATGGGATGTACCTCCAATTTGCAATGATCATGTTGATTCTGTTGCCTACAAAGGAGTGGAATCTTTTGTCTTTCAGTTTTCAAGTTTTTCATTACTATTGCACTGCCAGTCTAATATTGCGTTGACACTAGTTTCAGTTAAGAGTGTAGCATTTTGTCCACTTTGACAGCAAGAACTACAGTTGTCAGTTCCAGACGTGAAATTGTAATTTGCTTGAGTGGAAAAACCCGACATTTTCCAAGAATTAAAACAGTATAGATCCTGTTAATGTTGTTTTGTAACCTTGGTTGCCTGTGCCGTAGGGCTGGGCGATATGGCAGAAATAGAATATCACGATTTTTCCAATATTTTATCACGATTTCGATTTTATCACGATTTTTTATCCATGAATAGCATAACTTCAATTGCGTATTAAAGGAGAGAAACATTGAATAAACAAACATTTATTCATATTAGGGATAATCAGCACAGTGCTAACACACTTATATTTTAAACTCACACCAGAGATGATAAAAGCCCTGAGAGAAACAATTACAAAAATCAGTTTTTCTCGTTTTTCAAGTAACTTAACATAAATTAAAATCGTAAACATATTTAAAGTGCAAACATGTCAATTGCAAAAGTATTGTGCAAACATTAACTTGTTCAAAATACTATGTAGCTCCCAGCTGCTCATGTAGTGGATAGTTAAGCTCAAATACGGCTCTGATGTGCGGCTGGACCAGAGATCGCTTGTGGTAGCAAAAAACTGCGCATTCTGAATATTTTCTGCAACAAGTCTCTAAATAACGTAAAATTGTCCAGTGGAGACAACCCATAGAAGCACTGATTTGGTCTCATTTCAGAGAAAAATAGAACAGGTTAGATGCACCTAATAAATAAAATTACTAACAAACTCAGGAATCTTTCTTTGCTTCACTGTTCTGGTGCTGAAAATATCACTAATGCGGATGAAAGGAGATACACAGATGAATGCACCTCTTATTATTTGGAGACTACATTTACTGCAGCTGGCAGAGGCAGAGATTGTTTCTATTGATAGACGGAGTTTACAGAATCATTTTAAATGTTAATAGGGGAAGACTGCAGAAGGGAGCGGTAAAATACAGCAAAAACAAGAAACTACGAGTCTGATGAAACCCGCTGGTTTTCCATCAGGCAGTCACGGGGCAGCTCCAGCGACCCAGTGACCGAGCTCAGTTCGGTACCGGCTCAGCAGAGGGTGAACGAGCCGAGGCGACGTCGTGCTCTGCTTAAGAAGCGGTGTTATTTTCCTGCTTCAGAAGAAGCATCCAACGTGTTTTTACGCTTTCTCCGAGACATGTCACGTCGCTAAGTTGTTAGCGCCGCGCGCTAAGGAAACCCTGCGTTCCTCTTCGGAACGAAAACCTCGTTTTTGCTCTCAGCCGCGGCCGATGCCATGTTTGTTCACACACAGGTGAAAACAAGCGGGGCACTAATATATTACTATGACTCACTCTGATTGGTTAAGGGTCAAATAAAGGCGTGTCATTCGCCTGGGGTAAGTTCCATTTTCATTCAGAGGCAGAAATTCAACAGCAGAGATGTGAATCGTGATAAAACGGTCTCTCAAAAATGACAGACCGTCAGATGTGTAGATCGTAAAACGGTCTAAAATCGTCATATCGCCCAGCCCTACTGTGCCGTATGCATTTTTACTGATATCAGCAAAATTATGCATTTGAGCTGTTTCAGGTTTGAAACATCTTCTTACTGTAAAGTCTTTGTCCATTTTAGATCGTCCAGCCAGCATTTCCATCTATGCTCAAACGTCTTGGGTATTGGCTCATCCCAACTTTTAATCCAACAGAGGTCTTGGATCAGTAGTTTAGCTACAAGTGTGAAAGGAGATACCAATCCCAAAGGATCACATGGATAACAATCCTTCTCTTGTTTAACTTGAATCCAAAAGTGTCTGATTCAGTTCACCAATGAAGTCAAAGAGCCTATTCAACTGGCACTTTACCTTCTTTAAGGGTTTTGTGTTCAGGATCTTCTGGCACATGTTGAAGAACATTGCGATTGTTTCTCATCCATTGTCCAGCCACCCATCCATTTTTGGCTGCTTATCCAGGGTTGGGTCGCGGGGGCAGTATGCCTAAGCAGGAAGGCCCAAGTCCAGACTACTCTTTCCCCAGCCACTTGGACCAGCTCCTCCAGGGGAATCCTAAGGCATTCCCTGACCAGCCGTGAGACAGTCTCTCCAACGTGTGCTGGGTCTTCCTTTAGGCCTTATCCCTGGTGGACGTACCCAGAAAACCTCATCTGGGAGGTGTCCAGGAGTCATTCTTATCAGATGTCTGAGCCACCTGAACTGGCTCCTCAATGTGGAGAAGCAGCGGGCCTTCTCCAAGCCACTCCCAGATGGCCGAGTTTCTCACCCTATATCTAAGGGAGAGCCCAGCCACCCTGCAGAGAAAACTAATTTCAGCCGCTTGTACCCATGATCTCATTCTTTCTATCGCTACCCAAAGCTCATGACCAAAGGTGAGGGTAGGAATGTAGATCGACTGGTAAATCAAGAGCTTTGCCTTCTGGCTCAGATCTTCACCACGACAGATTGGTACAATGCCCGAAGTACTGCAGACACACCACCAATCCGCCTGTCGATCTCACACTCCATTTTTCCCTCATTCGTGAACAAGACCCTGAGATACTTAAGGCAGGACCTCGTCCCTGACCTGGAGAAGGCATTCTACCCTTTTCCGACTCAAGACCATGGTCTCGGATTTAGAGGAGCTAATTCTCATACCAGCTGCTTCACACGTGGCTGCAAACCGCACCAGCGAAAGCTGAAGATCACATTCTGAAGCCAACAGGACCACATTATCTGTAAAAAGAAGAGACTCGATCCTTAGGCCACCAAAACAGATCCCCTCAACACCTTGGTTGCGTCTAGAAATCCTGTCCAATAAAGTTATGAACAGAATAGGTGACAAAGGGCAGCCTTGACGGAGTCCAACTAGCTCGACTTACTGCCGGCAATGCTGACCAAGCTCTGACACCGGTCATACAGGGACCTAACAGCATGTAGGGCCTGGTTCTCCATACTCATAAAATACCCCCAGAGGGCCCCCCGAGGGACTCGGTCGAATACCTTCTCCAAATCCACAAAACACATGTAGATTGGTTGGGCAAACTCCCACACACCTTCCAGGACCGTCCTGAGGGTATAAAGCTGATTCAGTGTTCCGCGGCCAGGACGAAAACCACATTGTTCCTCCTGAATCTGAGGTTTGACAATCCGCCAGACCTTTGTCCCCAGAACCCCAGAATAAACTTTACCAGGGAGGCTCGGAAGTGTCATTCCCTGCAGTTGGAACACACTCTGCGGTCCCCCAGGGACCAACGCCCCGGTCTGCCAATTCAGTGGAACTGCCCCTGATGTCCACGTCATATTACATCCAGAGCCTGTGGGCAGGAGAGAACGATGTCACCCTCTATTGCCCACAGCTTTCCCACTAATGACCATGTCCCATGAATGTGTACACTCCTACATTCAAGTGCATTGTCCTGGGTCTACATCTTATTTCAGTCGCTTCCCTAATCCATATTCTGTATTTTTGTTGTTCTCTGTTTATGATCTGTGTGCTGGCCCAGTCCATTAAATGATTTTCTCTGTACAGTGTTCTTTTATGGGTGATTACTTAATTGTGCTTTCTGCCTCTTGTTTTGCTGCTCTTGTGTGTCTTCAACTTTATTTCTCACACTTCTTTTATGTTCTATTTTTTGTGTTGAGTTGGCATCCTGTTTGTCCTATGTATGTTTTATTGCAGAGTTTGCATGATATTTCGTATATGACTCTACGCTTGTTGTCTTTTGGGTGCACTAGTCTTTTTCTAATTGTCATGTATGGTTTTGTTGGTGTGTTTATGTTGTGTTTTTTCATTGCTATTATTTTTTTCTGTTATGCTTTTGATGTATGGCGGGGTTATTGCTGGTAACTGGTTTGGTTCTCAGTTTTTTTGGTTCTTTGTTTTGTTTAGTCTTTTCTTTTCGTTGTTACTTGTAGTTCTTCTCTTATTGCCCATGTCGGGCATGCACAGGTTTTTAAAGGTATATTTTGCAACTTTGTCATATTTTTAAATTGTTTTCTTGTACCAGTATGTGCTAAAACGACCCTTTAGAGGGTTAATGGAATGCTACCCACCAAAGTAGCATTTCATTAACCCTGTAAAGGGTCGTTTTAGCACATACTGGTACAAGAAAACATATATATAGTTGTTGCCTTTTTCTCTTAAGTCTTTCATGAAAAATTCACCGAGTTGCGGATATTGGGATTTACATGGTAAAGCCTTCCAGTTGTTTGTAAATGGTTTCATCATATTTGAACTATGTAGAGTTTGCTATCAGTTCTATTAATGGTTTTACACACTGGACCGTTCATAGTACATGGTCATCAGTGAGGAGGGCACGGGCAGTAGAGGGTGACATCATCCTCTGCTGCCAGCAGAGAAATGGAGACGAAAGTGATGCCACCAACATTGAAGAAGGCTACTAACATTTGCTGAAACTTGTCAGCAAAAAAGTAGTAACAATCTCTATTTACACTTTGTACAAGCATGCAGAACCAGAAAATGTAATTAGATGAGGAACTCAGAGCAAATGTAACAAAGATATGCACAGTCATATATTATAAGGTACTAGTTCATGGTTTACGTAAATCTCTATCTTGCCACCACAAAAATCTTAAAAAGTTCAAGTTGCCATCTGCCACCTCAGCTTGGTGAAACATTGCTTGGATATCTTCCATGATAGCAATACATTGTGTACGGAAAATATTCAGGGCACCACACAGCTCCGGCCTAGTCTGAGGTCCTGAATACTCTGGAGAAGGTTCTTGTTCAGGATATGCCTGTACTTGTCTGCATTCATCGTTGCCTCGATTGCAAACAGTCACCTTGTCCCTGCAGCTAAAAAAAACCCACAGCATGATGCTGCCACTGCCATGCTTCACTGTGGGGACTGTATTGGACAAGTGATTAGCACTGCCTGGTTTTCTCTACATACTCACATACCACTTAAAATTAAGGCCAAATAGTTCTATCTTGGTCTCATCAGACCTGAAAATCATATTTCTCACCATCTCAGGGTACTTCAGGTGTCTTTTAGCAAACTCTTCATGAAAACTTTGTCTCTGAAATGTTTTGCTTAGTAGTTTCATGCATTGGTTTTGCTAAAGTAAGGTTGTTGGGCATGTTTGGGTTTTCATTCGTGAAAGGCAGGTTTAGTTTGTGTCCATCATCATCAAGTTGAACAGACTTTTCTTTTATGGTCGCAAACCACTTTTCCTCCTCAGACATTTCCTCCATTTCATTACAGAAACTTTAATTGAAGGCATGTCTGTGTTGATTCATTGACATTTGCTCCAGTGAATTAATTTCAATGTGGTTAACATATATGACAATGCAGCCATTCTTACACTGGTCAGTCTTGTTTCCATATAAAGGTCCATTAATAACCCAACCCAGGAGGGTTCTACTGCAAATAGTCCTCCCATGGTTCCATTAACCTTTTTGTCCCAATTAGCAAATCAATGTTTGCATTAATGAAAGGACATTTTATGTGTTTAAGGTGTTGCTGTCATTTTTTGACCAAATCTCACCACTTTAATGTAAAACCCTCACTCTTCTCTCCTCATCTCAACAGGCAAAGAGAAACTTTTACTGGAAGCGGAAGTCCTCACATTCTTTTGTTGTGAACGTGCTGGCCCAGGCCCTGTATGAGCTGTTTTCAGCCTCTGACGGTGAGTTTCCATCTGCATTTATTAATACAATCACATACAGGCTTATATATTTGTTGAACAAAAATCATTCATTTTGTACTCATGTTCTCATTTGTTTTAATTAGATTCTCTCCATGAACTACGAAAGGCCTGTTTTCAGTACTTTAAGCTTGGTGGAGAGTGCATCACAGGGCCCATTGGACTCCTCTCTGTGTACGTATAACCAGTGTTCATTAGAGCTAGAACACATGCTACTGGTGCCTGTTTCCTGTTGACAAAACTCTGAGAAGCTCTTCAGGAGACAAATTGATTTGTTTTGTACAGACAGGAGTTTGAAGGGTCTTTTCAGACAGTTACCTGTTACAAGTTTTCTAATGCTGTCAATATTAAAGCTGAAACAAACAAATAATATTTTGTTTCCTACATTTTATGTAGTGTATCTTGAGTTGAAAAATACAGTTAACAAAACATCATATAAAGTCAATTTTTATCGAAGTGTAAAATGACCCACCAGGAGCATCTTCTGTTTGATCAGATTTTACCTTTGAAACAGCATCAGTTCTTCTGCAGAAAGTCAGAGATTAAACTCAGATGTGTGACAAACCAAATAAAGTGTTTAAAACAGTTCTGGGTTCCATGATCTTTGTGATGGAAAGATGGACCACCAGATCAGGTATTTGTCTGGCCTTTTGTGGTAAAGAAAGGAGACCATCTTGATCTACTGGTCCTTTTGCATTCCAACTCTTGTGAGCATGAATCATGACCATGAGAAGATGGATACAAGCAGATAGAATAAGCTTCTTCCATGGATTGATGGGATCATCCTCACAGATGGAAGAGTAGCATTGGCTGAGGTCGGTCTGGCATGTCTCCCAGTTGTCTGTCTCTGGAAGTTTTCCAGTTAATTCCAACTGGAAGGAGACACCTGGATAGATCCAGAACTCTTTGGAGGCATAATAGATCCTTCTTCCCCTGGGAGTGGCTTCAGACATTAGATCAATGGATACAACAACCTTCTTTTATAGTTATTTTTGTATGGAGGAGCTGATGCTGCTTTCAAGGAAAAGGATCCTCACACCAAATATTGATTTTACTTTAAACTGGAGTTTTATATACTTTAGAAACTGCCCCCCCCACATACACACACACACACCACCACCACCTACACACATCTTGCTAAGTTTTGCAAAACAATGTATAAAAAAAAAGTGTTCATTCTCAGTCTGAAAGTGGTAAAAGCCACTAGTAAGGTTACTGTAGTAAAAAGAAGTTCTCCCCAGTTTGAAGACTAACACTTTTTTTGTGTCTTCAGGCTAACTCCCAGACCCATGACCCTGATTGGACACTTCTTTGCTGTGGCGTTGTATGCCACCTACTTTAACTTCAAGTCTGAATCCTGGTTCACCAAACACAGAGCTGTGTTTAAAAGTGCAGCCATTTTGTACCGGGCCTGCACCGTCATGTTTCCACTCATCTACTCAGAACTCAAGTATCTGGTGTACTAAGTGCTCACCTGGACAGAGACAGCCCTCCAGTGATCCTATCTGGACTTGACTTGGGGAAGAATAATCCGACCAACATGTGGGTGATTTAGATTTTGTGGCATTTCTCTTGGGTGCCTTGTTTCTAAGGAGTAGTAAGTCCTAAGGGTTTTCTTGGAAGATGACGCTGCTTTCAGGTTGATCTTTTATGTGTTATTTTTCATAAATAAATTAACATGAAAGAAGTTTGCAGAAGTGCCTTGATGAAAGAATGCTCAGAGGGACACATATGCTAAATTCTTGAATAAGAATAAAAACCAGGAAATATTTTATTGATGGATAAATGTTTGAATTTAAGTGCGGCATTCATCAAGATTTCAGAAGAATCCAAAGCACTTTGTGGTAGTTCATACTGACCGCATTAATGATTTCATATTGTTTTATATCAAGAGATGTGTTCTGAGCTATTAATCTTTTTGTGTAAAAATCACATCAGTCCAAGTAAAACTTAACAGGTTTGCCATCTTTTTTCCTGCTAGATCAGATGAACTAGCGCTCCTTATTCAGCTGTGTAGCGTTGGAAAAGTCCAACAAGATTATTTGTCCACTGTAATGTCAGAGGTCACCAGACCTTGATTTCATCAAGCGTTAACTGTGTGCTTTTCACCTCAAGACACAGGCTGGCTGTAACCTTGCACCAGAAGGTAGCCTTAATAAATTCCTTCTCCTGACTCCCTTATCTGAGCTTCACCTCCAAGGTTCATGCAGAGGACGAGACTTTACTCTGACTAAAATTATTATTTTGGTCTCATAAAATTATTTATTTCATTCTACAGGTCGTTTACAATCATGTGTTATCTAAAGTGATTTAATAAATGATCAACATAAATGTTCATGACATTTTTCAGATCTTAAATACTCTGAGTTGACTTGATTTATTATCAGTTACCACCATATATTATTACCATTAAATAATAAATGAATGTTTAACAGATTTATTTCACATTAAGTGGACCCAGCTTATTCTGGGTACCTGAGGAATGTGTGGTGTCTGAGTGTCTTGTAAATGCATATACAAAATGTTCGGATTGGTTGGTCAAGGTTTATAAACACTTCTTAAAAGTTCCTATGGGAAATCAACCAAAGTTTTCAGTGGAATAATTTTAGCGGCTTAAAGAACCATCCATTTTTATATCAATTATTTGCTCAATCCACCACCAACTCATCAGACTTGAAACAGAAGTCCATTCACTCGCTCTGCCGAGAACAGCTTTGCTTGCAGACCGGATCCCCAAGAACTTCCACTATCCTGGTGCGTAGGCTAGTTGATGGCATCAGAGTGGTTGATATTAATTTGGTAACTTCTTAAATTACCTCCAACAAACCAATTTTTTTTTGTAAACCCAGACATCACCTCTTTCTGAGTCACTTGGTGAAGCTCTTAAAACATATAAGGTCATGTTTCATAAGCGTTCATTCATTGTCTCATTTGATATCACTTTGAATCACCACGGCCAGGACGAAAAACCACATTGTTCCTCTTGATTCTGGGGTTTGACAATCTGACGGAGCTTCCTCTCCATAACCCCAGAATAGACCTTACCAGGGAGGCTCAGAAGTGTGACCCCCCCTGTAGTTGGAACACACCCGGCAGTCCCCCTTTTTAGACAGGGGGACCACCACCCTAGTCTGCCAATCCAGTGGAACTGCCCCCGATGTCCACGCAATGTTGCAGAACCGCGTCAGCAACACAGCCCCACAGCATCCAGAGCCTTAAGTAACTCTGGGCAGATCTTATCCGCCCCTGGAGCCTTGCCACTGAGGAGTATTTTTTTTTACCACCTCAGTGGTAAATCCCATCAGCAATTAATTAATTTGTAAAACACAAACGCGAAAACGGGTCAAGCATGAAAAATGTGATACCCACCCACACATGCGCGCACGCAGGATTGGAAACTCCACATCGGGGTACGCCCACAAACACACTCCTCAGCAAGTGAACCTGCTACAAATGAAAGTGCCAGTAATTGTAGGCATTAACGGGGGGAGCAGACCTGTACCTTGAAGGCTACTGTGGTGGCATGTTTTCTATGAGTCCCTGCTCAGACAAACCAGATTCCAAATGAAGTTGAGTTTCTTGTTTTAACTCAGAGTAGCAAAGCCTTTGTTTACCTTCTGCCTTTGAGAAGACATAAATACAGAGACATGTTTTTGAACATAAATTCAAGTCACCTTCAGCATGACTGTCTATAGGCTGACACAGCAAAACAATATAACATATTTTTGACAGTTCTGAGCTCTTATCTCCTCTATTGCGTGGCCTCTCTCTCTCTCTCTCTCTCTCTCTCTCTCTCTCTCTCTCTCTCTCTCAGCACAAATTATTAATCAACCTAAGTCCGATCTGACCTTTTGGGCTTACTCTGTTCAGGCTCGGATCGTACAAGTGGAGAAGAGCCGACTGGAGGTCCACACAGCTGGACAGAAGACCTTCATAACGAGATGCGGCTTGTACGACTGATTTATTTTTTTCACATGTTGGTGGTGTTAAGGGTGTCTTAAAATCTTCTTGAATATGTCCCCCAATGGATAATATTGAAGATGGTAAAACTGTATACCTCCCCAAATATTATCTCATCGGATCTGCATGAATCAAGTAGGTGACCCATTTTGGATCCACAACAGTGAATTTCGCTGAAAGGTGAGGGCATTTTTACGTCTGAAAACATCCCACTACCATTTGCAGTAACTGAGTAAACAGAGATTTGTGATACCACTAACCAGTAGATGGGGTCACTTACAGCTAGAATCAGAATCATGAGACTCCAATGTGAAGTCTGGGGGGAGGGGGCGGAGGGGGGGGGTGTGTGTGTCTGGGAACCTGTTCTCCGTAGAGAGCAGCCATCTTTGGAGGCACTTGTTCACTGTTGAGTCACAGGTTGGAGGGAGATTGAGGGAGAGTGAAGAGTACATTGACTCCTTCAGTTTATGACCTTGCCAGGCTAAGTCCACCAATCCAAAGATGGGAGGGTAGGTCAGGTTTTCACATCATCTGTCTGCATTCCTTCGTGGGGGATTTTTCTTCTCGCAGCTCAAGGCTACCAGAGCGCCAAATTCAGATGAGAAGAATTGTTTGGGTCTGGTAGACATAATTTTCTCTCTGCCTTTCAGTCTAACTGATGTTGGTCTTTCTTCTGCTAGACCAAGCACAGGTACGGAGAAGATGGAGTTAAACACCTTTTGAGTTGGCAGAATGTGGAGTCAAATGATCAGAAGTCCAGACACTGTTTTCACCGCTCATGAGGGGGAGAGCCTTTGCAACATACAGCAGGTCCCGCGATCTGCTCCTGTCAGTTGCTTCGGACAGACTCTCGCCGTTCTGCTGAAAACGGCTGATTTTTATTGAAGATTACAGGAATGTTACATACGTAGTTTGCCATACACACACGTAATTCTGCCATCTGCACCTGCAGACGCACGTCAGCTAATAGCCTTGTTAATGAAAGACCAATTCATCCCAAGGACATGCAACCTTGAGATGACCAGGACACATCCTGCAACATCCTTTGCTAACAAAGACAGTTGTTCTTGTATTGAGGAAATGAAGGAAGGAACGCTTTCACTCCCTTATGCAGCTGTTCAGCTTGAGCAGAAAAGGCACAGAGAGGTTTTCGATATTATAACAAGATTCCATGAAAAGGCATATAATAATGTATTTATGATAATATATAAGGAGCATAAGTGAGAGATACATATTTGTTCATATAAAAGAGCTTATAATAATATATGAAAGAGCTTATATGAGAGATATATATTTTCACTGATCATTCCAGTCCCTCAGTGAGTCCAATTTTTGGGTTTAAACTTGCCCATACCATGCATTGACTTTCGCCAAGATCACATCCATTTTGCGCACTTACACTGGGATCGCAGCTAGAACCTCTAGCTTACGATTCACCTCGAGTAATGTCCAAGTCTAAGCAGCTTGCACACAGAAACTTTACATGGGTACGGGGTGCCCTTCAATCGCTCCCATCTTTCCAATTTTCCAGAATATGAGAAATTCTCCCACTCCAACCAGAAGATAGTAATTATCAGCCCAAAAATCCACACGTCCACAGGGAATCAGGCTGGCTGAGTGAAGCAGTAGTCAGAGCCGGGGCGCAGACACAGGTGTCAGAGATGAGACGACAGCAGCAGCTCAGCGAGTTTCTCATGGGCAAAAAAAGGAAAGGAAATGTGAGTTGGTAATAATTTAGTCCAAGAGGATAATTGTATTTCTGGTCAAATGTTAGACTGGCTGACAAATGTAAACATATTGCTAGTGTAACATCACAAAATGGCATGACTTTGAGATCCCATGGATCAAATTCACAGCCAGGTCAACTTACCCCTGGCTATGACACAACCTACAATAATTTTCACTCAGGAGACTGGAAGTCTGCACGTAGTCCCTTTAATCAGAGCCTGCTTCCTCACACAAGCTGGACTGCAGCTCTGAGAGATTATAAGATAAACAATAACATTCTCTCCTACCAAGGTCCCCTTTACAGAAGAACTCATAAAATAAACTCCTTTATTCCCAGATGAAAGAAGAAAGCAGATTTTATAATTAAAAATAATCATTGAATGAACTTTTTTTTGCTACTTATAATAATTACAATGACGTATTTCATTAATCTGTGCTTAATGATATGTTTAGCATGTTTACTGGATGAGGTCATAACATTTGCACTCACACAAAGACAGAGTAAAGTTAACACATGACACATAGTTAACCTTTTGCCCAGATTCATAGTCTCCAGATCAAAGAGTGTGTCTCTGAGATGCTTGGTAATATCTTCAAACTTGTCAACTTTTGGTTGGCTATTCAATATAACATCAATCTATTAAAAGTAGTTTACTCTGGTTTTTCCTTCAGTTCGAACAGTTCGAGAGTTCTAGAGGAAAAGCTTTAGACCGGCCATCTGAGCAAACCTCTTTAAAGAGCAAGTAACGTCTAAATTAACTTTTTTTTGCTGATGAACTGTATAAATGAGTGTCTTAATAGTGTTTTAAATGTGTGTATTCATTATTTTAGCATTTTGGTGCATTTTCTTTAAAAATTAAAAATTCTGCCTAAATACCACAGTATAGCGCCACCTTCAGCTTAAAACAGAGTTTGAGTCATTTTGAATACACTTTAGCTAATGGCTAAAGAGTAAGATACTACGTAAACCAGTAGAGTACTATGTAGCAGCTCTGTGTCAAAGTTATAAAGCATCGAGAGTCTCGGCCATGCCTTGTGGCGAGTTGGATTTGCAAGCGAGTGTAGGAGGTTAGCCGTAGTTCAGCAGTAGCATATAGCATTAGCATATCCTAGTCTTTAGCATAGCTTTTAGTGTTATACATACTTATTTAGTGTTAGCTTGGCTGTTGGATATTGTAATTTAGTTAGTGTTTGGCTGTTAGTGTTATTAGGAAAGTAGTTCGGGTTTAGTGCTAGTATGGTGTTAGTATGGTGAGAAGGTGAGAAGGTGTGGTGTAGTGTGGTTGCGGTGGCTCTGTGGGGTTGCACTCCTTTCCGCTGGACTTAGAAATTAGGCGCCAGTGATTGCGCGCAACTGGTGTCTGGAAAACAGTCAGCTCCCGCCTGGTGGTGTAGTTTGCAACCAGCATTTTACCCGCGATTCCTTCGCCAACATGATGGAGTTTGAACTGGGTTATTCTGCACGTCTCCGTTTTAAGAGGGAGGCCGTGCCCACCGTGGCTCTTCCGCGATTTAGATGCAGCCCACCGACTCTGCTCCCCCACCATGGCGGGCTCCAGTCTGAGGTAAGTAAGCTAAATAAAAATGTTAACATCTTCTAAAGACAATTCCCTACCTAAATGCAAAGTTTGAGAGACGTGGTTCACTTCATTTAGCTAATATCAGCCTGCACTGCCTTCGGGCTAATTTGTCAAGTTCACAAAATGTAGAACGGGATGTAAGGTTAGAATCAGCGGCGAATCGGAACATATCTCGAAGCCCTGGCCGACGAAATGGCCCACATGACTATTACTGTCAGGCTCGGAGAAAATTCGGGTTGTTTTTGTGTCAGTCGGTAATTCTGCAACAGTAACTCTAACGCAGCACTAGTTGACAGACAGCATTACAGCGTGACCCGATTCTGTGAGGAATTCTGTTCAGGGGGTCACATTTCAGGCTCTCTTCACATCATATGTGACTGACTTTTACGTATAATAACATCACACACAAGGAATGGTATAAAGCGCCTATATAGGACAGTTTCTTTTGTATATTATCTGACTTTATAAACTCCAACAACAATGTGCTTCAATTTTTTTTCAGGCTAAATCTATCCAAGACATTGGCTGTCAGACTGATTTAGTAGTCTTCAAGAATGCACTTGTCCAGGCTGACGTAAAGCCTTACCAGCGTAGCAAAGGGGAATTATTTTTAATAATCTTCTATGTAAACATTTTATTATCACCTTCTAGTTTTAATTAGTTTTACAGATTATTGTTACACGTGATTTTATGCTCTTTTAAACATTTATAAATGTGTTATTTCTTTGTTTTTACATAGCCACCCAGAATATAGCTCACAGCCAGAGTGTGTCTGGTGACACAGGGACCATGATGGAAATTCATCTTCCAGAAAGTCCCAGAGCAGCGTCCACACCCCTGAAAAGACCAAGATGTGAGGTGTCTGCTGTTGATTCCAGCTTCCACCTCAGTGACAGAGCAAGCTCAGTGAACTGTTCAAGGTAAAAAAAAAATTAAAACATTTCAGAATTTTTAAGATATTAACAATAAGTATGTGATTACATCATGACATCATGAAGGAGGCTACCGATTCTGCCCCTGTGACACTTGGTGGTGTGAGCTGATTCACCTGGTAAATAACTTCTACATTAAATATTTTGTTATTTGCTATCAAAAGTAAATTAACTAATAACCTGCATTACTGCAGGACACTCAGCAAAATACGGACTCTACACCATGAGGCAGGCACACGTTAATACTCTATAAGAGCACATAAGGTGAGCAACACCACATATTATTATTATTGCTGTACACTGTCCTGGATTTGTTTTCTTTCTGCATCTCATCATTAGCCTGGCTGATCACCTGATAACTCATGTCATCTGGTTGTGACAGCATGAGGATGTCCTCACACACCTGTAACCTATCAGCTCATCTGGCAGAATAGAGAGAGAAGAGACAACACCACATCTCCTGTTCCTGGAAAGCCTTCAGCCATCCTTCGATGACTGAGAACCTCCATCAGCTCTGTCTCCTGTCTGCCTACAATCATTATAATAAATATTGTGTTTGACAAGTTTTTTGTGCTGCCAAATATCCCATTTAGATTCCAGTTTTGATATTTTAATGGATATTTATAAATTACATTAATTGAATTATCACATTGTTGCATGTTTAACTAGCTCTATTGTGATGAATTAAACTAGCACCTCACTGTTAAAAGCTTGTTTAAATTTCAAGCATGTTTAAGTATTTATGGACATGAACAAAAACAGGAAATTTATAAATTGAGATTTATTTAATTAAAATAACAAATAAAGGGCTCCTGGAGAGCTGCTATCAGCACGTTTCAGTGGTTTTCCTGCTTTAACAGGTTAGATTAGCTGTTAAGCAGCTCAGCCATTTGTTGCTGATTAAAACCAGGTGTGTTGAAGCAGATAAATCTCTAAAACATGCTGAATACTAGCTCTCTAGGGCCGTGGAACCTCCTCCACTTCTAATAACTGCTCAGAGTGAAGGGAGCTAGCAGCGTCTCGTTACCCATCGTCTTCGTCACTGCCGCGGCTCCGCCCTCTCGGTCCGCCAGGCAACGCCTACTAATGTTGCAGTTTTTAAAATTGATACGTGGGTGGAGAAGGACTCTGAGGCACACTTGACCCGCTCTTTAACCAGCAAGGATTTTGACATGTCTGTCAAAACCTTTTTAAACCTTTTCACACTTGCGAAGCTGAGAACACAAAGATGGTACCTGCAGTACAAAGCTGATGCAAAAACTCCTTTAGAGTTCATTTTAAGACGCTCGGTTTCATCTATCGTTGTGACCCGAAAACATCTCAGGACTGATTTGGTCGCATCGAGGTTTCTCTACGAACCACGTGCATTGTGGTCGTCGGCTCCTTGACATCTCAGATCCAAACGGGGTCTCCAGAATGGGTGAGGTAGAACACATGCGAGATAGCGTCTGTATGTGGTTTTGATAATAACAACTTTTTAGCTTAACGCAAACCAAATTCTTTTATGTCCAGAACTCAGCTCTCTGAGAAACGGAGATTCTGACTCCATTACATTATATTCACACATATGTTCCAGACACCATCCTTTAGTTTGCATCCACTCACAGTAAATAATAGTTTAAACAATTTGTCAAGTCTTAATTGTTTGTAGAATAAATTATTTTTATAAACCTGACTGCTTCTTGAATAAAAACAAAGTGTGTACAATCCCTTAATGAATAAAAGAATCTTAGAATCTTCTGACTAAAACAAATAAAGACCAGGCAAGGTGATGTTCTATATTTAAATAAGCGTATCACAGCTTATTGGTCACAAGTGGTGTTAATAATATATATAGCTCTTCAAGCAATTTACATAACCCAACATACTATTTATTAACATTACACTAGGCAGCATTAAACATTAAATAACATCACTAGTCAACAAAAAATGGCGAATTTTACAGTAACAGACAAAAACTATTTGACACAAAATAAATAAAAAGTAGAATCTCACATAAAAATGGAGTTTGTAAGAGAGATTGTTGCTTGTTTTTGACATTCTCATCAAATTTTATTTTTGAACCTTATTCATGTCACTTTTTTCATATAAGAGATCAGAGGAAGTTCCGCAGGAAAATGATGGTGAGACAGGGAGAGCCAGACCTGCTGAGGTGCAGGTAGGGGCTACAGTGAGATGGTTTTACGTGGCTGTTAGAGATTTAATGTATTTTACTGTTTTTAAATGTTCTTTTTTAAGTAATATTGTTATGAAGTAAGCCACAGGGCTTTCTCCTTCTCTCTTAACTCTGGTTCTCTGTGGGGGTTGGTGGAATGCTCTGCCTGGCAACAGGAAAGCAGTCCTGGTTTCTGAGTGACTCAGAGGCTTCTTTTGGAATGTCCCGCCTTAACCTAAAAGCAACACTGTAATTGGCTAAGTGTAGACAGTGATGGATTTTTCTTTGTCCATTTTTCCCTGTGTTCAATAAAACCAGCGGTGGTGCAGATGGGAGGCCAGAGTTGATCAGACATGGGCCTTTGCAGGCTCTCGGCCGGTCTCTCTCCGCTGTGTCCAGCGTAAAAAAACCTACTGACCCTTTTCTTCTGTGTGGTTCATTTTAGGATATAAAAATACCCAACAGTGGCTGATGAGAGGAATATTTGAATGTGATAATAAATGAACACAGGTAAATTTATTTAATCCCATAACAAGTAGAGCTGGGCAGTACATTTTAGGAATAAAATACAATCCTGTACATGCTTCCTTAGAAATGTTTGAAAAAATACGTGTAAAATTCTGCATTTTAGTGCATTATTACTTTAATTTTGGCCACTGTTTTTTTCTTTTGGCCATCTGAAAAATAATGTAGTTCCAACTGTTGTGAGTGAATTGTTATTTCTTTTTTCATTCAGTCAGAAGTAAACAAATTTTCCAGATTGTTGGTCAGCATTGTTGGCTGATGTTGTTTAAAATATTCTGATGAGAGTCAGATCAATTCAGACTGAATATTCACAGCTTTAGTCTTGTATTAAATTTGTTCACACATCTCGACCCATATGTATAAGATCATATATACTACATTCATATCATTAAATAAAAATAAAACAGTACTCACACAAAAACAGCTTTTTTTTTTTAAAATAAAAAGTCCACTTTGGCCAGTAATCAAACCTGGATCTGGCTAATGGGGAGCCTAAGTCTCCTCCCTTCTGGTTGGCTTGTGGATCCCTGATCAAAAAAAAAAAAAAAAAAAAAGAATGTTAGTGAACAGGGCTATAATAGTTATTTTCTTGTCTTTCTGGGCTTTGCCTTACACCCTGAGTCACATCTGTCAGGCTTTCATATCTTAGAGGTTCACTGTATATTTTCCATCAGAAGCAAATGCAGGAGATAGCTGTAGGAGACTATTTTCATGTTCAGCCTGCATGAAACACTCAGAGTGACCTGTTAGAATCAGAAATAATCATTAAATGTATTTTTTTCAGTGAGGCTGACCTATATATTGATGTACTGACCTACAACAGATTTGTTCGATTTCCAAAATGTGTCCCCCCAAGTATTAAACTCATTCCTACGCCCTTTTCTCCGGGTGCCAGAAAATCAGATCTCAAGTGTTACTAATATTTCTCCAGGTCATGGACCATGTTCTGCCTCAAGTAGGAGTTTTACGTATCTTGGGGTCTTGTTCACAACAAGTGAGGGAGACATGGAGGACAAGATCGATAGGTGGATTGGTGCTGCATCTGCAGTGATGTTGAGACCAAGCTGAACCGGGAGGCGAAGCTCTCGATTAACCAGCTTGAATTAGATAAGATGCTTATAGAACATAAGATCAGTCTTTATGCTGATGATGTGTTACTTTTTTTTCTCCAGAATTCTCAATCCTCTCTCTCCCAGGCAATTGAACCAATAAACTCTTTTTCAACCGTTTCAGATTACTCAATAAACAGGTTAAAATCCACAGTTCTACCAATTAATTTCGCTTTTGTCAATTTGCCTAAAACACAATTGGAGTCAGGGAACATCACATACATGGGAGTTAATTAATGTCTCTCCAAGCTGGCAGATCTAACCAAACTAAACTACATCCCACTTTTAAAGAAAGTGGAAGATGACCTTGCAAGATGGAAATCCTTACCAATATTACTCATGGGAAGGGTTGCTACAATTAAAATGATGTTTTTTCTAGGACTAGAGGTCTCAGCACACCTCTGTTGTGGCTTGGCTTCCCAGGGCTGGAGGCTAGGTGGGGGAGCTGGCCATCTGGTTGGGCTCTGGGGTGGTGGGTTGCTTTGCTCAGCGTTGACCGGGGGAGCCTGTTCATCATCACCCCAGCAGAAAGGGGCTAACTTTGGGAACCGGTGATGGTTGTACCCTTTGTGCAGCAGTACCGGGACCAGAGTGAATAGGATGTGTATGGGGAGCATGAGAGTGTGTCTAGCATTAATTTTTGTAAGTCTTGGGTTGTATGTATATGTGTGAGCATGAGGGAGAGTGTGTGTGACTGTGTCTGTGTATGACTGTATATGTGAGCCCACACCACACAATTGTTACCACTTTTTGGTATGGAGAGGGATCACGCTAGATCAAACAACGGGCTGATACAACGTCTTCCTCCAAAATTAACTATTTATTTGCACAAAGTAGTGGTCCATGTTATGTGAGAAACCATCAAAGGTGAGATTCCATAGAAAATATGAAATCAATTTGATGTATCTTTGAATATCACTTTAAACAGAAGATCAGAACTTTTTATTGCAGGGATTAGGTAACACTTCGTAATAACCCAGAGTCAAAAGAGAGATAGACAAGTTTTAAAGTTGAGGAAGATTTATTTCTAAACAATTTAAAATAAAGCTAACTAACTCTAAACACTATGTGATGAATGGATCTAGGTTGTGAATGAGGCAAGATGGATGGTGTAATGGAACGTTGTTGTCAGAACTCTCGTTTCCAGAGAAGCATTGGTTCTGTGTGGGAGTGAATGTTTTTGTGCTAAACTATAGTCGGAGTTTCAAAAAACCACATTCAGATGCTATCTTTCCGCGCTACATACCCTTGCGGAGACCTCTGTTGTAGATCCAGAATGCCAGGTCCTCGGACCTCCCTTTGGTACCGGAGCCAGTGAAACAGCGTACGGTACAACAGACTAGACTTGGGATTGCCTCCAGTTAAGTGACAGTTGTTTGACAGCGTCAGAGGGACCCTGAAGGGTCAGTGAGTTCAGCTTTTACTCTGAAGGAGCGTTGCGTCAGGTGTAGCTTGCAACAGGTTTTATAATCCAGCTGGTCAAGGTTCTTTGTGGTTAAAAAATTACGAGTGGCCGGCTCGCAACTCTAGACATTTGAACTGAGTTAAGGGTGACGTGGGAATTAGTTTTATAATTCAGATGTTTTGATTTATGGTCGAATCAGAATGTGACACCAAAAATAAACACCGCACAGACTACGCCACGCGTCAAAAAGGAAAGTTCTGATTGGAGAGACAAAGGAATGTGTCATGTGATTTTAACATTACGTGTGATCAGTCTAGTGTGTAGTTTAAAGTTATATTACTTATTAAAATACTATCGTAGGATTTTAATATCAAGTAATTAATATTCTCACTTCACAGACTGATTTAACATTGAGCTTTACATGATTAATTGGACTAACAAAGTTATTTGATTATTATTTAATAGAGTTATTGGTCTTCTTTCTTCTTGAGCTGTAGGGGGAGGCAAATAGCTAGATAAAACAGTTGAGATACAGAGGCATCAAAGGCCTTGAGCAATATCTCACGGAGACAAGTTCTTCATGAGGAGAGAGGGGAAAACAGTCCCTTCATGACGCTACAGACCCCCTTTTTCAAGGGCACGGTGGTCCGATCAGAGACCACCTGGTGTTGAACAACTAGAGTCCTGAAGGACCCTGTCGAGAGATCAACGTATAATATCCCAGGCAGAGTGCAATTTCCTTTGAAAGCACCCAATTCAGCAGTCAGCAGATCACACATGGAGAGAATGATTTGAAGCAGAAGAAGTACTTTGTATATCCACGGGTAGAATAAATCCAAAGGGTAGAGAATAATTCCAAACAGTAATTTGATCTTTGTAATTGCACTTAGCGTAATCCCAAGTAGCAAAAAAACGAGCAGCAATGGGTCAGATCCCAGCGAGCCGGAACACCAAGCGGCAGTAGAATCCGAAGCCAAATCATAGGCCAACCAGGAATCAAGGATCATCGACGAAACTCAGCAGAGGAGAGAAAGCACAACACAGGGCACTTCAATGTAGACACAACAAGATGGTGTCTGATGCAAATCAATAAAGAAAAAGAAATCTGGCACTATGTGTACCTGGATGTACTTTGTGAAGCAAATTATGTGAACAGAGTTCAAGTGAAGAAATGAATGCAATACACTACGTGTACTGGAAAAAGTGGTGCAAAGAATAAAGTAAAAAAAAAAACTATACTATATGTATGGGAGAAATAGTATCACTTTACTAAGCAAAACTTTTATCAAAATGAGGGCAAAAATGGTTGTAGCCCATAATGGTAAATTAACAAAGTTAATCATAAAGTTTCAAAACTTAATCAACTGTAAGTAAAATAATATAAAAATATAGATATATGAGTGTCAAAGAGCACTAAAAATGTAAATCAGTGAAGTTAGTAATCAACCTATATGTGAATGTACCCATGAGGAATTAAGATTAGTGAAAATAAAAACAAATTTGGATAACAGCAATATGTGGAATAAACCCTTTTACTGTTAACTTACTGATTACCTGACTTCAGGAACCCACAGCATGACCATCTCAACTCACCCAAGTCTGCACGTCATGTATAAACGGGAAAGACAACCATGCACACACACAAACATAGACAAACTTGTGTAACTCGAAATAGAGAACTGTGGAACCGACGAGTCTGGGCAATAGAAATCACTCCACTTTTGAAGTTCTAACTGAAGGCGCAGGAGGTGCAAGCGGAGGAACAGGACCGGCCGGCACAGGCAGAGGCACCTGGGTGGCCGGTGCTTCACGAACACCAGTCCCTCCGACCACCACCAGCAGGCAACGTGGGTTAAGTGTCTTGCCCAAGGACATAACGACAGCGACAGACTGAGCGGGGCTCGACCCTGCAACCTTCCGATTACAGGGCGAGCACTTAACTCCACAACAGACTTATGCTCACCAGGATCCAAGTAATATAGAGAGACCTCACCTACATGGACCGTAGTACTACGTGGAACTGTTACCCATAGAGTTTGAGAAGGAAACACAACATGTGTGGACACACCATGACGCTCATAGAAAACATCAGCTTCACGAGCAGGGGTATTAACTAACCAACGGTCACCAGCAACAGCAGCAATAGTTTGAACAGGCGAACGTGGGGTTACAGTCATAGGACATTTTGAATCACCTGACAACTAATCAATGCCACACACACCAGTGGCACCGCCACGCAGAAAAGGTGTACCTGGACACAAGAAGTGTAGGCCAAGTGTGAGAGAACACAAGCGCAGGTCCGGGATTAACCGGACGTGCGGCATGTCCTCATGGTACGCGACGACCAGAGGCATATGTAACCTGACATGAGTGTCGTCAACCCAGTTACCTACATTTTCCACATCTCTTTATCTACAGATGTCATCTGGAGACGCAATAGGTAAGTTGATCTGGATTGACACTTAACGGGATAGCACTGGCCAATGAGAAAGCCAAGTGAGTCTGAAGGGCCATCGGGTCCCTCGAGGTCACACGAGCAATCGCAGACCGGACCATGGCCAGGGACACGAGGAACGGAGGGATCCTCCCCATGAGGAGGGTATCGATCGAAGTGCTCATGTCCCGACCATAGTTGGACAGGCAAGTGGCCAGCATCTGTGTATGAGCATAGTCAACATTCAAAAAAGAACGTAACTCATTCACAGCGGAAGTTGTTTTATGCAAAATGTCACTATGAGTGTTGAGTACCAGCATAGTCCGTTGTTCAGACGTGCCCAGCTGTCTCAAGGCGCGGAGTCCTATGACGCGACCCTGTGCAGCTATAGCCATGCAGACCTGCTCCCAGAGAGAGCTGGACATGATGGTGAAATCTGAACCGGAGTCCAAGACACCCTCACAGTCCAGCGCCCCCTCCAGGGTCACCAGAATGTGAGGTTTATCAGTAGGACCTTTACGGATGATACTGCAGAGAACCCATCGTGGAAGTCTGTTTGGTGAGTTAGGCTGGCCAGGTCCGGTGGCAGGTTCTGTGGGTGCTAGAGGACTAGCGCTGATGGAAGCGACCACACCAGACCTCGCAGAGGTCTCAGGTGCATCGTTGTGGCAGGCTCCACCTCTGCAGGACCTGCTTCCACAACTGAGCCACGAGCAGGTTGAGGAGGTGCTACCGCAGAGATGCACAGAACCGACTCACGTTCTGTTGAATCTTTCAACAGGTCAAGGAGTGCGGCACCCAGAGCATGAATTTTTCCAGGAGATCGGCTCCCAGAATCAGTTCTCCGCCTTGGGGCAGGACTGTAGTCCTTGCGAGCACTACGCAGTGAGTTTCGGCCAGAAGGAGCGCGGCTCTCACCTGAGCGAGGTGACTCTCTCCTGGAGGAGTATGATGAACCCCCCATTTCTTTAAAAGAAACACGATGTTTATCGCGTCCGAGTCGTGGTGACTTAGGGTCCCCTCCACCAGCCAGTGGAGGAGTCCGAGGTCTGTTTGAATTTTGAGGCTTGTTATTTGGAAAGCCTTTTGGCTTGGAGTTATTAGATTTCTGGACCTGTTGTTTAGACCCATTGTTGCGGTTATCATTTTTACGAGTCCCTGATGCAGTCCCTTCGAGTCGCAGCGTGGAGGGGTCTGCCCCCACCGCCAGAACCGAAGGAGCGTGCAAACTCTTACTTGAGTCTTTAAACCGCCTGAAGGCACAACTCGCCATTCTCCTGAGCTCATCCATGGGTGTGGTTTTAATGTCTACCGTACCCATGTATGGGTTATACTGAGCATGTAGATTCTCAAGGAAAATCTCCTTGAAACCTTTTTCCTCTTCCATCCCGTCTTTACATTCCGTACCAAAGTATGCGTCGAAGAGGTATAGATAGAAGGCTTGTGGGTCTTCAGCACAACCCTGGTTGACTGACAAAGCTAACTGTACACCAGCCTCCTTAGCATTGTAAGTGTACTCTTTCCGAATTGCAGCTTCCAGCCTGTCGTAATCATTTGCGATCGCATTACGCTTGCGATTGATGAACGAACCCACAACATCAGAGGTAACCTTATTAAAAAGATCTTGTCCTCCAAGGTCATTCCCGGACATCACTGAAAGTGATGCCGGAGGTCACTCAGGTATGTGTCAACCAGGTATGAATTACCTGGTTGAGGGTTGAACTTCTTGACACTACAGGACATCCTGTAGATGTCAGCCATAGACAACGGTGAGTTCAGTTGGGCTGGCTGGAAAGCTGGTACAACCATCGCAGCAGCACCACCAGGTAAAGCAGGAGGGTATTGTTGTGCAGCTGGAAATTGTGGCTGGGCTACAGGCACATATGGATGAGCTGCAGGCACATACAGATTAGCTGGAGGTGGAAATTGATAAGCTTGTGGTGGATATTGATGAGCTGGAGGTGGAGCAAATGGAGAAGGTGGAGGAGGTGATGGAGTTGGAGCAGGTTGAGATGGGGCTGTAGCAGGTTGAGACCGGTGGAGTAAAGGGGTCCCCCTTTCTCCTTTGAGTACAGAAATCTGTAATTTTAAATCCTCAATTTCCATTTCTCGGTTACTTACCTGAACTTCAGAATTAATGACATCAACCTTTAAAGCACATTTCCCATTCTCCAAGGTAGCAATTTGACTCTCCATCTGGGTCTTGTTATGCAACAAATTAACATTTTCAGTTAGGGCTTTGTTCAGCCCTTTCCGAGCATCCATCAGCTCCTTGCTGTGCTGTTCCTCGTCCACGTCGGGAACCACAGGCTCCTCCTTTTTGCTGTTGGTCAGAAATTGTGCGTATTACACCTTGTGTTTCCACATGAGCAGCAATCTCTTTGTCCCAGAGATGAGCTAGTAGAACAGCAAATCCCACCAGGTTCTCTGTGCGGGCAGCTGGCTTCACTTTCTCACCTTCTTTGGGCAAATTTTCCAAGTGAATTAGCAACATACTCGTCAGATCAGTAACTGAACAATTCTGTAGGTTCTCATCAATACTATGAACAGTCATGCTGGTAGAACCTACACATGCTGTTACGGCGTCAATAACTTGTCTACCCACAGAGGAAAAAGGCAGTTGTTCTTCCTCAGACATTATTAAAATCAAAAGTGAATTTTTGTGAATTTTTGTCACACAAGATGGCGGTGAGCCAAGATGGCTGCCTGTGTTTCGATTTTATGGTTTAATTCTCGTAGAACTGAACCACCCAAACAACCGAACCTTCATGAGGCATTTGTGTTAATTTTTCGGACAAATAGCTGGTACAGTTTGTGCTGCAGCGCGCTCTTCCATTTAAGGCTTATAAAGACTGTCAGCACCTCGGTGCTAAGTCAGCTAACGGGTTGGTCACCGGGGATCAAACAGTAACCGGGGAAGCTAAGCTTCCGGGAGAAAATCTCCAGTTACACAAGAATATACAGTGTTCATGATCCCACTCAGAAAAGACATAAAATACAATAAATGCTTTTTATAAAATGAGAGCAGGAACAAACCTGTGCTTTAGTTGTGGCTAGAGAAAATCCAATATGGCAGCTAGAGCTAGTGATGATTCAGCTTTAGGCATGAGATGAATCAGCACCTCCTGTTGGAGGTGACTGGTGTCACCCCCTTTTAGTGAGTTAAATGGAGGTCGACTGCACTCTAGTGGCTGATAATGATATTGCCTCTTTTCAACCAGAAACATCAAATTTTGAATACATTTTGAGTGTTTTGATCTTAAAATGACTCAAAGTCAACATGAAGTGTCAAAATGTACAAATAAACGGGCTGGCACGCCAACAACAACAAACTCCATGAAAGCAATTTTGTCATTATAAAAAGGAAAAGAACAGTTAAAAACCTTTCCAAACAGTTATATGAAAACTGAAAGAATCCCTTACCAGTAAAAAAAAAAAAATCCTCCATGCACCCAGTGTACAGCTCCGACACGCTGCCCCACCTGTCTGTCAGGACACCAGGTAAACACTCTTGAGCAGCTGGACACAATTGGGGCTTTTAAAGAGCCAGCATAATTACACTATCTGTCACATATATATCAGGTGGGGTCTTGGACTCCTCCCCTCTCCTGGGATTTCTTGTACTGCTACACATCTTTGCCTGCCCTCCCCCTGACACATTTGGTGTGGCGTGTGGTGCCTTGGTCTGCCTGGGTGCTCGCAGCTCGGCCGGCTTGGGGGGTAGGAGGCTGCGGGTGGGCCTGTGGGCTTACCGCTGATATCTTCCGGGACTCTGCCGGCTGCTGGTTGTGGCTCCCCGGGGCAATCCTCTGCATCTCTACAAGGGGGCTAGGGCTTTTCCTCTGGGGCAGCTCCTGGATCTCTGGGGCTTGGAGCTCCCTCCACCTTCTACACATCTTTGGGGGCAGATCTGTGGCCGTTCACACTCTCTATTGGATGCTCCTATAGAGAAACCTTACATATACAAGCGTGTGTACACACACACAGGTGCTCACATGGTGCTCTCATAAGTATGAACCTGGGCATATTCAATACATGTCTTAAAGCTGTGGTTGGCACTAAATGCACTGTGACTTACTATCGTGTGATTTTTCAGTAAAACAATGTTGAGCAATGTTGATGTTGTGCGTCCCCTTTTTTTGTTTGTTTTTCCCTTTCAGCAGGTCTTGAAGCAGATTGATTATCTCCCCCCAAAGTTTTAAGTATCAGGCGTGACATTAAAGTAGTAGCTTTCATGCTCCACCTAAGAGTAAATCTGTAAGGCATTCAGACATCATTTCCCACAGCCAGACAGGACGCGCGGGGTGTGTGTGTGTGTGTGAAGATACTCCTTCACATTGACAGGAGTGTTGAAGTGGCTTAGGCACCTGGTTAGGATGCATCCTGGATGCCACCGTGGTGAGATTTTCTGGGCACCAGGACACCCAAAGGAAGGCCCAGGACATCCTGGAGTAATTATATTTCTTGGCTGGCCAGCGAATGCCTTGGGATCCCTCAGGAAGAGCTGACCCAAGAGGCTGGGGAAAGGGAACTCTGGGCCTCTCTGCTTAGGCTGCTGCCCCAGTGACCTGACCCCAGATAAGCAGATGAAAATGGATGGATGAAATCACTTGAAACACCACTTTTGCATCTTTGGCCGTGCCTGCATAACGAAGGGCTGGATGGTAGTGAGCCATGAGGAGGCACAGGGTGTACTTTTAGAATTAAATAGCACTTAATACATTTATTAGATGATTACTTTACACCCACATATGGAGAGGCAAACTGTAGGAAAACCACTTTACAGTCTCATTTATCAGGGTTGCACTAGAAAAAATTCAAAATAAAAACATCACAGAGAAATCAGAGGTTCCAACAATTACTTTAGTTTTATTGGTATTTGTACAGCACTTTAACACTGCTCTGGTGAAGTTACCAGAATAATTATCCATACCTACTCTGTGATTTTTCCACATGGACATAAATTCTGTTGTGGAAGACCTGAATACAGTTGACAAAAAGACAATGAGGAAGGTCTTGTCCTGTACACAAACATCCCTTCACCTGTAATCTGTTCAGCCTCACCAAGAACGGAGGGAAACTCAATGCCTGCTGCAAAATTTTACCTCCTCCTTCCACTCAGTGGACCTCCTTTTACAACACAAGAACAAGTTCTTGTTGATATAGGTAGCAGCTAATGTTTTATTAACAGGTATGAACCAAAAAAACCCTAAAAATAAAAATTATTTGTACAGCTACTAAAATGAGAATGAAGCATCTGGCTTTGATGCCTCTACACCAGATTAAAGTGCTAGAAGCAACCTACCAATCCACACACACACAGTGCTCAGCATTAATAAGTACACCCCACTACATTTGTCAGAAAACCTTTAGTTTTCTTTTGGAATAAACATTTTCTATGAGATACCGTAATACAAAATACTCCCACAAATGTGAGCCATTGATTTGTTAATTTGCACACGCAAAAAAGTCATTTTCCTAACAAATTCGTTCAAGCCATGTTGCAAAAGTGAGTACACCCCATAGTCTTAGGGGAAAAGCCTATACCAACATTTACAAATAAAAAAGTTAATAAATAAATAAAAAGTGTTTAGTAAATCATTAATAAATCATTTACAAGTTATTAGGTAATATTTAAAATTCATTTTTAGAGGCTGTGATTACGTTTACACATTTTAAAACAATAACTAACTTAACATTTACAAACACTTATTTCCCCATTTGGTAAATGGTTTATAGACTTTCTAAAGTCACAATCACCATTGATTATGTGCAAGATATAATCATTTATAAATGCATCAGTGATTTATAAATAATTACCTAAATGATCTTGTCAATTTGTCAATTGATTTTGAACATAAAATCATTTAAATATTGTCAAAAAAATCCACACAATTATAAACCCTTTTCAGGTTATTTTCTTTAAGTATTGTTTGGAATAAAAGAGGGTAGAGCTAAGACTGAAACTAATATTTGAATAATTAAACAACAATTTTTGATGTTTCGTTTTAATGTATCACTTCTAGGTTATACGGTCTCCTCTTGGTGTGACTTTCTGGTTCCATGACGTAAACGGGAAGCACGCTTGTTCTGCCGCTCAAAAAGATATAGTCAGCATAAGCAACAAAGGCTGGGGAAATAAGTATAACACCCAGAAAGAAATGCCAAAATGTTACCAAAGTGTTAAAATATTTCAAGCCGACAGACAAGACCGCTAACTTAGTACTAAGCTAGCATTGTATTTAGTACATATATATTGTATATTGTACATATATAGGCTCTTTGGAAAAGTGTTTGAGGTAATAGGCTCATGTTACCAAAATGATCGACCTCTCCCTAACGACTGGTGTGTTTCCAAATGCTTTTAAAAATGCCTTTACTGAGCCATTACAGGCTTATACCCAACTGACCTCTGCTACTATAGGCCTATTTCCAACATTACGTTTCTTTCTAAAACTCTTGAGAAGGTGGTCTATGAACAACTGTCTACTTTCTTGAACCAGAGTAGCATCCTTGAGCCATTTCAGTCTGGTTTCCGTAAATACAATTCTACGGAAACAGCTTTACTGAAAGTGTCCAGTGACATTATGATGGCTGCCAATTGTGGAAAATGCACTGTTCTGGCTCTCTTGGATCTCTCTTCAGCCTTCAATACATTTGATCATCAGTTTCTGCTGATGAGACTGAAGGATCAAATAGGACTGTCAGGGACAGTTTTTCAGTGGTTCTCTTATTTATCAGAAAGTAGCTTCAGTGATACAGCAAACCAAATGAGGTCAGAAGCGGCAGACTTTAGCTGCAGCTAAATGCTAACAATACAGACACTCTGGTTGTTGTCCCTGTTGATTCTATCCTGGAGATTAAACAATTCCTGGGTGATTTAGGACAGTTCTGTGAAGCCCAGCCTTAGAAACTTAGGGGTCAGCTTCTACAGTGAAAAGTCATTTGTGCAGCACTGTAAGCGGCTAACGGTAAACTGCTTTTTGCAACTCAGGAATATCTCTAAATTTAAAACCATGGTGTCAAGAAAGGATTTGGAGCTCCTCAGTCATGCTTTTGTTTCATACCTGACTGCTGGGATGGGGCTCACGGATGTCCGGATGGGCTACTAGCCACACTGGAGATGCTATTCGAGTACCAATCCTCCAAATACTCTACCTCCAGATCCCACATGGCTCTATTCACCTCACTTCTCTCGCACCCAGGAGTGGGCCGCTGCCTTGTACTTCACCAAATCACCAGCCTGTAATGACTGTCTGGCCCTTGTCTCAGAACTCAGGAAGACCTTCGTTCCCCACAGTAGTGAGGTCGGTGCAAAGACCCAACTACTGAAGCTCCAACAGCGGGAGCGCTCATTCTGCCAGTACACGTCCAAGTTCAGAACTCTGGCATCTAAAGTGAAATGGAGAGATGCCGCTCTAAGATTGGTTTTCTCGGAGAGACTGGCACCATATATGTGCAGCACTTTGGTCGTCTGCCATGCCATTTTTAAAAAGCAAGTCACCCCCAAATACTTTCTTTTTCTGATAAACTAAATAAATGTGTCTTATCGTGCTACAGACACGTGTAGTCAATAATTTGGCACTTCAGTGCATCTTAGTTAAATTTTAAATATTCTGCCTAAAACTGGCAGTGTCGTGCCGTTGTCAGGTAAAAACTCTGCACTGTATTTTAATTTAAATCTGCCACCGCTATTGGCTAAGAGGCCTGCTATGATGTAAACTGGTACATTATGATGTCACAATGCTGTCGTGAGTCTGTGTGTGTGTGTATTTGTTAGCAGCTCCGCCTTCTTGGTCTGCATTTGTTGCATTTTTCAAACATGGAGAGTGGAGTTTGACTCTGGTAGGGGTTGACTTGCTCTTTAAATATGCTTTATAAATAAAGTTGGTATGGTATGGGAGGAAATGGTGGGACGCGAGGCCCCTCAACCCTGGACAAAGCCATATAGATCTAGCTCTACAGAACGATGAGCGAGTCCTGCTACGACATTGATGTAATGCCTGGATTAAGGCATGGACTGCCATCACCAGGACTAATGCCCAGTACGCCCAGCAATACCCCCAACGTCACCATCCTGGGCCAATCTACCACCCCTGACAAGGATTGGCTTTCTACCACTAATCTCCGCCTTCAGGCCAGTTCCAGGCAATTGGCATCCCGCTTCCTTGGTCCCTACTCCTTCAAACACGTCTTCAACCCCATCACATGTCGTCTGCGCCTGCTAGCTACCATCCGAATCCATCAGGTGTTCCACGTCTCACAGTACAAGCCCCAAGACACCTCGCCTCTCGTGGCTTATACCTGTGAAAGGTGCTATACAAATGAAGCTCACTCACACACACCACACACACACACACACACACACACACACACACACACACACACACACACACACACACACACACACACTACCTAATACATTGTAAATGTTCTGAGAGGCATCCAGGCGATCCACAGAAATTAACCTCTCAACAGGAGAGTCTTCACAAAGCATGGATTGAATGGATTTGTTAGGAAAATAAATATTTTGTGTGTGAAAATTAACAAATCTTGTTTGTAACCAATGGCCCATATTTGTGGGAGTATTTTGTAGAATGGTATCTCATAGAAAATGTTGATTCTGAAAAGTTTTCTGACAAACAGTGGGGTGTATATATGTGTATATATGCAAGTATGTATGTGTGTATATATATATATATATATATGTACACACACACACACACACACACGCACGCACGCACGCACACACACACACACACACACACACACACACACACTTTTTTCAACGGACCTATTTTAACATAAATTTACAGGGTAATATACATTATATTGTAACAGCTGAAAACTCAGCACAAATATATCACTGTCACATTCAACAGCAACATATATATGATTATATAAACCATATATAATCATATACTGATATATAATTGTCATATATGCATGTAAAACAGTTAATCACATCTCAGGCTTTTCAAATAATACCCAGAGAAGCAATTGTATATCATTACGTAAAAGCTTTACAAGTTTCTCCCCCTTGAAAGAGTGACAGGCGACAGCCAAAAAGCCACAACCTGCGGATTATTTGAGGTCACAGAACAAGTTATTTGCATATTCCACAAATCTATTGCAACACATTACTGTCTATGAAGAGTACAGCCAGTGTCCAAATGGGAGGAGCTGCTGTTAGCTGGATTCACAGATAAACTCACTGAACAGAACGATACAACAATGGGTGGTCTGGTTATAGTGATGTGTTTTCAGATGGTGTACTATGATGGTGAACAACAGGACTACAACACACAATACTAAAGGTACGCCTTAGAGGACAACCCAGATCAAGACTGTAAAGATGAACCCCTTCTTCGTTATACACTACACACAGATTACTCCCTTTTCTCCCAGGAGCTGCCATCATGTCCTGCTGCGGATGTGGTTGTATGTTCTCCACAGATCAGCAATGTTATTGTGACACTCCGTGATCAGGAATAATGGAATGTGTCATGGCTGACAGAACAGCAGGTAACATTCTACTGATTGAAAGGGGGAGGGGGGTTACTTTAGCCCTTTGATGCATGAATTATGAAATCTTCAACCATGATTTTTTTAACCCTCCCACTGTCCTAATGGGTGTGACCCCGCAAGGAAAGTTGACCATTGAGCAGGGTTATCCCTTGGGTCCAAGTGGCAGGGGTGAGGAGTGAATACCACCTCACCCCTGCCACTTGGACCTCACAAGGGATAAACCATCAATCCTGATCAATGGTCAACTTCCCTCGCGGGGTCACACCCATTAGGACAGTGGGAGGGTTAAACAATTTTTATCATTCATCTTTAGGTGTGAATGAAACAAATTTCAACAAATATCTTTTGTAACATTTAATTTACAAAAAAATGATTACATGTCCACCTCTGTGGACAGCGTGCATTCTGAACATGAAATATGTTGGCTTGACTTACTGAAGTCCAAATGGAGGGGCTCAAATGCAATAATGTCTTCAACAGCTGTGCTTAATAGCAAAAAAAAAAAAAAAATTAAATAAAATACTATTTTGAGTACCTGTCCACTGTAGTGACCATTATGCATCAAAGGGTTAATTTCTTTAAAGTTCTGATGTACTATCAGGACCTGTAGGGAGAGTAGTCCCAAACCTCAGCCATCTTCAGAGAAGAGCTCTGAGCCCCAGTGGGCCCCGTCTCTCACTCGAGTGACCCCCCAAACACACACACTGCAAAGACACTGCACAAGGCTGGAACAAGATACACAGAAAGATCCTTTTTCACAATGAGAAAACAAAGATCTGCAATAACTGCACTAGTAAGACACAACATGTATCCAATAGCTGACTTCCAGATGGAAGGCCATGTGATGTGCAGTTAGGTTTGAGAAGTTTCCATGGTTCTAAAGATGCAATCCTTGATTTTCCCTCTACAGGACATGTCTTTGCCCTGTACTGACAAGCCTTGTTATTCAAAAGCCCATACTTCTATATCTTGCACATAGAAATCCTCCTTTTTTGAAAGCATGGGGTTTCCAAATGTTTTACATGAGTGGCTTCGACCATGATAAAGGTCTCCATCCAGCCAAAGGCCAAACTCACCGCTGGAAGAGAGGAAACAGAATTCAGATTAGACACAAATTAGGGAATTAGGTCCTCTTGAACTATAGTTTGTTCACGTGATCCCATAATGTGTGTATTTTTACTCACCTTCCTCCACCAAAAGCTAAGGAGTCCATATCTCCTTTAATGAAAAACATGTTGTCGCCTGTCCATTTGAACACCTGTGGAGAACAAAAAATAACTCTCTTTCATTGCTGTCACCGTCGTGGTCAGCTCTGCAGTAGCCTGTTTAATAGACACGATATCTGTCGCGACATTCTGGAGCATTTCACTCATTTTCGATATTTCAGCAAAAAGTCTTTCCAGGCTGACTGTCGCAGTCGTGGATGCTGGGTTTTCTCCCGTATCGCTGTCGTCTTCATGGACCTGGCCTTCCGGGTACACGCTCGTGACAAGCTTTTAAAATATTTTGACGACGTCGACATAGCTTTGTAATCTTTTTAGACTAAATATCAAACGTACTCAGACTCAGTACTCCCAAGGAACAATATTCCACCAGTATAGTTGCGTGTTTCAGCTAAAATCCTGTTAGTAGCATGTGCGGGGAACAGAGCTCCCTAGCTTGCAGCCATCTTGGAAGCTCTACCCGCGTGACTCCAAGTTTTGCTTTTTGAACAAAATCAGCTGTGACAGCAAACTGGAGAGCTGCAGGGCTCTGTGAGTTTTTCTCAGCTGGACCTCAGATCATCTGAGACTGCGCGGGGACTGTGAAGGACTTCTATGATGGACTGCACAGTTAACTGATTTCCTTAGCGGTGAATACGTCACACCGTTCGTAGCTCTGATTGGTCCTAGTGCTGTCTAAATGCGTGAGGAGACAACCACAGGTTCTACCCCACAACAACGGGTCATCATCAGACTATATATTTACATGTTGCAAGGCTAGATCCATGTATCATAAACTCAAATAATCTTGTTGTCATTTATTCTTGAAAAACAGTGTTGTGGAGAAATATGAACAGTGCTTTACCTCAAACTCAGGATTGAACGTGAAGAGGAAGGTTTCTCCCGTGCCATAGAAGCCATCACTGACTTTAAAGGGCTCAGAAGCCAGAGCACCAAACACCTGTAGACACAAACAGAGAGGGCAATAAGGAAAGCTGATGCTGGAGGCTGATCAGCACTTTGGTTTTCTAAAACCTGGCCGTCGCTGTCCTTAATAACAAGGAGGATGGGGGTGTCCTGGCCCTGCATGGCTCTATACAGAGTCTTAATGCTCATGCCATGCTTTGATGTGCCAAAGGCTAGTGTCCAGGGATATCCAATAGTCCGTGGTGGAAGATGTCCCGCAAGCTGTTGAGAGAGAAAAAAAAAAAGAAGAAATTGAAACTCGGAAAGGCCACAGTCTGCATTGCTCCATTACATCTGCAGTGACATTTTAACATGGTCTAATGTTAAACCCTCCCACTGTCTTACCGGGTGACCCCTCCAGAAAAGGTTACCATTGAGCTGGGTTGACGGTTTTTCCCTTGAGGTCCACGTGGAAGGGGTGACGAGTGAGCACCACCTCACCCCTGCCACGTGGAGGGGTGGGAGGGTTAAATAACATTAAGTGACCTTGAAACGTAGAGACTGGCCCCAAGAGGAGGAGGCCCAGACCTTCCTAAGAGTGGCTTACCCTACTGCACACAGACTGGAGAATTCATTCTATGTGACAGACAGACATGCAGACATATACAATTCAATTCAATTCAATTCAAAGATACTTTATTAATCCCAGAGGGAACTTAAACAGACAGACACACACACACCTCATTAACTCATTCACTGCCATTGATGACTAAAGTCGTCATTTGCATTTTTTTTACTGTTTGAGCATTGGAACGAGCCCCCGCGCTGAGAGAACAAACATCTCAGCCCTGAAGCCGATCTTCATCCGCATACGTCACGGATCACAAGATCAGGAAGCAGACCATCCATATGTTTGGAGATCGTTTTGGGCCGTTCCTGTAAAAAAAGTGAGGCGCGAACCAGAAAAGAGTCTGCCGATCACAATTCGACAACGGATTATGAAAGAACGGATAACGCTCGAAACACACGGCTTCTTCCTGATGTAAGAGGTGAGTCTCCTCTTTGTTTTGGTTGTTTAGGCATCAACATCATGCTAGTGCGCAACGTTCTGTGACTCTTAAAAAAACAGTAAAAACGGTGAGAAACGCTGGCAGCGAAGGCCGTTAGCGATCAGGAAACGGCTGGCAGTGAATCAGTTAAAAGTAAGTGGCAATGTTTTGTTCACTCTGCCGTGACTCATCAGTCCCTTTGCTGTTTTATCATCGGCTAAGCCAGGGGGCGGTTCCAGCCCATTTGTCGAACACACTCTTTTAACACGGCCCCCACACACACATACACACACTAATCTACCCTGCCCCGCCCCAACCGCAAGACTGTGCTTGAGCGGGGGTGCTCGGTAGAGCTGAGGAAAATAATCTAATAATTGATGCATTAAGATGCGGACATAAACAATTATGAATTTTTGAAGAAGCACACCATACTTGATTGTAGCAGCTAGCTGCTAGCATTAGTCACTAGCTTGCTCCGTCTCTAAGCAGTTATTACATCTATTCTCACGCGTCTGCTCAAACAGGGAACCTCTGGGTCAATGTTCAGCTCTAAACTTTGCATTTGGCTTTGTGGTTTGTATTATTTGGAGACACTTGTGTGTTTAGCGAGCCTTTAAACCATGGCTGCCGCCGACTGGAGCTTTGTTTACGCAAAACACCTCCCCCACATAGTTATTGAGAAACATCTACGGAGAGCAGTGAGGCTCATATATCGGGAAGTGTAATCCTGACTAGAGGATGCATGAGATCGGGATGCATCATGAATTTAGCTGAACATAATAGATTGTTTCTTTTGACAAGGAATAATTACTGGACGATGTGCCCCTGGGACATTGGGAAAAGTATTTCAAGCTCTCAACTGTGATTAGACAGATAGACAGAGAGAGAGAGACAGAGAGACAGAGAGACAGAGAGACAGAGAGAGAGAGAGAGAGAGAGAGAGAGAGAGAGAGAGAGAGAGAGAGAGAGAGAGAGAGAGAGAGAGAGAGAGAGAGATGATAGACAGACACATAGATGATAGATATAGATAGATAGATAGATAGATAGATAGATAGATAGATAGATAGATAGATATTGGAATTTAAAGATTTTTATAGAATTCAGAAAAATTTTATCCTATTTTCTGTGACGAAAAATGCATTTTACTGGTAAATAACTTCCAAAATGTCTGAATTGCCGAAATAGAAAACAATCGTGATACAATCGTAATCATGATTTTGCAAAAACAAAATCGTGATATGACTTTTTGTCCATATCGCCCAACCTTAGTAGTAACCAGACATACCAGAATATTAGATAAGATCTACATAACTCCTAATTTATTCGAACAAGCAGATAAAACATTTATAAAACAGAAAACTGTTTAATGAAATGTAATTTGTCAAGACATTGTTTACAGATCATTAAACATTTTAAACTATGTGTTTTTAAATGATAGTAATTTAAGTCACAAAATGTTTGAAATGATTTAATGTCTACAAATATGGCTGCAGATTTTTTATAAAAGGTTTTAAACTGATTAGTAAAACAACTTTCTAGTCACTGGGTAACCAATAGGTAACTAGGGAGAGTGGTTTTATTTATTTATTTACTGCCAAGTTAACTAGACAACAACATACTACTGCTTATAGCTTATGCAAACAAACAATTCTACTTGTTATGAGCTTGGATTGACTGTATTATGAATGAAAAGTGCTTGTTTGGAAGGAGTTACTAACGTGATTTACCTCAGCAACCTATTAAAAACAAAATTTGATGCATTTTTGCCCCAAGGCATTTAAAAAACCGAATAAGGAAGGAAGGAGCTGCCATTGTGCACCTGAAGTTAGACCATATTACAAATACCAGAGATGTCTGCATTAAAAAAAAAGGGTAATTAGGTACAGGAAGTTGGCTCCCTGGTTTAATTCTCACTCTTTAAAACAAAACTCTAGAAAATTTGAGAACATGGCACTCTACACACCAGGAGGAGTCCTACTTATCCTGGAAAAATAGTCTTGTACTTCATAAAAATAAGCTTCGACAAGCTAAAACTGCTTATTTTTGACCTGACTTGTACTTTAATTCGAACGTAAAAAAACAAAACATTTTTTATACAACACAACACAAAAGCAATCAAATAATAAAGTCCGAAAAGGAGTAGTTAGAAGTAAAATTTGTACATTCCTACCCCCTTCTCACTTATTCTTATTCAACTTATCTCAAAAACAAAATTTAAAAATTAAGAAGCATATCTATATAAAAATAACAATAATACAGAGAACAAATAGATTTAACATACTCAACAATCAAATTATTGTATCATTCTATTTAATCCAGCTCATCATAATTATCCAATAGATGTTTTTTGTAGCTCTTCTTAAATTGATTTACCTTTACACATTTTTTCAAATCTTCACTTAAATTGTTCCATAATACAACTCTACATATTGTTGTACACATACTCCTCTTTGTTGTCCGAACTCTGTTTTTTGAAGTTTAATGCCCCTCTTAAATTGTACCCATCGTCTTTATCATTAAACATTTTCTGTATATTACATGGAAGTAATTAATTGCTTGCCTTAAAAATGATTACTGCAGTTTTAAACTTTATCAGATCAATAAATTTTAACACTTGTAATTCTAAAAACTGTTTTGTTGTTTGTTCCCTATATCCCACATTATATACTATCCTTATTGCTCGTTTTTGCAGTATGGATAATGATTGTATTTTTCATCGCTAATTGAGGAGAATAAGAATAATCTAAAATTTCTTTTCAGTACAGTTGCCAAACTTCCACAGAATCATAGCTCTGAACCATCTATTCCCTTAGCCCTCAGCAGTAACATCTTTATGGGATTTTTCACAAGTAAAATAAATTCTATTAGAAACAAAATCATTAGTATCCTCCCTAATGCGATTTCTTCTTCCTCAGTAAGTGAGGCAGCATCAGAGGTAACTGTAGAACCTCATCTGTGTTTGAACTGTTTTGATCCAGTTGAGTTTTGGAGTTATCAAAAATATTAGCTTCATCTAAACCTTCAACTTGCATTTTAGATCCAATCCCAACCAAATTATTTAACTCAATCACTGCCAGTGACGACTAAAGTCGTCATTTTAGATCCAACCGTTCACTGCCAATGACGACTAAAGTCATCATTTGCATTTTTTTTACTGTTTGAGCATCGTAACTAGCCCCAGCGCTGAGAGAACAAACATCTCAGCCCTGAAGCCGATCTTCATCCGCATACGTCACGTGATCAGGAAGCAGAACATCCATGTGTTAGGAGATCGTTTTGGGCCGTTCCTGTAAAAAAGGTGAGGCGCGAACCAGAAAAGCGTCTGCCGATCACAATTCGACAACGGATTATGAAAGAATGGATTAAGCTCGAAACACGCAGATTCTTCCTAATGTAAGAGGTGAGTCTCCTCTTTGTTTTGGTTGTTTTGGCGTCGACATCATCCTAGCGCGCAACGTTCTGTGACTCTTAAAAAAAACAGCAAAGCCAGTTACCGATAAGGAAACGGCTGGCAGTGAATGAGTTAAAGATGCATTTCCTTTGGTTACTGCCTCATTCAAGATATAATCAATCTATCCTTACTAAATGGATACGTACCACAGGATATTAAGGTTGCTGTAATCAAACCTTTACTTAAGAAGCCTTCTCTGGATCCAAATAACCCAATGAATTATAAACCAATATGTAACCTTCCATTCCAAGAGTCTCAGCTTCAACCAGGACAAAACTGTCCAGTGTTTCTTCAGGTAGACACACTACACTCTCAGATGTGTCTAAAACCACTTTACGTTGAGAGGATAAAATGTTACAGTTGTGGTCAGAAGTTTACATACACTTGTAAAAAATATAATATAATGGCTCTACTGAGTGTCCCGTTATTTCTAAAACTCTGATTTTTCTCTGATAGAGTGATTGGAACAGATACTTCTTTGTCACAAAAAACATTCATGAAGTTTGGTTCTTTAATGTCTTTATTATGGGTTAACAGAGAAAAGTGATCTCATTTGCTGGGTCACAAATATACATACAGCAACATGAACTAGCAATTTTGGTGACTTAGAAACGTGTCAGTGAACTGAGCTTCATAGCATGGCCTCTTAACTTCTTGTGAGTGATTATGAGTGACTACAGCTGGTGACTTCTCTTAGGCCAGGTAAATAGGGCTCATTGGATACAAACGCCCACAAACGCTACAATGGGAAAGTCAAAGGAGCTCAGCACGGATCTGAAAACGCGAATTATTGACTTGAACAAGTCAGGAAAGTCACTTGGGGCCATTTCAAAGAAGCTGCAGGACCCAAGAGCAACAGTGCAAACAATTGTTTGTAAGCATAAGGTGCATGGCACTGTTTCATCACTGCCAAGATCAGGAAGAAAACGCAAGCTATCACCTTCTGCTGAGAGAAAATTGGTCAGGAGGGTAAAGAGTGAACCAAGAATCACCAAAAAGCAGATCTGCCAAGAATTAGAAGCTGCTGGAACACAGGTGTCATTGTCCACAGTCAAACGTGTTTTGCATCTCCATGGACTGAGAGGCTGCCGTGCAAGAAGGAAGCCCTTGCTCCAAAAGCGGCACCTTAAGGCTCGACTGAAGTTTGCTGCTGATCACATGGACAAAGATAAGACCTTCTGGAGGAAAGTTCTGTGGTCAGACGAAACGAAAATCGAGCTTTTTGGCCACAATGCCCAGCAATATGTTTGGAGGAGAAAAGGTGAGGCCTTTAACCCCAAGAACACCATGCCTACAGTCAAGCATGGTGGTGGGAATATTATGCTGTGGGGCATTTTTGCTGCCAATGGAACTGGTGCTTTACAGAGAGTAAATGGGATAATGAAGAAGGAGGATTACCTTCACATTCTTCAACATAACCTAAAATCATCAGCACGAAGGTTGGGTCTTGGGCGCAGTTGGGTGTTCCAACAGGACAATGACCCCAAACACACATCAAAAGTGGTAAAGGAATGGCTAAATCAGGCTAGAATAAGGGTTTTAGAATGGCCTTCCCAAAGTCCTGACTTAAACCCCATTGAAAACATGTGGACAGTGCTGAAGAAGCAAGTCCATGTCAGAAAGCCATCAAATTTAACTGAACTTCACCAATTCTGTCAAAGTGGTCAAAGATTCAACCAGAAGCTTGCCAGAAGCTTGTGGATGGCTACCAAAAGTGCCTGATTGAAGTGAAAATGGCTAAGGGACATGTAACCAAATATTAGCACTGCTGTATGTATATTTGTGACCCAGCAAATGTGATCACTTTTCTCTGTTAACCCATAATAAAGACATTAAAGAACCGAACTTCATGAATGTTTTTTGTGACAAAGAAGTATCTGTTCCAATCACTCTATCAGAGAAAAATCAGAGTTTTAGAAATAACGGGACACTCAGTAGAGCCATTATATTATATTTTTTACAAGTGTATGTAAACTTCTGACCACAACTGTACATCTAATGGTGTCTACCTTCCCTCTGAAGTGGGCTGCAAACTCCTCACAAAGAGTGTTTGAGGGGGTTTTCTGAGTTGAGTTTTGATTGGAGTTGAGAATATTATTGATTGTGGAGAAAATAATTTTAGGGTTATTTTTATTGTCTGAGAGGATTTTGGAAAAATGTGCATTTCTTGAATTTCTTATAGCATTATATGTTTTAAGCAGTTCCAAATATATCTGATGATTTATTGTGAATTTGTTTTTCCTCCATCTCCTCTCCACCACTCAGCAGTTTCTCTTTAGTTTTCTTAGGTTTTCATTTCCCCAAGGTGATGTTTGATTTGACTGTAATTTTTTGGTTTTGAGTGGAGCAAGTAAGTTAAGAGCTGACTCTAGGCTTCTGTTAAAAACATTGATATTGGCATCACAAGGGGCGGAGACGTTCCTTGGAGGGATGTTGTTAAAAGCTTCAAGAAAACCAGCAGCCACTTCAGGGGTTAGATGACAGTTCCTTACAGTTCTCACAGAGGGCCCGTACTGGATAATGCTGGTGATGTTAAAAAATACGCAATAGTGATCGGACACTGCCAAGTCGACAACAGAGGGCACACAAGTGGACAGGCCAAGTCCAGGGTGTGTCCTCTGTTGTGAGTTGGCTGCGTGACATGTTGGGTAAAATCCATATAATTCAAGATGTTTAAAAAATCTGCGACTAAAGGGTCTAAAAGGTTATCCACGTGCAGATTAAAATCTCCAGGCAATAAAGCCAGTTAAAACCGTGTTTTCGTAAAAGACCCAGAGACACCGACAAACAGAGCTGCGACTAGGCGTGGCTCGGATGACGGGTAAACCTATGTGGAGAAAGCAGTAGCTGTAGGTGGCAGGCCGCAGCACGTAAAGCGAAAATGAACTTTCTGCTCTACTAGTCAATAGCGCATTAATCAAGTACACAAGAACAAACTTGACTATTGAGACGGCCCTGGTATGCCAGTAAGTTTACACAACAACAAAAGAGATTACAGTGTGTGACAATAACTATGACAACTGTTTTAATTATAATGAAGCATCATATCATACACAGAACAACACTGCATTCAGAAACAGGAGCAGAGAAACAAGCTGTATCCAGAAACATTCTAGTAGGAATGAATTCCCTAATAATTAATGTTGTTGAGCTTTCTAAGGAACACATCAAACTCCAACAGCTGTTTAACATGTACATGAAAGATGTAGCTGTACCTTTTCTATCTGGTTGACTTCCAGGAGTTCACTCGGCTCTCTGAGGTTGGGTTTGAACGTTTCGGGCTCCAACTCAGCTTTGGTGGATGTGCCGTGCTTCAAGTTCACCTCGTCTTTGGTGGTAATCTAAAAAAGCAAATACTGTCCTTGGGATTCAGAATAACTGAGGAGCAACTTCCAGAAAGCCCTGACACCAGATGGGTTCAGTTAAAGCTACGGTCTACAGGTTTTTAACAGCTCTACTCAAAGAAACTCTAAAGATTGATGTAGATAATACAACTATAAAAAGAGGTAAGAGTTCAGGTATAACATGAGAAGCGAGGGATAAATGACTCATCAGCAGCAACAGAAACTCAAAATAAAATGTTTCACTCCTTCAGGGGTTTTGATCTTATTTGTCCTGCCAATATTTATAATTGTAGTGTTTACTAGCTGTGACAATCCAGCAATCTGACGAGGATAGCTGATTATCTGATAATCAGGATTGGTTTTTGCACAACTTGAATGGCAAGCAGAGATGCTGAACAGGAAATGAGCCCAATGAATAATTTGCATTCTGGTGTTTGACATTTTCTCTGACCTACAGACTGTTGTTGACAATTTATCTTTCTTGTTAAGACTGACTGTGGAGCACTTTGCCACTGGTGGCAAGGAGGCTCTGGTGTTTCAGTCCTCATTCAAATGGCGCCTACCTGCATTGTCCTTGGGACATCTTTCCTCTTGTAAGGAGGGTCTTACTCTACCATCTCACTACCACACAATATCTTTTAGTCAGGCTTTGTGTGGAACAGAATTCCAACTCTGGGGAAGTACTTCTATGTGTCCATGGTACCACTTACCACCAACAACCCAAGGGACTGCAATGGTCAATGTCTACAAGTCTAAAGCCCTTTTTACAAGACACATAGTAACACAGAAAAATGGCATAATATTACCACAACAGTGTGTCTTACAAATGTGCCATGCCGCCATGGCATTGCACAAACTTTGTGGCATTCGTTACACCTCGATTGGTAGTAATATTGCAGTAATTGCCTGTCTTATAAACAGCAATTGCGCCTTGGCGCAACAAAGGGAGGTGTCACGATGATGTGAGAAGTTACTAACAAGTTCTGGCCAGCAGCGATATTGAAAATGAAAGTATACACGGGCAGTAAGTTTTGGTTTTTGAACAAAATCATCTGAGATGGCAAACTGGAGTACTGCAGCACTCCATGAGCGTCTCTTCGTTAGAGTTGGAAGTCAGATCACCAGAGACTGCAAATGGACTGTGGAGGACAGACACCTTTAGGAGCGGCTTGTCCAATAAACATAATGATCGCAACAGAAAGCAAGTTATGTCCAAGATAAACAGAAGTCTGCTGCAGCGCAGGGACCATCCCCATACCTGCTTTATGCCGCCATCGCCTAATCTTTTATAAAAAGGACACAATTGCCCCACATTACCACCACAGTCTGAGCACTTATAAAAAACCCAAGGCTCCCTGATAACACAATACCATTGTGGCTATTTGACGGCATTGTTTAGTAAAAACGGCTTAAGAGGGAATGTCTGACACATGGAGATAAGGCACCTATCACGTGGAAACCTCATTACTCCAAACAAGACAAAATTATCTGTGGTGAAGTGATAAAACAGCTCTCACTCAGATGCTGTTTTCCAGTTGATCTGGTCTTGCAAGTCTGAATGTGTGTTTTGAGCTGAAACTACTTAGATGACTACTTAAAGCAGTCAGTATTTTATTATAGTTTGAAATTTCAGCAGCAACGAAAGCCTGAAAAGGGCATTCTAAAGAAGACTGTGTTGATGCAGACTGAATAGAGGGGTAAACGGGACTTATCAGGGCACCTGAAGTCGTTTGCAGAGTGAGCGCAGATCTTCACTGTTTAGCGCATCGATCCGACGGTGGTACTCCGTCAGAGACACTACCTGGCAGTACAAACACAGGAACAAGTGGAACATAAAACTCGGCTGCTTTTATCAGGCCTTGAGAGGAAAGGGTGAGTTTAGAAATTGAACAAAGTAAGCTAGAACTTAAACTCACAAGGAAAACAATACTGGTTTGAATACATGAACAGTGCAATAGGCAGAGGGCCTGTGAAATATAGTTTTGATGAAAGGAGGAATTTAGTCATTTTGCATGTTTGTGTAAAATCTTAAAAGTTACTCTGAAGTAAGCTTATGAAGAAATGCTCCGGCACAGAGGAAATAGTCTAGAGAGGGAATGTGACAAGCTCTTTATTACACACGATATATAACACTAAATACAACTAATCCTAATTACTTTCCTAATAACACTAATGGCAAATGACTAAATTCAATATCTAACAGCCAAGCAACTAACACTAAATTATCTACAGTACTTAATGCTATGCTAAACAATCGTTAACCTATTAAATGGCATAAACACTTGCTTGCTAATCTAACTTGCTACAAGGTGTGTCCGAGACACTGATGCTTAAAATCCCACAGCACTGCTACATAGCAGCAGATTCAGATTCAGTGTATTGCATAGTCTGAAGCTGAAGAACGTGCTGCACTCACAGTTTTAGGCACAATTGTTACTTTTAAAGGTCGTATATTAACTCATTCACTGCCATTGATTACTAAAGTTGTTAACTGCAGTTTTTAACAGGGCGGGCTTGGGAACGAGCTTGCGCACCTTGAGAGTAAACATCACTCCTCTAAAGTTGATTTCCACCCATGTGTCACACGTCATGTAATCATGAAGCAGATAATCCATGAATTAGGAGATCAGTTTTGGATGCCACTATGCCTAAAGCAAGGCCTTAACTGGAAAAGTTTCTGCAGCTCACAGTTCAACAACAGATTGTGAAAGAATGGAAAAGGCTAGAAATACGCTAATCTGTCCTGATATAAGAAGTGAGTCTACTCTTTCTTTTGGTAGATTTGGTGTTTACATGGTCATAGAACACAATATTATGTGACTCTTCAGTAAACAAAAAAAGGCTAAAAAATGCTGGCAGTCGGGATTTCTGTTCAGACAACAGCTGGCAGCCAATGAGTTAATGAAAATGTCCGGGTTTTTATCTAGGATGATTAATTATACAGTGTTTGTAAAACACCTCTGACATGTTCAGAATTAATAATTTCAAAATAAAAGTTTGTACTTCAAAATATTACCAACTTAGACCTTACTTGCGTGACAAAATTTTAATTATAAAACAGGTTGTCACAAAATATAGCTTAAACAATCCTAACTTATGTCTCTAACAAAATATTAACAGTATTATGGTAATTAATTTGTGTTGGTTCAGCAAATTTTGCGGTTCAATTCACAATTAGATACTCTTCATTTTATAGCTGTGCATTATCTGACATTTTTAGGCAAGGTGGCAGCAAGCAAAAGCTTTTAATACTGTAAATTCAGTACGCAGACTATAATTACATGAGTGTTATGTGAGTTATCAGTTATGAAATAACTAATAAACTTTCACAATTTTCATGTTGTAGGCTTGTCATTCACTGATGGCTTTGAGCCAGTGATTAGCATTGAGCATTAGAGTTGGTTGGCTGATGTAAAATAATTCACAGGCAATAATAGTTGGTCCAACAACTGACGATGTGCGATATATTCGTGCAGGCGTAGGTGACGGTTTACTTTTTTGTGGGCGGAGCTCTGTAAGCGCAGACAGACTATTTTCTAAATTAAAACACAAAAATACCAAAATGGAAGAACTAATTGCCAAGAAAACTGCAACGTCGCCTACTTGGGATTACTTTGGCTTTAAACCGGATGAAAAGGGAAAACCACTGGATGTAACCAAACTAGTTTGCCGCTTGTGCAGACGTACGGTGAAAGGAGTCTAACGCGACAAACTTGCATGAGCATTTACGTGTCCACCATCCAGCTAAGAATGCTACACTATCGCCAGGTGCTTCAGCTCCATCAACAATTGGAAAAGTGTATCAGCAGCAGAACACTCAAAGTGCTTTTACTAAAGCTACTAAATATGAAAAGTACTGCCCCAGGTGGACACAATGTAAATTGGCTGTATCGAAATACATCTCAAAGGAAATATCTTTTCACAGTGCTGAAAAGGAGTCATTTGTTGAGATGCTGAAAACTTTTGACAAGCAATGTGTGCTGCCTGGACGGAAATATTTTTCTAAGACAGCAATACCTGATCTCTACGACAAAGTCTATGCAGATATTAGCAAAGAACTACAAGAAGCTAACGATGCCAGCAGATATTTGGTCAGCTTCGAACATGGTGCCTTATATAAGCATCACATCTCACTATGTCAAGGATAAAAGTGAGTTAAAAGCAAAATGTCTTGAAACCACCCATGTTCCCGAGGACCACTCGGCTTCAGTGCTGGCCGAGGAGCTCTGAGCGTGCATCAATGAGTTGGGGATTACGGTGGAGAAATTATGCTGCGTCACCACAGACAACGGAGCTAATATTGTGAACGCTTATAGGACCCTTGACTGGCCATGGCTAAATTGTTTTGGACATAATTTAAATTTGGCAGTGCCATTTAAAAAGAAAAGTCAAACACAGACAGTCTTTGGTGTGTGCCGCTCTATCAAGAGGAACTAGAACTGCCGCAGCATTTAATGTTCACGATACTGTAATAAATAGAATTTTTTTTACACGTAACTGTTTAAAAATATCTTTCAGGGTTCCTACATTTTTCCCACTGACAAATTCAAGCACTTTTCAAGCATTTTCAAGGTAAATGTTCCAACTTTCAAGCACCACACTGTGAAGACAAAACATTACGACTCAAGAAGACAGTTTCATCTCACTATCATTTGAAATAATTTATTACTGTTATTAATGAGGATTATCCTATCCAATCACAGTATTGGAAATTAGGCCTGATCACATGATTTTAAAGCATTGGAATGAGGTGGAAAAAGTCAGATATAACCCAATAAAGCAACTAACATGACCTTTGAAATTCATCCTCAAATAGGGATTTTCAAATGTAATGACAATGGCATAGTTTTAACCTGTCTGCTTTTAGTTCTAGTCCAGGGTTCGGCAACCTTTTCTCAACAAAGAGCTATTATTACCCATTTCCAAAAGTAAAGGAAACACTGGGAGCCACAGCAGCAGCAGCGTTGTAAGTGTAGGGTGGGGTGTAGGGTGGGGTGTAGGGGGTGGAGGTGGAGGTGGGGGTGGACGGATAGCTGCTTGAACCATTCACAACAGGTGACAGCAACCAATACTGTTAGATCATGTACGTCAAAGTTATCTTTCAACAGAAGATAATTAATAAAACAATTTGTAGGCTATAGAATTGATCCAGAAGCTGTAGCCCGTCTGTTTCTACAATATTTTGATATATTTCACCCTGTTAGTGTTTTTAATACTAGTTGAGCAGGTGTCGTTTTTTGATGCCTCACACATGCCTCCTTTTAAAACATGTTTAAACTGTTCAGAATACAAATCCAGGCTCTGTCTCATTGGATTGTTGTAATTAAACTTTGTGCCTATTGAATGAAACTTTACATTAAACAATGTTGATAAGGTAAGAAAATGATCCAATCAATTTTTTTTTCTTCCTTCATTTACAGAGACGGAGATAACAGTGCAGTACGTATGGCTCTAGTGTTAAAGGCTAAATTGTTTCTCTTTGCAACAACCTTAACAAGAAGGCAAAACAGTTAAATGGCAGGGTTCGCAACGACCGGATATTTCCCGTATCTGACCGTTAATTTTGAGGGAGAAACCTCAAGACTGTTGGTCATTTTGACAGAATTACCCCGATGCATGCAGATGCGCTGATATTTCAATCACAAAGGTAGCTAAATCAATCAAGAAAAGATTCCCATCAGAACATCTGAGCATTATACTGGATGCTGTGCACGGCGCAGCTCGCTGTCAGCGTGAACATGAGGTGGACAGCGAGCTGAAGATGTGGAGAGAGGCTTGGAGTGCGTCAGGCACAGGCAGCAACATGTGGGACGATTCCTCTCACTGAAGTGAGTGTTTTCCAAGCCTCGTCTCTCAGAGAGACTAATCACTTAGAAAATGTTTCCTGAATATGAAACTTTGGCTGAATAGCGCTTGTTCCTGTCTCCATTGTGGACACTGCAACACATCCATGAGCCTGTCTGAGAAAAACTCCAGCATGAAACCAGGGTTCGTAACAATCTCATATCCTCTTTAGCTCAGAAAGCACCTATACATTCAATTACGCACAAGCAGGTGACCGGTCAACCCGGTCTCACATGAGACGAGGTTTTTCAGGTTTACACGGAGCAGAAGGACGGAGCACGTTTGGGCCATGGGTGAAATATTCACACTAAGTGAAATTATTTAATTATAACATTCTGGACACACTGGTCAGGTTATTTAGACCAGTGCTTCAGGTGCAAAGCACACACACACACACACACACACACACACACACACACACACACACACACGCCCGCACACACACTCGCACACACACGCGCTCACACACACAGTTATGATGCAGAGGGACAAAATAGTTTTATTTATTTCAGGTCTTGATCCTTTTTGCTTAGATTTTAAAGTATGACAATCTTTACATTTGGCCTACAGATAAAAAAAGTGAATGCAGTAAAATAAAATACATTTAAATTAAATATTCATTCATTATTTTACAATCACAGCGAGCCACATCGGATGGTTAGCTTAAAACCAAAGACCCTGCTCTCTCAGTTCACTGCAGCAACTTGGACAAAAACATGAAACCAGCTGAAAATGTCTGCACAAAATACACTAAAAAACAAAGAAACTGTCTACGGACAGAAATATACAGCCAAGATAGCAGTATATTAATCACACTAAATTACTCTGTGTTTGCAAATGTTGGTTTTCGCAGTATCCTGGAACTGCTTTCTCGTCACTATTTTACACACCCAGCACTACAGGTGTTGTCCACGGAAGAGCAAGCCTGGCAGCCACAATGTGGCTGTCGTCATGGTGATTCTTATTGCTCAACACAACCACACACTGTTAAAACAATTACAATTATGAGCAATGGGGATACTATCAAACATATTTGTAATATTAACACGATTCTCAGGAATCAGGGCAACAACCTAAGTCGAGAGGCCCAAATTTCCCTCTCCCCAGCAACTGGGGTCAGCTCTTCCGGGGTAAGCCCAAGGCGTTCCCTGGCCAGGTAAGAGACATATGGGCCATTCCCATCTGTACCGGGTCGGCCCGGGCCGGGTAGCCTCAGTCGGCCCGGTTGATTCCACACATCCTTGTCTTAAGCCCATGTGGGCTGATTCTACCCACCAATCAGAGGCTTGCTCTAATGGAAGGTGTGAATTTGCTGTCAGCAGTGGGTGTGTTGGCCCTGGTCGGCCTGAAGCAGACCCCCTCGAGAAGAGGGCCGAGAATGAGCCTTGGTTGGCCTGGAAAAATACCAGGCCACCCAGATATGTAAAGAACCTACGCTACCCGGCCCGGGCTGACCCGGTACAGATGGGAATGGCCCAATAGTCCCTCCAATATGTCCTGGGTCTCCCTTTAGGCCTCCAACTGGTTGGATGTGCCCGGAAAACCTCATCAGGGAGGCATCCTACTCACATGGCCGAGCCACCTCAACTGGCTCCTCTCGATGTGGAAGTGCAGCGGACATACTCCGACCCCCTGCCAGATGACCGAGCTTCTCACCCTATCCCAGCTACCCTGCAGTGAAAACTCATTTCGGCTGCTTGTATCTGCGATTGCATTCTTTTGGTCACTACCCAAAGCTCATGACGACACGTGAGGGTAGGAAGGTAGATCGATCAGTAAATCGAGAGCTTCCCTTTCAGGCTCAGCTCTCTTTTCACCACAACAGAGCAGTATCCTGGTTTTACTTAGCTTGTGGATCAGTCCACTGACAAACAAATCCACTTTGTTTCCTATATTCACATTAAAATCCAAAGCACAGCCACTATCATGTCACTTTCTTCCTACAACTATTTTAATTGTTTCATTAATCACAGGGTTGTAAACCATCACATTTGATTTGAGTAGATCACATCCACCAAGAAAAAATCTGTACGAGGTGTACAAAAACACTAATATGTATTCTTAACTTTTACTTCCACATTTTGATCATCTGCATGAAACAAATGAAACAGGAGAAACCCATATCAGTGTCACTTGTCTTTGGGGGGTGTTTTAAAACCAAAGAAGCATTAACAAATAGTGATGCCATTTGTCATTCAGCAAAAGGAAGTTGACAAATGCTGACCAACACTAGCGACATTTACACAAAAAAATGAAAAAAGCAAAACAGGGGCTCAGAAGGATTTAAATATTACACAAACATGCAAAAATATTTGATTAGAAGAAGTTCAGAAAATCACATTTCCAAGCAAAGCAAGTGGGACACATCTCACATAACTTGCAGTGTAATAGAAAGTTGACACAAAGATTTACACTTAAATTAAAACTATGCACTGGTGAAACAAAGGTGAAAAATACAGATGCAGAATACAAAACTAAAGCTGGCACATAGGATGGTACACAAATAAGATCTACACAACACACCCACAAAATGTACTACATAATTAATGTAAATTAGTTATTTAGCATTTGTACTGATGATTTTAACAATTTGTGGCAGAATACTTGTGTTAACACAAGGTATGGATTAAACCACAGTCATGGACTGACTTTAATCCATTTCAAAGAGGTTTTATACAACACAGAAGATGCACCTTTAACCAGAGAGCTCTCTCCCCTTGGAACTTACCTCCCATTCCTTGACATTGAACTCAGTGATGGGCTCATTGTCAGACGTTTCTGACAACACATTCTTTTTGACGACCCTGAATCCCAGCTCTTGTCCCATTCCTCTGACCCCCTCGCCATACATGTCTGGGCTCCAGTGCTTAAAGAATACGTACAGGTGACCTGACCTGGGGAGGAAATAAACAACAAATGTTAAATCTATTTTAAAAATGATATTGAGGCATTAGACATAAAATTAAGAGTTAATGCTGACTGTTGAGTGTGAAGTCATTATGCATCAGGAAAAGGAGATGAACCCGCCTGTGAATTGAAACTTCATCATTAGAAGAATGATATCTGACAGAGTGTTATTGGCTCAAACAACAGAAAACTAAGATGAAAATTATAAAGCACAACTCAATAAAATTCATAATATTTAAAGTAGGGTAATTCAAAGTGTCCCCCATGGGCCATTTGCAGCCCTCAACCTGATTTTATGCAGCTCTCCACTATGACTCAACACTGGTTCTGACCTACCAGCACAGACTGTTCTACTGGAAACACTTTAAAATGATTTATGTTCAGATTTTTATCAATATGAGGTCTATCCAAAGTATCAATATTTTTAAATGTTTTGGTATGCAAGTTGAAATTGTTAAGATAACTAAATCCTTAAATTTGACTTTCTGACAGACGGACAAACAGAACTAACTCTGAAAAAGACATAACCTGTTGAAACGTCAGTTCTGTTTGTTTGCACCTATTAAAATACTCAGGACCAGTTTGCTCTAGGCATTCTTTCTCCTAAACAATGGACAGTTCTGGGTGGCAAGAGCAGGGACAGGTAGATTCCAGGGGGCTGGTGTCGAGGGTAAATGGCCGGTATTTGATATAGCACCTTCTAGAGTCCTGGAACCCCTCAAGGCGCTTTTTCAACACAATCAGTCATTCACCCATTCACACACTGGTGGGGAAGAGCTACAATGTAGCCACAGCTGCCCTGGGGCGTACTGACAGAGGCGATCAGAAGCCAGTAGGCTCTGGGGGAATCAGGAACCAGGGGTGCCTGGGGGCTGGCAATGTAGGAGCTAGAGCATGCAGGCCTTTGGGCTCTGGTAACATAGGAGCCGAAACCAGTGGGAAGCCTCTGAAGACTGGGACTGTCAGGGAACCTCCGAACATGAGGGCTCGGACAGCGTTTCTGGACACTGGAACCTTCCGGAAACCTCTGGACAGGTTGGTTCAAGCAAAGTCTCTGGAGACTGGGAGCCTCGAGGAACATTTTAACAGTAAGTAAGTGCAGTCTATGATCTAATCCTTGCAGGTGGATGGATGTCCTCTATACCTTTCAAGAGGCTGTAGAGTAGCATCAGTTGCTGGATGTTCTGCTGAGTCCTTGTTGCTGGTTGGTTTGTTCTGTCAGTGTTTCTGATGTTAGTGTAGGACCCAAATGCAGTAATCCGGGGACCACCCATGTAAGATGGTAATTTAGTCCATATTTATTAAAGAATCCAGAAGCAAACACAGGAAGAAAATGCTGGTAGTAAACAAGACAAACAAACAAATGAGAAGTGACCAAACAGGATGATTCTGTTTATGTTTATTCATTTGGCAGACGCTTTTATCCAAAGCGACTTACAATTTATAGCCTATAGGGCATGTTGTGATCTGTGGGGGAAACCGGAGTACCCGGAGGAAACCCACGCATGCATGGGGAGAACACGCAACTCCACGCAGAAAGGCTGCAGCCGAGTTTCGAACCTGCAACCTTCATGCTGCGAGGCAACAGTGCTAACAACTGCGCCACCATGCAGCCTAGAGGAGTATACAGGAGTATAAATACACAGAGGGGAGTGATGGGAGAGCATGAAACAGGTGATAAATGCTGATTGTCAAGAGGCAGGGGAGGCTAATGAGCTGAGTGGGGAGGCAGAAATAAAAAGACTCTAGGAGGATGAGGAAAATTCTACAAGAAACCTACAGGGAAATTGAAAGCTAAAAGGAACTAGTAACACACGAGAGACAGCATAAAACTAGATAAACTGCATTTCTGGCAGGAGCAAAAATCTTTTAACACTTAATACAGCACAAAAACAGCAGTTGGATTGGACTGAGTAACACTGCCCATCCATCCATCCATTTTCGGCTGCTTATCCGGGGTCGGGTCCTTCCTAGTAAGGATATTTAGGATGACTGAGCCACGTCAACAGGCGCCTCTCGTTGTGGAGGAGCAGCGGGTCTACTCAGAGCCTCTTTTGAATGACAGAGCTTCTCACCCCATCTGTAATGGAGAGGCCAAGCACCATGAGGAGAGAACTCATTTTCTCATCCCATTCTTTCAGTCACTACCATGACCATTAGTGAGTGTTGGAACATAGACTGACCAGTAACTGGAGTGCTTTGCCTTCCAGCTTAGGTCATCAATCCACCTATCAATCTTGTGCTCCATCTTTCCTTCACTCATGAACAAGACCCCGAGATCCTTAAGCTCCTCCACACTCAACCCTGACCTGGAAAAGGCATTTACCATTTTCAGACTCCAGACCATTGTCTCGGATTTACAGGAGCTGACTCTCATCCCGGCTGCTTCACACTCAGCTGCAAACCCCTCCAGTGAGAGCTGGAGATTACGTTCTGATGAAGCTGACAGGACCACATCATCTGCAAAAAGCAGAAAATCAATCCTTTGGCCACCAAACAGATCCTTTCAATACCTTGGCTGTGCCCAGAAATCCTTTTCATAAAAGTTATGAACAGAATTGGGGACAAAGGGCAGTCTTGGCGAAGTCCAACTCTCACCGGAAACAAGCCCACTGGCCAAAAAGATGTGATAGAAAGGAAAGCCGTCAAGCTGAAGAAACCAAACAGTTTGTGTCCACCAGCGGGTTCGGGCATTTAGCCCACAACAGGCACCGATGTCTCTGAAGCCGCAGCTTCAGTAGGCCACCTTGACAACGGAAGCATGGCCCACTCAGACTCATTGTCCCCCACCTCCCCGGGAACATTATGGAAGTTCTGCCAGAGGTGGGAATTGAAACTTCTTCTGACAGGAAACTCTGCCAGACGCTCCTAGCAAACCATCACAATACATTTGGGCCTGCCAGGCCTGACCGGCATCCTCCCCAACATTGAAGCCAACTGACCACCAGGTAGTGGTCAGTTGACAGCTCTTCCCTTTTCTTCATCCGATTTGCCAAGACATGCAGCCGCAGATCAGATGAAATGACAAAGTTAATCAGTGAGCTGCGGTCTAAGGTATCCATATGGACACCTTTGTGTCTGAATATATTGTTCAATATGGGCAATACATGATGGGCACATAAGTCCAACAACAAAACAAAGCTCAAATTCAGATCAAGGGAGCCATTCCTCCCCACCAAACCTCTCCAGGTCTCACTGTCATTGCTTACATGAGCGTTAAAGTCCCCAGAAGAATGAGGGCGTCACCGGAAGGAGCACTCTCTAGCACCCCTCCAAAGACCCCCCCCCCCCCAAAGACCCCCCCCCCCCCAAAAAAAAGGAGAGAGAGAGGGGGGGGGGAGGGGGGGAGGGGGGGGGACTCATGCTTGGATGGACTGATGGACAAATAGTTGAATAGACAGACAGACAGACAGATAGATAGATAGATAAAGAGTCAAAGAGACAGACAGAGAATGGGTGAAACCTTTTCACACTGACAGCATCAGCTACTTGTCTATGGACTCTTTCAAACCAACTGCGAAATTTTCAGGTGTGTCCCAGAAGCAACACGCCACGCCGCTAAAGATTGGATCGAGTTCTATTTTTGCCGTAAGACGCTTCTGTGACACGCCAGTTTCCACAGTCAACATAAGGCTAGACAGGACATCACACAGTTTCAATGTGAAATGCCCGGTAATTTCCTAAAAAGTACTGCAGTGATGCAATTTAATGTATATGTAACTAAAGTGTGACTAAATGGCTTATTTGCTCAGCATTGTTCCAGAAGTGCAGCAGTTTGTTTTTCATTGCTTTAATCCTGGCAGCAGAGGGTAACAACATCTTATTTGACATCAAAAAGAAATATCAAACATGATTTCCTTCTTTTTGGTTTAATAGCAGATTGCATAAACAAACAGTCACTTTTGAAGTCTCGAGGGATCTTGTGATCTTGCACGTCAAGCGAGGAAGACCCTCCCAGTGTGTAATGGACCGTATTGAAGCTTGTGAGAAAAATGTTTTGCTGTCGTTTAATGCATCCAGTGTGAAACAGGGGTCAGAGTCAGAGACAGGCAAACAAAGAGACATACACAGACAGTTTAAGAGTNGGGGGGGGGGGGGGGGGGAACTCATGCTTGGATGGATTGATGGACAAATAGTTGAATAGACAGACAGACAGACAGATAGATAGATAGATAAAGAGTCAAAGAGACAGACAGAGAATGGGTGAAACCTTTTCACACTGACAGCATCAGCTACTTGTCTATGAACTCTTTCAAACCAACTGCGAAATTTTCAGGTGTGTCCCAGAAGCAACACGCCACGCCGCTAAAGATTGGATCGAGTTCTATTTTTGCCGTAAGACGCTTCTGTGACACGCCAGTTTCCACAGTCAACATAAGGCTAGACAGGACATCACACAGTTTCAATGTGAAATGCCCGGTAATTTCCTAAAAAGTACTGCAGCGATGCAATTTAATGTATATGTAACTAAAGTGTGACTAAATGGCTTATTTGCTCAGCATTGTTCCAGAAGTGCAGCAGTTTGTTTGGCAGCGGAGGGTAACAACATCTTATTTGACATCAAAAAGAAATATCAAACATGATTTCCTTCTTTTTGGTTTAATAGCAGATTGCATAAACAAACAGTCACTTTTGAAGTCTCGAGGGATCTTGTGATCTTGCACGTCAAGCGAGGAAGACCCTCCCAGTGTGTAATGGACCGTATTGAAGCTTGTGAGAAAAATGTTTTGCTGTCGTTTAATGCATCCAGTGTGAAACGGGTCAGAGTCAGAGACAGGCAAACAAAGAGACATACACAGACAGTTTAATAGTCAGAGAGACAGAGACAGACAGACAGAGAAAGAGGAAATGAGGAATATACAAAGAAAGAGTCAGAGACAGACAAACTGAGAAAGAGGAAAGAAGGAACAGACAGATATGTAGACTGAAATAAGGGGCAAGAGTCAGAAAAACAAATACTAACAGAGAGACTAAGACCGAAGGGTTAGGGTTCCTTGAGGACCAGGGTTAAGAAACACTTGTCTAAGGTGAAAGTTAAAACAAATGTGAGGACAAAAGAATTACCAGCTCAGTGACCTAGTGGTATGAGTGGGTGCCCTAAGACTGGGAGATCAGGGTTCAAATCCTTGTCAGGTCACACCAATAAATTGGGACCCAATGACTCCCTGCTTGACCTCAGCATTAAGGGGTTGGATTGGGGGTTAAACCACCAAATGGTTCTCGAGCACAGCTGTGTCTGCAGCTCACCGCTCCCCCAGGGGATGGGTCAAATGTGGAGGACAAATTTCACACACACATTAGTGTGTGTGGCAACTATTGGGACTTCAACTTTTAACTTTAAGAAATGTTTTCACAATGACAGAGGCTGCATTTGAACCTGGATCTGTTGGACTAAAGTGCAAGTAATGCCTAAATTAACCTTTTTTTTGCTGATAACCTGTATAGATGAATGTCTAATGGTGCTACAGACATGTGTAATCATTAATGTGGTAGTTTAGTGCAACTTACTTTAAATTTTACATTTCAGCCCGAAACCATAATTATATCTCCATCTTCAGGTAAAACACTCTGCTCCACATTTATTTACAGTAGAGTCAGCTGTGGCTGATGGCTAAGCTGGAAAACGTCAGCAAAGTACTACGTGGCTGCACTGCACTGGTCTCCAGGTGAGGCAACCGCTCCTCCACCTGGCTTAACCACACACATGCTGATATGACATGTTGGCGCTCTGAGCCACTTGCCTCCTTGAAAAAAANCAGAGAGTCAGAGACAGACAAACTGAGAAAGAGGAAAGAAGGAACAGACAGATATGTAGACTGAAATAAGGGGCAAGAGTCAGAAAAACAAATACTAACAGAGAGACTAAGACCGAAGGGTTAGGGTTCCTTGAGGACCAGGGTTAAGAAACACTTGTCTAAGGTGAAAGTTAAAACAAATGTGAGGACAAAAGAATTACCAGCTCAGTGACCTAGTGGTATGAGTGGGTGCCCTAAGACTGGGAGATCAGGGTTCAAATCCTTGTCAGGTCACACCAATAAATTGGGACCCAATGACTCCCTGCTTGACCTCAGCATTAAGGGGTTGGATTGGGGGTTAAACCACCAAATGGTTCTCGAGCACAGCTGTGTTGGCAGCTCCCCGCTCAACCCAGGGGATGGGTCAAATGTGGAGGACAAATTTCACACACACATTAGTGTGTGTGGCAACTATTGGGACTTCAACTTTTAACTTTAAGAAATGTTTTCACAATGACAGAGGCTGCATTTGAACCTGGGTCTGTTGGACTAAAGTGCAAGTAATGCCTAAATTAACCTTTTTTTTGCTGATAACCTGTATAGATGAATGTCTAATGGTGCTACAGACATGTGTAATCATTAATGTGGTAGTTTAGTGCAACTTACTTTAAATTTTACATTTCAGCCCGAAACCATAATTATATCTCCATCTTCAGGTAAAACACTCTGCTCCACATTTATTTACAGTAGAGTCAGCTGTGGCTGATGGCTAAGCTGGAAAACGTCAGCAAAGTACTACGTGGCTGCACTGCACTGGTCTCCAGGTGAGGCAACCGCTCCTCCACCTGGCTTAACCACACACATGCTGATATGACATGTTGGCGCTCTGAGCCACTTGCCTCCTTGAAAAAAATGCCCTCCTCCCCTTTTCATCTAATGATCGCAGTTAACAGGAAATCCTCCAGAATGCTGCAAAATCTGTCTGCTTTTCAGTCTTGTGGGAGTGTCGCCACCATCAGCGTCAGCTCTGAGGACGTTTGCAGCCGCAAAAAAAAACTGTCAGCAGCAAGGTAAAAAATAAACTTTTTCTGTGTTTTAAAAAAGAACAAACAATGCCGTTAGAGCAATTGCTCAACATTTTAATTTTCGGAAAAGCCAACACGGTTATTTGTCCACAGCAATGTCAGAGGTCAAACAGAGAGTCAAGTGCCCAGCAGCTTTCCTCTGCTAGGAATGTTGTGTTTTTCCCTGTACCAAAACAATTTCATGCCTAACCATCCCTAGCGGCACCATCTGGAAACTAAGCCAAAATAGTCTCCCATGATTACCAGAAGCTGCAACCTCCAAAGCCTAATGCAGAAGGTGAGATTTTTACTCTCCTTATAAAATGATTTTTATTTTGGAAATTATTTATTTCAATCTACAGGTTTACAATCATATTCTGTGTTATCCACAATGAATGTTCTATCTAAAGTAATTTAATAATTAATTAATCAATCAACATAAATCTTGATTATTTCATTATTATTTCTGATCTTAAATGCACTAAATGATTCTACTTGATTTAATAATGATTTATTATCAGTTACATCCACATACTAATGTCAGTGTTAACAAATCAATGTTTAACAGATTTACTCCATATATTAAATAAAAATTAGCTTTCTGTGTGTCTCAGAAAAGAGAGTGTTTGAGGACTAATGATAAATTCCCATTCAAATTTATCAGATCTGGCTGATTAAAGTTTATAAACAGTCATTTCTTAAAAGTGATCTCACTTCCTATCACGTCCCATCTGGGCAGTTCCTATCCCCTCCTATCAAAGGAGTGGAAATGTGGGTAACACTTTAGTTTAGGGAACACAAATTAACCATAAATTAGCTGCCAATTAATATGCATATTGGTGGACTGCTACGTCTGAATTAGTCATCATTAAGCACCTATTAAGAGCTTATTACTAATGGCGTAATTCTAACATTAACAAGCCATAAATTAATTAATCAATTTCCCTCTGGGATTAATAAAGTATTTTTGAATTGAATTGAATTAAGAGTTTTATCAAAATAAGCCATTCATAATGGTTTGTTAACTGAAAGTAACTGGTTTGTTGCTGATTAACACACATACTAATTAGCTTAAATCAATATGTGGCTTTAAACGAAGTAATTCAAGGGGAACATATTCTTTTTTTATTTTATTTTATTTTTTCTTCGTTTATTTCATTCAAAATACAAACAAATAAAACATCTAAACAATAAGACATACATAACAAAAAAAATCAAATTTGAACGAAAAGGAGCAGAATGAAGAAAAAACATCTTATAATTTCTGCCCCCTTTTCCAGTAGAAATAATCAATCTATATATAATTACCATTTGTCAGACACACACATACAAATTCATTTGAAACTTTTTCCTGTTCTAAATTCCAGTGCAATCATGATCATTGATTTAATTTACATTTTCATAATTATTTAGTACACTCAATTTGGTACATTTTTTGAATATATTAAATTACAGTTTTTTATTTCCCTTTTAAGGTTATTCCATAATTTAACACCATTTACAGATATAATCCACTCCTTAATTTTAGTTCTAAATCTAGGTTTTGTAAACACATCAGTTTCTTTCAGCATGTAATTACTAGTTCTCTTTTCAAATATCCCCTGAATGTTTGTGGCAGAGTACCTAAATTGGCTTTATCCATGGTTTGTATGATTTTCCAGTATTTTAAATCATGAAATTTCAGTAATTTATATGTAATACACAATGGGTTCGATGGATCTCTACAGCCACTATGATTCTCAGAGCTCTTTTTGGTAAAATAAAAAAGGGTTGTGTATAGTTTTTGTATGTTGCTCCTCAGATTTCTACACAATAAGTATGGAACAATCAGTGAATTGTACAATGCCAACACCAGAATTAGTAAAAACTTGACTCTATGTAATACTCCTAAGGATTTGGCAATTTTACCTTTTTTGTAACTAATATGGGATTTCCATGACAAGTCTCCATCAATAAAAACTCCAAGAAATGTAGTTATTTTACTCTTTGAATTGCAATCCCATCTATTTACAATGACACAGACACATCACTGTTCTTTTTATCATTAAACAGTGTAAAATTTGTTTTATTAAGATTCAGTAATAACCCTAAACCCAACTACCTCCCTCCCCTGTCCAAACGGAGGTGAGGAGCGCTGCTTAACACGGCTGCATGCACTGATGTGTGGAGAGCCCCCAACCCTACCTCCCCACCTAGTGGACACTTATGTTGTGTAATGTCTGAAGTCTGTTGCATTTCTGCCTGAGGTGTTTTTTGCATAGCAAAACTGCCCTCCCTGTGGAGGGTAACTCTGAAGTGCCTTTTTTTCCTCCACCTGACCCAAGCCGCATATAAACCCCTCTGATCTCTATTAAGGTAGCGCGACTTGGGTTGCGAATGACCACAGTCACCAATTCTGGTCATGTATCTATGCCTATGTCTGTATGTCTGATCCCAGAATTGTGTGTACTGAAACTAATTTCCCTCTGGGATTAATAAAGTATCTTTGAATCGAATTGAATTTGAAGTCAACAGATACAAGCTGATTCAAGTCGCAAGTCACTGGCGTTTAAGTTCGAGTCAAGTCCTAAGTCTTAATAGATTTTATCGAGTCAAGTCAGAAGTCATTAAAATAATGAATTGAGTCTGACTCAAGTCCAAGTCATGTGACTCAAGTCCACACCTCTGCTATTTATTTTCTCAATGTGGAATGTCTGGAAAATTGTAGAGCTCTTGGGAAAATTTGAGCAATTTTAATAATTATCTTTAAATAATGACAAAAAAAAAAGGTAAAAAAGAGCAATGATAACAGTCCACCCAATACAATTATATGTTGGTATACGAATGCTTTGAATGATTATTATTGTGATGAAATCACAACTGGTGAAGTTGAATTTGTAGCATAAAGTAAATTTTGTTTCACAAACAGGGACATGGGTTCTGCACACTTGTACACAGGAAGAAAATAATCTAAAATTAATGTAAACGTTCTTCAGCAATCCTTTGCTGTAACTCCAAAACTCATCTTGCATCTTGATTTGAAATACTTTGTCCAAAAGTACTCTCACCCATCTGTTTGTGCTAAGATGTTCCATGAGCTCTTCCAGTTTTATCAGCTGCTCGTGGCTGTGGTTTTTGTATCAGACCCTGTGAGGTTCTCGTCATGAAAACTAATGCGGAAAAATAAAGAACCAATTTCACTACAAAACAAGAGGTAACAACAATGTTTGACTGACAAAATCAAAGGAGTATTAGCTTATTATTTTCACTATTACCAGCAGGTTACCATGCTATTTATTACTCTTCATTCTGAAAATAATCCCTAAATAAACATTTAAAAACATACTTTGTTACCATACAAATAAGTTCAAATACATTATTTATGTTAGACGTTTATATCGTTAATTTTTCACGTACCGGTCATTCGGCCATATTGATTCACGTAAACCACGACAGGTGTTCTGCTCTCTCTTGTTCACTGTGGCAGAGCATGTTCACATATCCGGAGGGAGATTATACCCAACGGGAGGGGTGAGAGTTCTAGGACGAGTATGTGTAAGCTAGCTAGCTGGGCCTAGCTTGTTTTAAGATTTGTTACAGCACCTTTAATAAGATTTGTACAATTCCAATTGTCTTATCGATTCTTATTTGGAAAAAGGGAGCAGAAACAGGCCGCTTAGCTTATAACTGTGTTTTATATCTTGTCTTTGAACAAGATAAACTTTTAGAAGTAACACGACCTTAAAAACCCAACAGCGAGGTCTAAAGAGGTTCACAGCCTAGGGCTCTCTTTGATACAGGGTCCCCAGAAAAATCAATTTGTAAATATAAATTAATAAAATAAACAAAATATTATTTGGTAGAAATAACTTAATAAAATACAACACAATATATTCTGTGGCAATCATAAGAATGTCCAGAAACATTTCAACTCTCCTTTGTAAAAGGATATTTGAGCTGAGAGCTTAAAAAAAAAAAACGTCAGCAGCAACAGAGACAATCCACTCAAGTGGAACTGTGAATTGCGCAATTCAGCAGCCATCAACTGTGAATTTTTAACCATTCTTTAGCAGAAAAATGGGCATATCTGCTTTTTCAGGAAGGATATGCAATCTTTCTGCTCTTAAGGTGTCTCCAGCTGTAGAGAACACACTCTCAGATGGGGTGGAGGATGCCTACATATGCAGAATGCTTTCAGCCAGTCATGACAGCAAGAGCAGAGTGTCTCTCTTGCTCCACTGACATAGGGTGGTGCTATCCTTGCAGAGGATGGTGGTCAAGCTTCTTTACAGCTGGATCTCCTGATCCACTCTATGGGCCGGAGAAAGAACAAGCTGTCGTTGTTGGAATGACTGTAGCTGGTTGTCCTCTTCTTCAAAGACTTCCTCCAAGGCAATTTTTGTTTATTTATTTACTGGTGGGACCTGAAATTAAATGGACAGAAGAATGATGTTTGTTTTAATTTGGAAACTGATCTTTCACCCTTTACAATGCATATAACATTTTGTGGCAGCTTAAAAGAGAGGCACCTGGCTGCAGCAAAATGGCGGACCGGAGCTCCAAAAAAATGACCATGGCTTATCAGAAGCAATTGTTTGACCCCAAAAGTCACATGACAAAGTCACGTGCATGGTAGAAATTACATCACCCCATCGGAAATTATTGTTCATGAGTGATCACGAGTTGTAAAGGCTAAAATTAACGTAAGTGAAAAGTGTTTTTTTATTATTTTCGAATTTAAGTCATATACTTTCAAAGATGCATTCTATAATCTTCAGCTAGCACACTGCTGCTAACCACTTAAGACATTCTCCCTCTCCTGATAATAACATTTTACTTTAATTTGCAGTCAGTACAAGACAAGACAAGACAAGACTTATCTTGTGTCTTGTTTTGTGATTGATCCCATAGTGGGGGTAATTTGGGAAATACCACAGCCCAGGACAGATAGCAAAAGAGTACAAAAGTGACCAAGAATGCAATAAGATAAAATAAAATAAGGCAAGACACTATATCCAACAACAGTTCCTCTGTAGACACACACAGTAAGCATTATGGATGGGGGTTGTGAAACAATGTGGAAGTAATAATACATAAAAAGTATCAGCTGTTCTGCTACACTTAATATTTACAGTCCAAGTGGAAGACAACTGTAAATACAGGCATGAACATGTAAGAACACATGTACAAATACATATATCAAGTGTATTATGAATGGTCACCAAGCAGAATTGGACTCATTGTCTCGTCTTGTCTTCTTCCGCCTATCCAGGTCCGGGTCACGAGGACAGCATCCCAACTTGGGAGTTCCAGACAGTCCTCTCCCCAGTCACCTCCACCAGCTCCTCCGGCAGGCCCCCAAGGCGTACCTGGGCCAGTTCGGAGATGTACTTGATTGTGTCCTGGGTCGGCCAGGGGGCCTCCTACCGGCAGGACAAGCCTAAAACAACTCCCTGTGGAGGCGTCCAGGAGGCATTCTAACAAGATGCCCATACCACCTCAACTGACTCCTTTTGATATGGAGGAGCAGTGGCTCTACTCCAAGTGCCTCCCGAATGTCCGAGCTCCTCACCCTATCCCTAATGTTGAGCCCAGCCACCCCGCGGAGAAAACTAATTTCGGCCGCTTGTATCCGCGATCTTGTTCTTTCGGCCATTACCCAAAGCTCATGACCATAGGTGAGGACTGGGTGGTAGATCGACTAGTAAATCGAGAGCCATGCTTTCTGGCTCAGCTCCTTCTTCACCACAACAGGCAGGTTCAGCGTCCGCATCACTGTAGATGCTGCTCCAATCCGCCTGTCGATCTTCCACTCCCTCGTGAACAAGACCCCAAGATATTTGAACTCCACCACTTGAGGCAGGACCTCTCTCCTGACCTGGAGTTGGCAAGTCGCCCGTTTCCGGTCAACAACCATGATCTCTGAGTTGGAGGTGCTGATCCTCATCCCAGCCGCTTCACACTTGGCTGCGAACCTCCCCAGCAAGAGCTGTAGGTCACAGCCTGATGAAGCTAGGAGGACCACATCATCCGCATAAAGCAGAGATGAGATTCTCCTGCCACCTAACCCCACACCCTCAACACCACTTTGCCTAAAAATCTTTTCCATAAACATTATGAACAGGACCGGTGACAAAGGGCAGCCCTGGCGGAGTCCAACCCTCACTGGGAACAGGTCTGAATTACTGCCGGCTATGCGGACCAAACTCACACTCCTCTGATACAGGGATTGAATGTCCCTTAGCAAAAGACCATCCACCCCATACTCCCGGAGTGTCCTCCACAGGGCACCTCTGGGTACACGGTCATAAGCCTTCTCCAAATCCAGAAAACACACGTGGATTGGTTGAGCAGACTCTGATGACCCCTCCATGAACTTAGCAACGGTAAAGAGTTGGTCCACAGTTCCACGGCCAGGACGAAAACCACATTGTTCCTCCTCTATCTGAGGTTCAACTATCGACCGAACCATCCTCTCCAGTACCTTGGAGTGTGATCCCCCTATAGTTGGAACACACCCTCTGGTCCCCCTTTTAAAAATTGGGACCCCAGTCTGCCACTACACAGGAACTGCCCCTGATGACCACGCAATGTTGCAGAGACGTGTCAACCCAGACAGTCTAGAACATCCAAAGCCTTGAGATACCCAAGTCGGATCTCATCCACCCCAGGGGTTCTGCTGCTGCGTAGTTGTTTGACTACCTCAGCGACTTCTGCCCCAGAGAATGGACAGTCCATCCCCAAGTCTCCCAGCTCTGGTTCCTCCTCGGAATGCATGCTCCCCATCCCCACTGTAAGTAGTAGGAACATGTAGCTGCCTTCCTCCCCTGAGGCGTTGGATGGTTTGCCAGAACCTTTTTGGAGCTGATCGATAGTCTTTCTCCATGGTCTCGCTAAACTCACGCATGAGATTTTGCCTCAGCAACTGCCACTGCTGCACCTTGCTTGGCTCTCCAGTACCTGTCTGCTGCCCCTGGAGACCAACATACCAGCCATGCCCTGTAGGCCTCCTTCTTCCGCTCGGGGGTTACTGCCACGACTGGCACCGGCCACCTTGCGACCACAGCTAACAACAGCCGCCTCAACAATTGTAGAGCAGAACAAGGCCCATTCAGACTCATGTCCCCCACTGCTCTCAGGATGTGGTCAAATCTCTGCCAGAGGTTGGGAGTTGAAGACCATCTGGACACGTTCATCTGCCAGGTAAACCCAGCCGACTCTCACAATAAATTTGAGTCTACCAGGTCTGCGCAGCATCTTCCCCTGCCATCGGATCCAGCTCACCACCAGGTGGTAATCAGTTGACAGCTCTGCTCCTCTCTTTACTCGAGTGTCCAAAACATACAGTTTCAGGTCAGATGATACAACTACAATGGGGTGGGGAACCCTGGTCCTCGAGGGCCGGTGTCCTGGATGTCTTTGCGCCAACACTTCTGATTCAGCAGTTGATTCACCTAGTCAGCAGCTCATCAAGCTCTGCAGAACCCTACTAATCACCTACTGATTGAAATCAGCTGTGTTGAAGCAGGGTTGAAACTAAAATATGCTGGATAGCGGCCATCTATGGACCAGGGTTCCCCACCCTGAACTACAAAGTCAATCATTGACCTGTAGCCTAGGCTGCCCTGGTACCAGGTATACAGATGGGCATCCTTTTGTTTGAACGTAGTGTTTGTTATGGCCAAACTGCGACTTGTGCAGAAGTCCAATAACAGAACACCACTTGAGTTCAGATCGGGCGGGCCTTTCCTTCCAATCACACCACTCCAGGTCAAGCTATCATTGCCAAAGTGAGCATTGAAGTCCCCCAGTAGGACTATGGAGTTCCCAGTCAAAGCACCATCTAGTACTCATCCCAGGGACTCCAAAAAGGGTGAGTACTCTGAACTGTTATTTGATGAATAAGCACAAACAACAGTCAGGACCCATTTCCCGACCCGAAGGTGCAAGGAAGCTATCCTGTCGTCCCCGGAGAAAACCCCAACACACAGGCAGAAAGTTCTTGGGCTAACAGAAAGCCCATCCCAGCCCTCCGCCTCTCACCCTGAGCAACTCCAGCATAAAGGAGAGTCCAACTCAGACCGGACAAGATCTTACTAGCATAGGCTACAACATGCCTGTCGCAGTCACACACCTGATAGAGACTGGCACTCAAGCAGTGGGCAGAGAACCTGACCTCAAGGTAGAACTCTTTGTCACAATCAGGAAGTGCCAGGCACAGAGCTGAGCATAACGCGGCCTTCAAGTTATCCATGGCCTGCTGCTGCTGCTCAATCCACTGAAAAGGCACATTCTTTTCAGTAGGGCAGTCAAAAGGTCTCACCATCTCTGCGAAGTTCTCCACGAACTGGTGAGAGTTGTTGCACACAACTAGAAAACTCCAAAGTTCAGAGCCATTCGTAGGAGGTTTGATGGTGGCAACACCCTGAACTCTACCATGTTGAGGCTGCACTCCCTAAGGTCCCACAAGGAGGCCAACTAACTGTACCTTCGACCTGCACCACTGACCTTTGGTGAGGGAGATTTTTGCACCTGCAAATGCGAGCTGACCCATGACATGTTCCAGCTCGGACAGGTGGTCGTCCAAAAAGTGTTTACAAATCAGAAAATTGTAGATGTAGCTTCATTCACTCTGGCAATCTTCTAATCCTGGTTTTCGACATTCTCATTGTATTTATCCATCCCTTGCACCAGATGGATGATGTGTCCATTTTGTCCACACTTATAACCTATAGAAATCTCCCGCCTCTCTAACTGTGTTTTAGGCTTAACTGATTTATGCTTAACATTTGCTTGGTTTATGCAAAACTCACTTATCTCTGAAGTTTGAGTTTGATTGGCGGGCATTACATTTATTTGATACTGCTGAGCTTTTATTTATTTTATTAACAACTATAATTTACTGCTTGAGTATTTTTTTGTTGTTGTTCTGTGTGCGCACGAAGCGGTACAAGTGATAGTGCTGCTGGAATTCATAATTTTATCCTTCTTAGCAGCAGCACCGCAGGTGCTCTCCATGTCCAGAATGTGCGTAAGCCAGGTCCTTAGTCAACTTAAAGTTGTGCACATTTTTCTCCTACGTTTTTAAAATAAATCCCAAAGTTTGCATGGAAAGTTGCTTACGCAGTCTTCCAACCCCGTTTTGTGCATAAGCAAGCTTTATAAATGAGACCCCTGATCATGAGAAGCTGAATGAGATTGTTTGTTTATAGGTTTTTTAAACTTTGTCTTCAACTTCAGTCTGATTTTTGCTTTGTTGCAGTCTGTCTAATTCTGTCTTAACATATCTGTATGGTGTGTACATACTGACGATTAGCAGGCTTCCTAGGATATTGCCTTGCTGCTTATCGCTCCTTTTTTTGTCTGATTTCCTTTAAGAGCCCCAAAAAGGGTGGCATATTCTCATGCCTTTCTCTTAAGTTTAACTGAAGTAGCATAAGGTCTGACTCAGTTCAACCTTTAACGAGTTGTTCAAGCCTAGCTTTATCAGCTGTGCCAGGTGGCAGGCATCTTTTTCTCACCAATTTATAGAGGGATCTTTCGAATCTCAGACGGAATTCAGACAACCGCTCATTGATGAAGAGACCTGAAAGAAAGGCACAGTTCCTCTTCTGATTTAGAGGTTCCAAAGGTGCTTTCTAAAGCCTGTATATACTCCTCACGGCTTGCTTCTGAATGCATCACATGCAAACTGTATTATTTCCAAAGCTGGCCCTTTGACACTCTCCACTACTCTTCTCATTTTCTCTTTATTTGAACACTCACATTCTTCGCTCATATACTTGGACTTTCAAGTAAAATATCTAAACACTCCTGGTGGGGTGGGAGTGACTCCTGAAAAGTTTCTCATATGCCTGTATGCATTGTTTTTAGAAATCATTGGGGTTCCATGCAACACACCACCTACTGCATGAATGATGGACTGTGGTGTGTGCATCAACTCAGGTAGGTGGAGCATATAACTTCCTGAGGTTACTTACAGTTTTTCCCCTCTTCCTGTAAGGATTTGACCAACTTGTCAGAAAAAAAACAACTTAAGTTAGCATCTGGAAGAGCCATCAATGTTTACCATTTGGGGTAAAATAACTTCTGGTCGAACCTTTGGATGGCTCAACTTGTTCACGACACTCACATAACACAGTGACAGTCAGTTGCTCATTGTCAAACATTTGTTTTCTCACTCTTACTCAGCCAAGTGCTTTTATGCCCCCTAAAGTTTCTTCAATGCTTACCACATCTAGATCTTCTGGGATTCTACTCATTATCAACACATGCTTTGGGTTGATTCCTTCTCCCCTACATCAACAACTTAACTCTGGCTGCAACAAGGTGCTCATGATTAGTTTTATTTCTTTGACTGTCATTAATCAAGGCTAGGACAAAAATAAAACAGTTTGATGTTTGCTTTTTAGGGCTCAATTAGTGAATATAGTTATGTTAATAATTGACTAATAGGATCCCAGCGGTGCCTGTGTCAGGTAGCTAGTTCAGAAATGTTTAGTTTGTTTATGGTATAGTACGGTATACGGGGCCCTGGGAACATCTGATTATGGTTTTCTGTACAAATGGCTCACAGGAGATACAACTTCTTGTACATTTATGTTTTGGTCTAATTTTTAATCCAATTTTTGGTGGTGCCTCCACTTAGATGAAAAATTATTAATTTCCCATTTACCCCTGCTAAGAATAAACTGAAGCTACACTTGCATGTAACAACCAAATTCCTAAGAAAATATGAGAAAGAAACATCAATGCGAGAATCAAATTTATATCAACACTTTAGTTACCATTATACAAATATTGTTCATTTTCAGTTGAATGAAAAAAATGAACTCAAAATAAAACATGTTGCAGGCCTGAATTGGTGCTTTGGTGAACAGTGGCCAGAAACAAACAGCCTCTTCACTCTTTGAGCAAGTAAACATAATAAGCATGTGTACTGATTAGATTTTTGTACTCACAAATCCTTGGGTTTGTTTGGTAAATGGAAGATGTTAGATGTGCAGATTCCTTTGTAATGCAGCTGAATATGATGAATAGGCAGTGGATGGCAAAGGTAAACCCCAGACGTCCTTCTTGACAACAATCCCACACATGACACCCAGGATGTAAAATGGCCAATTCTTGTGTTCTGCCTTAAAGTACTCAATATAAATTGCTTTTATTCTCATTTTAAATGACAAAGAAATAGTTTCGGTTTGATGAACTACTTTATGCTCTATTCCTCTAACATTTATTCACATTTTTTAAAATCTTGAACACACTTTTAAATTAGATGTTAATATTTCCTTATTTCAAAACACTTGAGGACTTGCTATTAAATAGCACTGCTCAACTGGGCTACATATTTCTGTCGTTGAAGAGGGTTTTAACCAAGCCCCCATAATTAGGGTCTGGAAATGAAGCAAAACAGGACACTCTCCCGATGGAAATGTGGTACAATGAAAGACAAATACCTCCTCTGCGAATGCCTCTGTGTTTGCTGCTTCCCTGATCCTGTCTCAGGATTCATCATTATCCACTTTCGATTTAAATCTGGGGCCAATATGGTGGTCTCCTCCAGGAAACTTTGGATTTCAGCGTCCTTAAATTTTCAAAGAAAGAAAAATGTGACATCACAACTATGTATTTTTAACTGTCAAATTTATTTATGATAAATAAATCATCAATTGTACCTGGTATCATTTGGAAAGATCTTTCCAAATATGCTCCTTGTGAAGGCAGAGTCATCTTCTTGTGCGGTGTAGTGTTGTAGCTTTTGCAAGATGTGCAAAATCTCACCACAGGTTGGACTTTAGTTGCTGGAGCCTGCTAGTGTGGAGGTGTGTGTATATATATATATATATAAATAAAATGGCACTGATGTGTTAGCTGATTAATTACCTACAGTAACAACAGGAGAGGAGGTGCAAACATTATCACTGCTGCTGCATTGGAATTTATTAGTCCAGAGCATTCATTTTCAAATTTTTTGTGTGCAAATGCTTTTGTTATTTATAGTTCATAGTGTTTCCTCCGTTTGATGAAATATATACTTTGAAATTTTACCTGTTGTCATCCTTTTTTCTTAAGGGTCCCATGTGTGAAATCCATTGAAATCATGATGAAAAAATGTTACTCTTTAGCGCCGTGCAGTTCACAGAAAGAATTGCAGCTACGGTGGCTCACTCATGAGTTTGATTGTATTATCAATTTTGAACCTCTTAGCCTAACCCACAAAAAGCTTTAAACAAGCTACTTGACCTTTTTAAAAAAGCATTTATAATTATGACTGTTTTATCAACCTATCAGTTCTGAAGCAAGCTAGTTCTGTTATATCTTGAAGCCGTCACTATTCACACACGGCGGAGGGGTGACATCAGCCGGGAGCTCAAGCTCACCTGTTGTGAGAACCTGTGTTGTGAGAAGTTGTGTTCCCCTGAAATATTCT
>SSNQ01000383.1:259506-280837 GCA_006942095.1 Nothobranchius kuhntae | reverse complement strand
ATTGCACTTCTGGCTATTTACACAACATTTGGAATAAACCTTTATGGGAAAATGATGTAATGTAATGTAATAATGTTATGCTTGTGATTTTGTAATCTATATTTCCTCCTAAAAACAATAAAAAGATACAGTAAAAACATTCTTGTTCACTCTTTTGCAGCAAGCTTATTAATCATTTTTGAAAGTTATGTAAAAGGATGTAATCTCACTCAGTTTAACCATCTTTTATTTGAGGTATTTTAGTCCTCATAATGGACAATAAGTTCTGTGAATTTCAAAATATTTGCTCTTGATTGCCTAGGGGAAACAGAACATTTCAGGGATTATAATTTCCCACAACACCCATTTCATGTTTGATGTAAAGAAACTAGCTGCCGCTACCAGCTCATATGGAAATGGAGTGATCACTGGCTGCTCATTATCCACGGCTGGTGAAGGAGGGTTGGGGAAACGCTGTGGAAGTCAAGTAAACAATGTGACTTAGCCACCAGCTAATCGTAGCTCACGGCTGGCGTGGCGAAGATGGGCGTCACGAGCTACTAGTTAGCCATGGCTAAAGCCGGGGAAGATGCTGTGTATGCTGCGACTGTATACAGGCTTTAGAAAGGATCGGGAGTTCTGGTTCTAGGAAAAGATGAATGAACAAGTTGAGGTGAGTTTGGGAGTCAGAGACACTAATCGGAGGCTGACGTCCAGATAAAAGCGGGAGGGGATTTGAACATATGTGGCTTCCTAGTGTTGGACATGACGAACTGACACGTGTCTTTTGATTTAATTATTTTTAATTCAAACTAACAAGTACAGCAGCGGTGTAGCTATTCTTTTCTATTTCTTAGTTGAATTAGCAGACTCCATGCTTCCAGGGTACACTGCTGCCCTCTGCTGGTTCTTTCACATTACATTCACAGTCCTTACGGGTAACGTGGAGTTCGTACGTGCCTAAACAGCTACAGTATTTTAAGATGGTGGATGACCATGGAGTGTCAACCACAGTTTATGTATATAAAAATGTATAATTTCAAGTTGAGAGGAATATTTAGAATTGATGTTGGTGGTGTTGGTGAAAAAGGATACATTTGTGAACTGGAAACACAGGATTTGATAACAAACTGGTAAAAAATATCACACACTGGGGCTTTAAAGTAGGTAACACTTTATAATAATGGTCCCAAAATTGGCTTACCTAATGAGTAACTAATGATAAAAAAATCAGGATTTAATTTATTCACTAATGATTACCTAAGCTTAACAATCACCCCATGGTAGATTTACTAGCTAATGATTCCTGAATGATTACTTAATGGTTGGTTAATCATGAAATGATTAGATAATTAATAAGACACTAATGATTACCTAATCTTCACAAAATCAGCTTACCTACAAAGTAACTAATGCTGAAAGAATCAGTATCAAATGATTAACTAATGATTACATAAGCTTCACAACCACCCCATGATGGATTGATTAGCTAATGATTCTTTAATGACTCCTTAATCCTTACTTAATTGTTGGTAACTGATAAAATGAATTATATACCTAATCACCCACTAATGATTAAATAATAAAAACACAAGCTTTACACCCAGCCCCAAACCTATTTTATTAGCTGACAATTGTTAAATGTTAATGCATTTGAGACCTATAACAGCTACGGTTCTTCTCTTGTCTGATGTTTAGTAAGGCGTGTGTTTGTTTGTATCTGATGTTGTGATGACAGGCGGCGAGAGTTCAGGCTCTCTTTTTAAGAGCCTTGTTATATTGATTTGGTCATTGTTTTAATGAGACTCCCAGTTTTATTTTACTAAGTCACACGCCCTTATATTTTCAAGGTTTGGAAACAGGAAGTTCAATGTTATTTTTGTCGTAGAATCTTGTACATTATTTTATTGATGTTTTCTGAAAATACCTGTGTTGTATTTCAATTTTCAGTCTGTCTTTTGGAGAACATGCTCAATGAACTACATGAAGTGAGTTCATGCATAATTCTTCAGTAGAAGAGTTAGCTGTCTGTTTAGCTGCACATGGAGCAGTAGTGATGGCAGAACAACTTGCATTGTATTCACTGGTTGACTTCTCTTTATTTCATACAGGTGCAGACCATTCTGCAGGTCTGATGTTTGCGCAACATGGAATCGGAGAGAGAGAGAGACATATATATATATATATATATATATATATATATATATATATATATATATATATATATAGAGAGAGAGAGAGAGAGAGAGAGAGAGAGAGAGAGAGAGAGAGAGAGAGAGAGAGAGAGAGAGAGAGGAACAGTGTTTTATTACTAAGTGAGAGAATCAGCTGAAACTGTTAAAGGATATTTGTTCAAAGTAAATCACAGGAGATGTTCAGAGGTTGAAGTCTGTGTTCAACATGTGTTCATAAACGAACAGCATTTAATTTGCATTAACGAGCTGTTACTGCGGATTGGACTTTACGGTCACCCAGATTATTTTACTAAGAATGTTTTTTCTGAAAACAGGTCTGTATAACTGACATCACCCTGTCTTATTTAGAAGGGTCTTCATTCACCCACTCCAGCTGCAGCCACTGAGATCAGAAACGGGGATCCGTGCTGCAACCAGAGCAATAAATCCGCACATTTCCAGTAGTACGCTTTTGCCAAAAGACTTGTGCAATAATCAGATTTTGATTTTACTTCCGCAAGATGCTAATTTTAGATTAGATATCACAGAAGACAGGGAAGGCTTGCCATCAAATTTAAAAGACATTCCTCATTAATTACAAGTCAGGCAGGATGGCTCGCTGGCTGCTTCCAGGCGAGAGACTTTCAAGTGCGTCGTGTTAGAGACCCCCTGTTTTACTGTATGTTCAGTCTTACGATTAAAAGAAGAGAAAACAAACTTCAATGAAGACACAAAGACAAACACGCTGTATCCTCTTGTTCCTGGAACCACATCTTCCTGTGTTTAGCTCACTGGTTGAGTAGTCATTCATTCATTCATACATCCGAGCGCAGCCACAGCTGCAGCTCTCCACTCCCCACGGGGATGACTAATGTGACTTTCAACATTCAACTAAGGGCAGCAGAAACTGCATGTAGAATTGGCATGTCAATTGTGATTGACTTGGGAGTTGCATTGTGTTGTTTAAGTGTTCCCTTTATTTTCTGACCAGTGTATATCCCAATCTAATCAGAACTAGAAACTATTTTACAACTGTAAATTCTGTTATTAAACCAAACACAATTCCTTATTTGCATTTCTTTGTTCTTTGTGGGGCCAAAGAGATAAGTCAAGCTACAGACCTCTCCTGTGGAACAGCAAACCAGTATTCATTCCTCTTGCCCTGCTGGGCATACTGCTGCATGGAGGCACTGGCATTGGAAACAAATGTCTTCTTCATGGGCTTCCCCACTTGCAGACACAGGAATTTGTGAGTGCGGTGCTTCCTCCTTTCAGCAGACCCTGTACCTGAATAAACAAAAAGTTTCATGAACACAGAGGCTTTAAACATTGGTTTGACTAAATAGCTAGGACAGTTAAATCTGCCCGAACAAGCCCAAAACATGCATGAAGATTCTGCATGGATCAAATGGAAAAACATCTAAACAATTATTATGAAGGCTTAAGACGTCCCCAGTGAAGTTTTATGTTTAGATGGAATCAAGATGACATTCCTCAGTGCTTCACAGCTGCATGCTGAACTAACTGTCTGATTCTCTGGGAGTATTAATACGAAAACAATTATTAAAACTTTTGAAATGGAAAAATAACACACAAAAAAATATCAAAAGCCATCTCCCGGACTAAATGTGAACACTGATCATTTATGATTTCATTATCTTCTATTCCATACAGGGAGCTTCAGTCAGTGTTTGGCAAAAACACATTAGTTCTGTACTGTTAACTCAAACAACAACATAATATTGGGAGATGATTATAGGTTTACAAGAGGCTGAATAAAATCACCGTTAACAATAGAAGCAAACTAGAGATGGTAAAAAATGATGGAGGCTGCTGCTCATACTTGTGTGATACATTATAATTTAAGTACACAGAATCCTGTGGAGCTCCTCTTGATATGTTCCTGAGATCCAATCTGACCTGTGTGGTAAGGACTGCCAGGCAGAAATCCACTACCATCTTGTTCTAAATCTTTTGAAGATTCCAAATACGGTTTCAGCTATGGTGGGTCAGAGGAGCAAAAACGAGTCAGTTATGATACACAAATTTTTACTGAAATGCTGCTAAATAAAACATAGAAATCATGTCAGTAATGGCTAAGCTGTAAAACGTAAAGGCAGGGTTGGATCTGAAATGGACGATCTGAAAGGATCAGGGTGTCTTACAGTGTGCTACTTTTCATTTGAGTTGTACACTTAATTACAGGTTGAAATAAAAAAAAAATTGCAAAAAATTAAGCTCCTTAAGGAAAACAGGTATACTGATATATTTGTCTGGTCAACGAAACAGCAAAAGAGTGCAGGCTGTCAGATTTAAGCTCAGTTTTAAGGCCACTTAACTTGAATCAAACTAGCAGTTTATCCTACAGATAATTTGTTTTATACTCTCAGGAGTTTTTCCACAAGAAAATTTGAAATATTTGGTTGGGAAAATCCACACAATTTGCACAAAAATAAATAATCTGTACTAGGATATTTTCTACCTGTACATAGAAAAATGTATTTGCTGTAATCCTTTTAATTAAAATCAGAGAGAACATAGAAACAAGAGCCCATTGAATGCTGTCTGATGTGACATTTACATGTTGGGTTAATTCATTCAGCAAGCTTTCCTTCTGGGGACTATAACTGTTTGTTGCATAGTGGTGTTTGATGGGCTTTAGCTCATCACCCAGAGGAATGGCCCAGGCTGCCACAGGGTTCAAATACCTGCACCCCCCCACCCCCCCGCGCATAAACCTAGGAAAGCTTTGCCAAGTTTATAGCAACAGAGAGTGTGACATTTCCCTCCATCTTTAAATTCCAACAGCTAACACCAAGGCAGTGTGGAAACAGAAAGGTTATCGGGAGGCAGAGATTGGAGAGAAATCAAACAGCAGAACAATTCACTGCTTGCATTATAGAAAAATGGATGTCAGAGTGCAGCTAAAAGACAAAAGAGGGCTGGATTCACCTAAATTGTTCTGCACCTGCATCCCAGGTTAAAAATGTTTCATTTGTTACCCTATCATTACACTAATCAGTGAGCATGTGTGTTTACCCTCTGATTTATGTGTGTCGTCCTTTTGTGTCTGCTCTTCACATCCCTCCTCCTCGTCTTGTTGCACAGAGTCTGTTTTGGAGGTTTCAAGCCCATGGTCTGCGTCCCCCTGTGGAGTGGATGGGACGGAGGGGTTGGCTGAACGTTGGAACCCTGGGTGAGAGGTGCTGCTGTTGTCAGGACCCTGGGTCTGGCTAGTGCTGCTGGTGGTGGCATTGGTGGGTGTGCTTGGTGGCTTCTCTACACTGAGCTGCTCTGGTCCCCTGGAGGACTGGCTGTCATTTACTGTGGCAGTGTTTTGTGGATTTTTTTCTGCTTTTGCTGCAGCAGGCTCCTCCTGCTGGCTGACTAAGCTTTGGGCACCACCCTGGGCCTGTGAGCTGGAGACCTCCACCTGGAAAGGGGTCTGAACAGACTCTGAAAAAGCACCAGAAGACGTTTCCTGACAGAGGCCATCACTGAAGGCTTGTTGTTCCTCTTTCAGAATGGGGGGCAGTTCCGTCTCAATGAAGACATCCTCCGAGATGGAGCCTTCGGCGCTTCGTGGGACCATGTTACTGCTGTTGTTAGTCCCTGGTTCTCTCAGTCTAATGTCCAGATCTTTCTGCTTGGACGGGTGTCTCTCATCTGGCAGGGGCTCCAGGTCACTGACAGAAAAGATGAACAAGGTAGTGAAAAGAAATTATAATTAACTGACTTGACATTTTCTACATGTAGAACATAGCTGAAATGAAATTATAACCGTTTCAGACACATTTAATCTACTGTCGACCACTTAGGTGACTTATACCAAGACTGATACTTTTGTCTCCATTTTATCATGTTTGTGAAGGCTTTTCTTCATAATGTTCATCCTGTATTTTCAATCTGATTCAAATTTTGGGGTTCTTCAACTAATACACAGTGTAAATAAAGCTTGTTTTTACCTATTTTCTGACATGTTTTGGCTCGCACTGGCGCCTTTGCCAGGACAATAAACAGGGAGGAAGGAGTGTACACACTGGACCACGCATGGGACATGTTGATAATTCTCACCAACAGACCAACAAAATACCCATCTGCAGTTTTTGCCAAAGCCTTGGTGGCCATTGTATTACTGCTTGTGTCCACAATAGGGGTTGTATCAACTAGCCTACTAGTCGACTGTTGACGCGCTGGAGACATCTGCGTCCTGAGCACGGCCACAGTAACTTTATCAAATTAGGTGTCACCACCTCAAAAACTAATTTAACACACGATCGTTCATGTCGGCTCATTTCCTTTTATGTTTTCTGTCTTTTATTTGTGCCTGATGCTTTTCGCTGCTGTGGAGCGGAGCGCATCACCTGTTTGTCCTCCGGTGACGCACCTCACTGATGCGGCCGGCGAGCAGCGCGCACTCCGCTGTTTTTGCAGTCGGTAGATCTTTTAGAACTGCAGTTCAAAGGTAACTCGTAAGGTGAATATATATGAAGCCAGGTAGCAGTTTTTCTTTAGGATTGAGAGGAGATGCAGGAAGATAATAAACAGAGACAGGACAGAAAAAAATAGTCAAATAAATACAAGTTAGTTTTTGTACCTGGTGGTTGCAACAAACAGACACCATTGAAGGTAATCAGAAGTGGGGAACAGAAAATTAAATAATTATTTTAATGTTTAGAGCAGCAGGAACTCAGAGGCTGCAGGCGCATCAGTGAGTTTGCGGCCGCTGCGCATGGGGAGGGGGGGAGAGGGCTGAAGCAGGGGAACAGTAAAGATGCAGAAACTACCGTTGTTAAAAGAGATGTGTGTTAACTTTGAAAATGTGGGCGCAATTTTAATTGTCAAAAACTCCAGCGAACCAACCCGCTTCAGGTGTATGACGTCGTCAACAACTAGTCAAAGTCGACTAGATTTTCATTCTTGACTGTCAACTTTTAAAAAAAAAATTAAGTCATGCAGCCCCTAGTCTGCAATGATACAAACATTAAACAACCTCCCCTAATTATCAGTAAATGAATGCAAAATCACTTCAATGAGCAGGCCTTTTTATGTGACTTGAGTAAAGAACAATGGCATCGAATTAGCCTCGTTCCTACTGTTTAGGATGCTTGGACTGATGGTTTTGCATCAGATGTCTATAATAAGGCTTTTAATGGGAAATTGTCTCCCCTCATGCTGAATATGTTTAAAAAAGCTTTTGAGACTGGTGTTCTCCAATTTACCCTGCAACAAGCCACAATCTCCTTAATAATAATAATAAAAAAAGATAAATACTCCTGCATCTGTAGCAGTTATGACCCAATTTCTTTGCTGAGTGCAGATGTTGAAATCCTGGCAAAAATGCTGGTAAAGCGTCTAGTCCATAATGTCTTCAATTATTGACCCTGATCAAACTGGTTTTATAAAGACCTGGCACTCATATCACAATATCAGATGTTAACTGAATAATTTATATTTACCAACATCATCTAGTATCCTTAAAGTAGTCATTTCTATGGATGCTGAAAAGGCTTTTGATCGGGTGGAGTGAGTGACCCTATTCATTTTATACTTTACAGCATTTCGGTTTCGGCCGCACATTCATATCCTGGATCTAATTGTTATACAGGTCCTTCTAAAAAAATAGCATATTGTGATAAAATTCATTATTTTCTGTAATGTACTGATAAACATTAGACTTTCATATACACTCAACAAAAATATAAACGCAACACCTTTTTTTCTGCTCCGATTTTTCATGAGATGGATTTAAAGATCAAAAATTCATTCCAGATACACAATATCACCATTTCTCTCAAATATTGTTCACAAATCAGTCAAAATGTGTGATAGTGAGCACCTGTGCTTTGCTGAGATGATCCATCCCACCTCACAGGTGTGCCACATCAAGATGCTGATCTGACATCATGAGTAATGCACAGGTGTACCTTGTACTGCCCACAATAAAAGGCCACCCTGGAATGTGCAGTTTTTTGCTTTATTGGGGGTCTGGGGACTCAGAACCGGTCACTATCTGGTGTGACCACCATTTGCCTCATGCAGTGCAACGCATCTTCTTCGCATAAAGTGTATCAGATTGTCAATTGTGTCCTGTGGAATGTTGGTCCACTCCTCTTCAATGGCTGTGCGAAGTTGTTGGATATTAGTGGGAACTGGTACACGCTGCCATATACGCCGGTCAAGCACATCCCAAACATGCTCAATGGGTGACACGTCCGGTGAGTATGCTGGCCATGCAAGAACTGGGACATTTTCAGCTTCCAAGAATTGTGTACAGATCCTTACAACATGGGGCTGTGCATTATCTTGCTGAAACATGAGGTGATGTTCATGGATATACGGCACAACAATGGGCCTCACGATGTCATCACAGTATCTCTGTGCATTCAAAATGCCATCAATAAAATGCACCTGTGTTCTTCGTCCATAACAGATGCCTGCCCATACCATAACCCCACCACCACCATGGGCCATTCGATCCACAGTACTGACATCAGCAAAGCGCTCACCCACACAACGCCACACACGCTGTCTGCCATCTAGGGCTGGGGGTAAACGATTATTTTTAAAATAATTCTGACAATTATTTTATCAAATAGTCGACTATTCTAATGACTATTTAGACCAGGGGTGTCAAACTCAAACTCACACGGGGCTGAAATGAAACTCTGGGACGGAGTCGAGGGCCAAACTTAATATTTTTTTAAAAAGTGACGGCAAATTTGCACATTTTCTTTATCAACATATATGCAATTTTGAACCTTTAAATTTGGAAAGAAACATATTTCTGCATTAACACTGAATGTGGAATAACCAAATTACACACGAGCAAGTCAGTTTTAAATAAAAGGCATCAGCGGTGTTCATTACTTGTGGTATAATCAGCATTTTAAAAATCTATTCAGGATTTATGTTTTCTTGTTTATTCATTTTTCTTATTTTTTATTCTCCTTTTTTCTCCTGTAATAAGTGTCATCGCTGCTGTGACATCTAGCTTTCCCCACTGAGGAACAATAAAGGGATTTTCTATTCTATTCATCTATCTGCAGCCTTTCCACTTCCTGTTTTCTGTAGGTTAAATCTTTTCTCATGGGCCAACAACAAAATAAAAATATCATTTTATCTTAAATGAAAATGTAACATCTCACCTGTTAACTTTCATGTTTTGGAGCAGAAAAAGAGCATAAAACCAACATATTTAAAGCTCAGTTTGCTCCACTGGTTTACTGTGATGCTCACCTGTTCCAGCCAGATACCTGCATCATGGAGTTGATCTGAGCTGAGGAGGAGACTCCTGTTGTTTTGTTCATCTTCATCATAATAATGACAACATTAGATAACAACAGGTGCTCACATAGGTTTGTGCTGCTGAACATGTCTGAGCAGCTTGACCACGTTGTTGTGTGTCGAGGAGGAAACACAACTACAGCAACCACAGAGCCGTGCTGGTTTGAGCGTGTCACTGTTTGCTGGAGTTATATCAGCTCTGTCTGGACATTAGTTGGAAAACTTTCTCTTCAGCTCGCTGTGCACCTTACGAACACGTTGACAGTGAGCTGCGCTGAGTAGTGTCCAGCTCAGATGTTCAGATGGGAATCTTTCCTTGGGTGATTTAGCTACATCTGTGATGTGCATAACAAATAAAATGTCAGCTCGTCTGCATGCGTCGGGGTAATTCTTTCTATCCCTGCCATTTAACTGTTTTGTTTTCTTGTGAAAATTGTTGGAAATAGTTAAAATTGAACTTGATTACCACCAGAGCCGCGCACTGTGCCGTCATAAAATGAGGGAAAAACAAATTGATCGGATCCTGCACGTCTTTTAACACATTGGTCAGGATTGACGCACTTTGTTTTCATTTAGTTTTTTACCCTTTAACGCTGATGCGTCACAAGAATCACCGGTGATGCCTCGGCACATGTGATTTCAAATAACTCCTCGCTACTTAAACTATAAAATTCTTTAAAAAAAAATAAAAACACAAAGGAGCTACTGTGTGGTGCTTAAAGGGTTAATGAAACCAAGGCCGTTTCATATTCTATTCTCCTCTGTAATCAGGCAGTGATCGAGGTCGCTTTTCTAAGAGAGACCTGAATGAGAAATATTAACACAATCGGAGAAACTCCCCCAAATGTCTGACTTGACTTGCTTTGGTTTTTGTGTCATAAAGACCTTGTTTCAGCTTCTTTTCAACATCAGTTGCCGGCTCCATCATACTCATCCCGATCCCGCACCGTTTCTTTTAGCCAACCGTTCCCGCCCGCAGCAAAATTCACACCGCCCGTCCCCGCAAGATTTGTGTTGGGTCCCGCGGGACCCAATCCCGATGCAGCCCTCTACTTCACAAGAAATACAATGTTGAAAACATATCTCCACTGGTTTAGCAATTTCAACTGATGATTTGCATATTTTCTGGCATATTTGTGTCTCCAACAAGCTTAACTATTTATGTAGGAAGAAATATAATTTTTAGGTTACTTTTGGCATCCATTGACACATATCAACTGAATATTTGTACAAGCAGCCCTGACAGCTTAAATGAATCTTTATATCTTACTCTGGGACAGCTTCTCTCATCTTGAAGTCAGTGACCTCCTTGCAGATGGAAGCAGACCGCACCTCCTCCAGGGGACACATGATGCCATACTCCTCACATCCATGGGCCTGAACCAGGGGATCCATGCGATGAGGGTCAAACATGATGTTGTTGGGTGTCACCAACAACACCCCGCTAACCGCTCCCTGAAAGCAGAAGAAAAAGGGTCACAATCTGTGACAGTTTAATAAAATGCACAATGTAATAACAAAGCACATGTCTCACAAACAATGAGGGACCACATTTGTTTTTTCTAAACCAAGCATAAGTTATTGAGTGGCACTGTGCTTCTGCCTCCTCTGATACCTAATCATTGGTTCGATACCATGAACCTGTGTGTTTGTTGGAAACCTCTATAGGAAGCTGCAACCCAATCAGAAAGCAAGTACTATTTACCACAACTATTAACCTGACTCAAAAGATTGTGGATATAATAATTAATGGGACGGTGTGTATTTTCCCTGGCGATGGGATGCAGTACATACCTAAATCATTGCAAGCAAGTGATATTTCTGTATTTAAGTAAGACCTTTCCAACGGATGGCTGTTTAAGTTAAAAAAAATCTCTGGGAGAGTAAATTTCAAATGAGTATTTTGCCAGATAATTCAATTTCCAGCAAAACGACAAGCACATAAGACTCTTTCATTACTGGCAATGAGTGAAGAGGTGCATGTGTAAAACAACAACATTTATGAATGGCCAAAGTTTTGTACCAGCTTGTTACATATCTATAAATGCATTTTGTCCTCATTGGCTGATGTAGAAGGAAACATTGGATCTAATATGGCGTCACCCAGACCCGCCCCCATGTATTTTAGACCCGATTTTCATGGTCATATGTTAAGAAGCCGTCAATATTTTTCATCACCTGGGCAACGTTTAATTCATTTTCACCAACATTTCTAAGGATATTTTCAGAGATGAGCATCACAAGTGTCTGCAATTTTGTGATCAGTCTGTGGGCCTACAGTATATATAGGGCTCCAGGTAGTCACTGTGTTGTTTGGTAACATGGTGTGTACCACACTCAACATGGACCATAGAAAACAAAGGAAAGAGTTGTCTCAGGAGATTAGATGCCAAGCTACCTGTTGAAAAGCCAAAAAGCTTCTGGGAGCATGTCCTATAAACAGATGAGACAAAAAATGAATTTTGAGCCAAGGCACATTGCCTCTATGTTCACAGATGGAAAGATGAAGCATATCAAGAAAAGAATACTGTCCCTCCTTTGAAACACAAAGTAGGCTCTGTTATGTCCAGGGACTGCCTTGCTGCATCTGGCACAGCATGTCTTGAATCTGTACAGGGTGCGATAAACTCTTGAGACTATCAAGGGATTCTAGAAAGAAAGGTGCTGGCCAGTGTCAGAAAGCTTGGTGTCAGTTGCAGGTCATGGATCTTGCAACAGAACAATGACCCAAAACATACAGCTAAAAATACCCAGGAATGGCTCAGAGGAAAATATCGGACTATTCTAAAGAGGCCTCCCATGAGCTCTGACCTCAGTCCTTTTGAGCATCTTTGGTAGGAGCTGAAACATGTCATCCGGAAAAGGTGCCCTTCAAACCTGAGACAATTGATGCAGTTTATGAAGAAAAAAAAAAGAATATTTTTAAAAAACAAGAAGATTGAAGAATTATTTAAAATTCGGGAGAAGTAAAAAGTTGTGATAAAAATGTGAAGGGAAAGAGGAAGTGGATAAGAAAGAATCCGTGGATCCTGGGAAAGGCAGAATTGGTAGGAGGATCTGAATGAGGAGAAAGTAGTGATGAATAATCAATAACCAAAGGTATTGCAAATGTTAGCCTGAACAGATGAGTTTTCATTTGCTTTCTAAAGGAGACTACTGAATCCACTGATCTCAGGGTTAGCGGGAGTGAGTTACAGAGTCTGGGGGGCAATGCAGCAAATGATCTGACACCTTGGATTTTTAGACTGGTGTGGTGCACAACCAGTAAGCTTTGATCACTGGACCTCAGGGACCTGCTGGGGGTGTGGGGACTGATGAGATCACAAAGATCACATTCATTCAAATATATGTAAGGTAGTAATATGAGTGTGCCAACAGGGGGTGATTTTGCCTAATTTGTTCTCTGTATGCGCTGCTACTGTGCGATATTTGCCCTAGTGAGGCACTGCAGCTCAGAGAGTTGGGGGTGCAAGCTGCCATACTCCTCACAGTTTGTTCTCACTGACTAGGTAAGCAGCGTCCTCGGCAGCCTGCTGCTCAGTATAAATAAAAATAGGGTTTGAATGGTTCAGATGCCGATTTGTTGGTGTATCTCTCCTCCACCTTGCGCCTCCGTCCCTCTCCTCGTGGGGGTGGGGGGCTCGCAGGGGACTGGGCGGCCCACGGGAGGGACGGGGCCCCCTCGCCCCCCGGCGCGGTCATCTTATCATATGACCATGAAAATCGGGTCTAAAATACATGGGGGCAGGTCTGGGTGACGCCATATTAGATCCAATGTTTCCTTCTACCTGTTGGGGCAGCAGTAGGTCAGGCGGTAGAGCGGGTTGCCTCATGATCGGAGGGTCATGGGTTCGATTCCAGCTCCCGCCAGGGGTATCCTGCTGTTGTGTCCTTGGGCAAGACACTTCACCCAACTTGCCTGTGTTAGTGGTGGTCAGAGGGGCAGACGGCGCCAAATGGCAGCCTCGCCTCTGTCAGACCTCCCCAGTGCGGCTGTGGCTACAAGTAGCTTACCGTCACTGGCAGTGTGTGAATGTGAGAGTGTGTGAAAGCGTCTTTGGGTGTCTAGAAAAGCGCTATATAAGTTCAATTCATTATTATTGTGCTTGTTTGGTCATCTAAATGACTACAAACTGAATGGTTTATGACAGAGCAGCGATTTTATTGAAACGTTTGGTGTCGTTGCACATGTACAGAATGCCCAGGGTTGGTGTTTGCTTTGGGATGGTGTTGTGGGTTTCTAAATTACAGATTATTGTTTAAAACTACATAGTAAGTAGTAGCAATGTTTTATGCCTGTGCTAGATTGGCAGTAGTGGAGGAGGCAATGTATGAATATGTTATGTTTATTATTTTGTTAAAGGAAAGAATTAATGTTCTAAACACAGTTTGTTATCACTGACTGTAAGGTTGAAGAGGCGAGTATGGACAAAATAAATGCTCAGAGGTTTCCTCACGATTCAGAACCCTGTGTCTGGTGCTCTTGTTTCTGCATGGAATACATCCCATCTTCACCCAAAAAACATCACAGAGCCCTGGGGGTGTCTTCTACATACTACAGACGCACAGAGGGGAATCATGGGTTACACACACACACACATATATATATATATATATATATATATATATATATATATATACATACAGTATATATTTACATCAGTTTTACTGTGTAATTTTCTAGCCATCCTTCCATTTTCAGCCACTTATCTGGGGTTGGTCGTGTGAGTGTAAACCTAAACAGGGAGGCCCAGACTTCCCTCTCTCCAGCCATTTGGGCCAGCTCCTCCTGGGAAATCCTGGCCAGCTGAGAAACATAGTCCCTCCACCATGTCCTGGGTCTTCCTTTAGGTCTTCTCCCAATTGGACGTGCCTGGAAAACCTCACCAGGGAGGTGTCCAGGAGTCAATCTAACTAGATGCCCAAGCCCCCTCAACTGACTGTTTTCGATGTGAAGGAGCACAGGTCTACTATGAAACTGACAGGCTCTCCTGAGGATCCCCCCCACCGAGGATGGTGGGTGATATCATGAATGCTTTGGGCCCCACCATTTTGAACATTTTTAATTCTAGCCTGACCACTGGGGTGTTTCCTACTTCTTTTAAAAAGGCGGTTGTCCTTGAAAAGATGGTCTCTTCCCAGATCACAGCACACATGAATAGCTCTTCCTTAGTTGATGTGTTCCAGTCTGGCTTTAGGCTACTTCATAGTACTGAATCAGCCCTTCCTCATGTGACCAATGACATCCTAGTGGCCTCTGACTCTGGGTCTCCTGTTCTGCTCCTTCTACTACATCTTTCCACAGCATTTGATATAGTTGACCATGATATTCTGCTGGATAGACCTGAGACTTGGGTGGGGCTTAGGGGTACCCCGCTTCAGTGGTTTCGCTCATATCTGTCAAACTGTGTTTGTTGTGTTGCAATAACACAAAATTAAGCTTGTTATTGACAAGTAAGACAATGAGTTATGAAACACTTTCCCCACCCATTCTCTTTTCATTTGTAAAGTCTCCGTTTCATTTTCAATGTGTGTTTCTTGTATAAGTGCTATATCTGTGTTATGTGATTTAAGATAATTAAGTTTTTTTCCTTTTCACAGTTGTGCTACAACCATTAATATTCCAAGTTACAATATTAACACCTGGTGAACCCATCGCTTATATTGAAAATAAGTTGCATCCAACTTTCCTCTTTGCTGTACAGCTTATGATAGCATCTCAACGTTATTGTTTTAACAACAAAAGTACTTTTCTCACTGTTGAACCATTTCTCATAACTAAAAAAGCATAACAGAAAACATAACACTGAACATAGCAGTGTAAACGCCTTTCCAGCGTCAGTCACTTCCTGTCTAGTCCGTGTGGATTTCAAAGACGAGCCCTCTGCTCCCCTTCTTGTCTCATATCTGACCGCGCCAGTGTCTTCCCATCCTCCGTCCGCATCCATTCTAGTAGTTGTAGATTCTCCGCTTTCCCAGTTTCAATGTTTAAGCCAGCGTGTCTGTGCCATCCATCTTGTTCCGTTCAACTTCTGAGCATTCACCCTCCGCTCCATTTTCCTGTGCTTTCTCCATCTTCTGGTGTTGTGTCCTTGGACAAGACACTTAATCCACCTTGCCTGCTGGTGGTGGTCAGAGGGACCGGTGGCGCCTGTGCTCGGCAGCCTCGCCTCTGTCAGTGCGCCCCAGGGCAGCTGTGGCTACATCGTAGCTTATCCCCACCAGTGTGTGAATGTGTGTGTGATTGGATGAATGATACACTGTAGTGTAAGGCGCTTTGGAGTCCTTACTCTAAGAGGCACTATACAAGTGCAGATCATTTATCATTTTTCATTTAGGGAATGCGTTGAGTGGCAGTTCTACAGAACAGTCAGTTTAATACCAATCAGCATTCTCATATTTCAGACTCCACCCATTTTTTGTTGTCTTACCATGCCATCTGTGATGTACTTGCAGTTGATCTTGAGGAACTTCTCTGTAAGGGCCTCTTCCTCCTCAGAGGTGGATAACACCACTTTAGACTTGTGGATGGATGGGAACACTAGGGGGTGGATGCCTTCTGGTCTGGGGGAAACATCAGAATCCTAAAAAAAGAATGAGATGTGGTGAGGGGAGTCACTATCAACAGGAAAAACATTCTGGACCATTATTTTCTGCATGCTCAGAATAACATTTAAAAAAAGTACAAGTTAATTTTTAAAATCTTTCAAAAATATTTACCAAAAAGTATACAAAAAAATCCAAAAGCTGTTTTTAACCAGACAAACTATTAGAGAACACCATCCCAGTAGCCTAGCGGTAGAGTGCCCCTGCAGGGACTGGGAGATTGAGGTTAAAATTCTGATAGTCCAACCAAAGACTTAGAAAAAAATGGGACCCAATGCCCCACTGCTCGATACTCAGTTTTAAGGCATTGCATTGGGGGATTACACCACCAAATGATTTCCGAGCGCAGCTGTGTCTGCGGCTCACCACTCCCCTAAGGGATGGGTCAAATGTGGAGGACAAATGTTACACACACCATTGTGTGTGACACAGCTAGTGGGACTTCAACTTTTGCAGTCATTTTACACAGGAATGTGAGCTTTATACACATTTGGGTAGTTTTCCTTTAACATTAATTTTTTTAAGGTTTTACAAAACTCAAATATTTTTCTGTCGAGACATCTTTTTTTCTAGTCTGGGTGCAAGTGGGGTAGTGTGATGGCATCAACTGGCGTAGGCCAGACAATGCCCGCACTGCCCGCTCACCACAGCCATGGAATACACCTCATCATCACGCACTAACACTATATTGGAGCAGGCGGAGGGAGACTAGGGGTCTTAGCACACCTCTGCTGTCACTTGGTTTCCCAGGGCTGGAGGCTAGGAGGGGGATCTGGCCATCTGGTTGGGGTCTGGGGTGGTGGGTTGCTTTGCTCAGCGTTGGGCAGGGGAGCCTGCTCATCAGCACCCCAGCAGAAAGGGTCGAACTCTGGGAACCGGTAATGGTTGTGCCCCATGTGCAGCAGTGAAAAGGGTGTATATGGGGAGCATGAGTGGGTGTCCGACATGCATTTTTGTAAGTCTTTGAGTGTATGTGTATGTGTGAGCATGAGGGAGGGAGTGTGTGACTGTCTGTGTATGACTGTATATGTCAGGTGGGGCCTTTGACTCCTCCCTTCTCATGGGACTTCTTTTGATGCTATACATCTTTGTCTCCCCTCCCCCTGCCACACCTGGTGCGGAGTGTGGTGCCTTGGTTTGCCTGAGTGTTCGTGGCTGCCATGACAGGGGGCTTAAGATTTTTGGCTTCTGCCTGATCAATCTCAGTGTCTGCCTGGTGGGATCTGGGTCCCTGGGCTCTGCTGGGTCCCCGGCGGGGAAGGTCGCCCCTGGGTCCCGGGTTGCTGGGTTCCGGGCTCGGCCGGCTTGGGGGTGGGAGGCTGTAGGCGGGCCTGTGGGCTTGCCACTGATATCTCCCGGGACTCTGCCGGCTACTCTGTTGTGGCTCCCCGGGGCAATACACTGCGCCTCTCGAGAGGGGGCTGGGGCTTTTCTGGTTACAGTCTCCTTGGGGTCCCTGCGCTCTGGGGAAGCTCCTGGATCTCTGGGGCTTGGAGCTCCCTCCATCTCCTACGCATCTTTGGGGGCAGATCTGTGGCCCTTCACACTCACTATTGCATGCTCCTATAGAGAAACCTTACATATACAAGGGCATGTACGCACACAGGTGCTCACATAGTGCTCTCATGAGTATGGACATGAGCATTTTCAACACGTCTTAAGGCTGTGGTTGGCACTAAATGCACTGTGATTTATTATTGTATGATTGTTCAGTAAAACAATGTTGATTTTACATTTCTTCATCAAGTTGACGCAGTGACAGTTTGTTCCTGTTGTATTGTTGTGTGTCCCTTTTCTGCAGGTCTAGAAGCAGACTCTTGTTCATCATTGATTGCTTATTTTCGTGGGAAATCTACTCATCCAATCAGTTTCATCATAAATGTCATCACCGACAAACCAACTTCTAGTTGAGCTAACTTTTTATTGTGGACAAAAGCTAACAGGCCTTTAGTTTAGTGCCATATCATCTTTTTAAAACATTCGTCCTGCTTAAATCCAGTTACTGTGGCTTTATTTTGAGTGGCCCCAGTTTGGTTCGTCTACCGCAGTCAAATGCATTGAAAATTTCCCTGTGAGAACAGAACGAGGATACTGGATTTCCCTTTCATCAATACGTTTGCTGTGTAGAAGAAAGGCAGAACCTACTTAGTGAGTACAACCTGCCAGCACTGCTGTGTGTGTGTGTGCATGTGGGTTTGCATGTGTATGAGTGTGCGTGCGTGTTTGCATGTGTGTGTGCATGTGGGTTTGCATGTGTATGAGTGTGTGCGCGTGTTTGCATGTGTGTGTTTGCATGTGTGTGTGTGTGTGTGACCTGCTGTGTTAGCTTTTTTATATTTATTTAAATAAAAAACCTGCACAAAACACCTAATTTTACTCAATAAATAATCCAGTTAAATAATTATTTTAAGAAAATTCTGATCAAAACGAATTAAACTCAAACATTACATCAATATTTCTTTCATAGCTGTGATTTCTGAGTTTAAAATTATTATGATTATTATCATAATGTTCTCAAAATTTCTATTAAATAGTAAATTAAAAAAGGAAATTTTTTGTCTTTTCCTGAGGATTAAGGTTGGTTTATGCTTGACGCGTCCGCGAGGTCCGCACGGCTCCGCGCGGAAAAGTTGCGTCATTTTGCGTAATTTTAACAACCACGCCCCTCCACCGCATCTCCGCACGGCCCAAGATTTCCGCAACGCGCACCTCGGAAAATTTCTAACCACGCGGACGGACGGACGCGGAAAAACATGGCGGACCGGCAAGAAGTAGTATGGCAGAGGTTCGTAAATACAGACATTTGTATGATTCAGCTCTCAGAAACCACCGTGATCAACATGTTGTAAATAATTCTTGGAGAGAAATAGCTCGCACTGTCGGAAAAGACGAGGACGCTGTTAAAAATGCTGGAATGCCGTGTTGTAAACAGTAATTTCTACTTCTACTATGGTGTAGTGTTGGATGCATGCCGTAGAGCTCCATGCTGCCCCCTACAGTTTGGGAGAATATTGGCTCACCGCAGAGACGAGCCGCACAAACCATAAACGCTGCGAGTTGTGAAGCGCGTTCCATCCGCGAGCCGCATCACCGCGCGGAAAGTGAATGTGTCAAGCATAAACCAAGCTTTAGTCTTGGAAAGGGGGGTCGGGTCGTCTTATAATCAGGTCGTCATACATTCGGGTCAATACGGTACATTGAATGCAGCATGACGTAAACAAACACAGACTCCAGAGGCGCCAAAGTGATTGCTGCTAGGACGCAGGATGAAGCGAAAAAGGCAACCAACGATTACTGCATATTTTAAAAAGACCAACAATGTAAGTGGGCTGGACCTATCTGTTTGTTTAAGCATGTTGGTTATAGTTTCAGTACGTTGCGTTGTCAGTGTTGGGACTTTTTCGTTATAAGCGCCAAAGTCACAATATTGCGACGAGCGTCATTGCGGACTTTAACAAGTCACATCTACAAATATGATCCCTCATGAGGTTACTACGTTACACCAGAAGATATTGGAGATGTGTTACCTTCAGGCTGAGCAATGTTTTGGAGGCTCCCAGTCGGGGAGTGGAGGAGATGCGCACAGCATGAAGAGGGCAAATATTAGAGATAAAACTTACAATTGCCGGCAGGTCTGGTCTTTGTTGACTGATCACTTTGTCTGGTAATGACTGACTGATAATGAAGCAGAATATTGACTCTGATGAAGAAATTCACTCATCCAGCTGGGACGATTGACGCTGCTGCAGAGTGCAGCATCAGACAGCTGGTGCTGCATGAGAGGTGTATGGAGTTTACAAGCTCCAAACGTTGGGTTTGATGTTTGTTTAGCCTTCTTTGGGACGTGATGGATGTAGAAATGATGTTAAAACACTGCTAATGTGACAGACGTAGCAACAATGTAAAAAAAAAGCTGTAAAAAGGGACAGATGCCGATGTGTTATATATGGAAGTCAAAGTGTGCCACATAACCATAAAAACAAAAGTAACATATTTACTACATTACTATTTTTTTTATTATTATTACTATAATAAAAATAATTTAGTAGTTCTCAAAGTTGGAGATGGGACCACACTTTGAGTAACAAACATGTAAGTCTTGAAATCCTCTTGGGAATAAAATGTAAATATTAGAAATGTAAATATCTCTAATGGCAATTAGACAGTGACTACTTTTTATAAATCAAAGCAAATTGATAGAAGCATAATATATTGGCTATTCATGTTGATTTGTTCTCCTTATGCCACTTTTTCAACTAACTCCAAGCTTTTTTGTTTTACCAAGGTATCAAGATACCAAGAGTCGGGGTGACAGTCCTCATAAATTTTAATTTTGTTGGTCAGAGGCTGAAAAGTTTTGGAACCACTGCTCTAAGTGATAAGTGAATATATTTTATTAGATTTTATGTGCAGGTTTTTTTTTACATAGACCTTTTTATGTTTTTGGTGTTTGTGGTGAGAGGTCTTGGTCTGAATGGATCGGAGCCTTCTGCCAGATGGGAGCGAGCCAAAAAGACTGTGTCGAGGGTGACACGGGTCAGCTGTGATCCGACTTTCACGTCTCAATGTCCTGGAGGTGTACAGGTCCTGTATAGAGGGGAGTTTGTAGCCAATGACCTTCTTAGCAAAGCGTACAACACGCTGCAGTTTCTTCTTGTCCCTGGTGGTAACGCCAGCATACTACACGATGACTGAGGAGGTGAGGATGGACTCAATGACTGCAGTGTAGAACTGCCTCATCGACTGTACTGGCAGGTTGAATTTCTTCAGCTGCCTCAGGAAGTCCATCCTCTGCTGGGCCTTTTTTATGAAAGAGGTGATGGTGGGCGATGGTGGTGCCTAGGAAGCGACATGAGTCCACCATCGTGATGGAAGTGTCAGACAGGGTTATGGGGGGAGTGGGGCTGTGTGATTCCTAAAGTGCAAAACAACCTCTGCTGTCTTCTGGGTGTTTAGCACCAGGCTGTCATGGCTGCACCAGGACACCAGCCGTTCAACTTCCATTCTGTAGGTAGACTCATCCCCATCAGAGATGACTATAATGATGGTGATGTCGTCTGCAAATTTGATAAGCTTGACAGACTTGTGGTTGGAGGTGCAGTCATTTACAACCCCGGGGCTGAATCAATCACCAGCGGAGTTTTCACCGGCTCATCACCGCCGCCATTCCGACCCCGCTTTGTGCGTAAGCAAGCTTGATAAATGAGGCTCCTGGTCATTTTTGGTTCTTTCCTTGTGACTGCATGACATCAGCCTGGATCCTAACAATGAGCGTAACTTTGGGA
>SSNQ01000383.1:237495-257262 GCA_006942095.1 Nothobranchius kuhntae | reverse complement strand
AGTGGCTGCGCTCGGGAACCATTTGGTGGTTTAACCCCCCAATCCAACCACTTAATGCTGAGTGTCAAGCAGGGAGGCATTGGGTCCCATTTTTCAAAGTCTTTGGTGTGACCCGACCAGGAATCGAATCCTGATCTCCCAGTCTCAGAGTGGACACTGTACCACTAGGCCACTGAGCTGGTCATCTTGATGTTCTTAACAAATAAATTAAATCAAAGATATTGGTCAATAATGCCAAATATGTATATTTGTGTTTCAGTCATTTTTATACTGGCTTAAAAATACTTCATTACGTCTACTTAGCAGGGGTGTAGAACATGTTTAATAGGGCCAGCCCAGTAATGATCTTGGGCCAAAATAAAGGGAGCAGAAAGTCAAATAAAGGGGGGCAAAAGGAGATGTTTTTCCAGACGCCAAGAAAAATTAAATGCCAACCCCCCGAGCCGGATACTCATTTCAGCTGGGTATCCGGTACGGATAAAGCATTTATGATGAGTGCGAGCATTAAATGAGTAAAACCTGTGAATATCTGCGTTTGTGCTCAAGGAAAATTCTCATTGAACAACTGTCTGTATTTACACTCTGTGATTGGCCAGTCACACAGGACGCCCCCCTCTACACACAAAACCAACAGACGGCCCGCAGCTGCTGTCCCACACACACGCAAACACAAACAGCGCTCTGCCGCGCGCACCCTGACATGCTGACGCACAGTTGGAGTGGATGGTCTGAAACACGAGCTTCAGATATAAGCGGTGTGTTTTTTTATGAAAACTCTGTACAAAACAGTCACACTAATAAGCGCCAATGGAGTGAGCTCCTGTGTGGGTGAACGTGATGAGCAGCTCCTGTCTAACAGGGGCGGCAGGCGGAACCAGGACCTGACTGTCTGGTTGGTGTTTTTGCGCCGGTGTTAACTCGTGGTACACCGTTGATCACCTGCTGCTGATGAGAGGATTTTTCTTGTCAGTGTGGGAGGAACAGGTAAGCTGCAGCCAATAAGCTGGAAAAATGAAAGGAAGTGCTTTTGCAAAAACAAATAAGAGAAAATCCACGAAGTGGCACAGCATTGCTGAAACGGTCAATGCTGTGAGTTCTTCAGAGAGATCTGTGGCGGATATTAAAAAAATTGTCCGATCTGAAGGTGGAGGAAGAAAAAAAAAGACATGTTTTGCCACCGCCAGAGTGTGTCTGCCACTGGCGGATTTCCTGGCACCTCTGATCCCCCACCACCCGCCGCTAGGATCTCAGCAGTATTTGGACCAGCAAGCATGCGTGGCATCGTGCTGGAGAATGAGGGAGACAAAGGCCATGACACTGGTAACGTTTAAGCCTTTTATTTATACAGATCAAATGTGCCCGTCATTAAAATATAAAACAAAACCAAATCTCGATGTCCCCCCCAGTGAACGAGGCATCCCGTGCAGCAACCGAAAATGTTGTTCTGTGTGCACACGAAGCGCTACAAGTGGTAATGTTGCTGGAATTCATAATTGTATCCTTCTCAGCAGCAGCACTGCAGGTGCTCTCCATGTCCTAAATGTGCGTAAGCCAGTTCCAAGGACGTAATTTTTACTTAAGAAGTGGGGGGGGACATGGGGGGGGTATCTTTACAGTATGTTCTAATGGGAAACAGGCTTCAACACAAACTGTTGTTTTCCGCTTGGTCCTAGAGCTCAACCAGTGTCAATTTAATATAGCGTAATATTGTTTTTGGATGGTAAAAAGTGCAGGGGTCAAAACTTGACTTTGGAAAAAGTGGGGGGGACATGTCCCCCCTGCCCCCCCCCCAAAATTACGTCCATGGCCAGTTCCTTAGTCAAGTTAAAGTTGCACACATTTTTCCGCTATGTTGTTTTTTTTTTACAAATCCCAAAGCTTGCGTGGAAAGTTTCTTACGCAGTTTTCCGACCCCATTTTGTGACGAGAACCCAGGAGTCCGGGGAGAAGAAAGGAAAGAAGAAGAGGAAAAGGGAACAAGGACAGAGGTAAGGAACTGTTCCAGTAATGTCATGAAATCCTGGGGATGTTATACAACCAACTAAGCTAGTTTATTGTTGTAACTTTCGTGCAGCATTAAAGCTGTGATACAATGATATTTAGGCTCATTTCAGTGTTTTAGAAATATTTTTAGATGTTTTCATGTTTTGTGTTCTGAGAATTCTTTTTCCAATTCCAATATAATCCTTAATAATTTCCTGATCAGTTATGTCTGTTTATATTTTTCTGATCAGTGACTTTTTAACCTCATGACAGTATATGCTTTGCATTTAGCAAAAATTCACTTTGATGGTTTCTATTTTAAATTATCACTACATAGTATTATTGTTGCAAAAATGTTAGTGTGTAAATGTCAGAGGGTTTGGGTTAACCCGCTGTTAAATAGATATAGATACAATATTATTATTCAGATGTGTTATTCTGTAGTATTACCTGATGTCCTGTCATTTCTACATCGCTGTGTGACCTTACTGAAGGATTAATATCTATGTTTACACAGTTGTTTAATTTGCTTCCAGCCGAAGGGACGGACAGCATAAACTCAGCAGCCTGAGGACACCCACACCCGTCAACAAATCTGGAAGTTCATGACGAGTTCCTCAAGGCTCATTTAGACCTGCTGACTGACTTCACCTATCTGGTAAGATGAAGGTGGAGTTAGTCCACAGAGGGTCTACCAGCCAAAATCAGACTTTAAATTTACAAAATGAGGACAGAGATTGAATGAAGTTTATCCTAATATGCTGGTGGTTCTGAAGATTGTTGCCACGTCAGTGATAGTTGCTGCTGCAGAGAGGAGCTTCACCTGATAGCTGTTTAAAACATACTGAGATCTAGCATGTGTCAAAGTTAAAGGACTTGTTCTTATCAACCCTAACCATGTGACGATACTATAGATCTCTTTGCTGCAGGAACAGAGCTGCTTGTTCTTGTTGCTGTTCAAATATTAAAAGTGAACAGTTGTGATCATTTAGATGCTGCTGTCCTTAAATTCTGTGTTCAAGTCAGGGGCACATAGAAAAAACATGTGTGAAAAAACATGTGTGCAAGTGTGTGTGTTTGTGTATGTGTGGGGTGTGTGTGTGAGTGCATGCATTTGGTGAGGTGGGGTGGGGGTGTTACTCAAGGAGTAATCTCGCTTGGGGCACCAAAATGGGTAGAGCCCGCCCTGGATCCAGGACACATGTGGTGGACCTCACTGAGGAGAAAACTATCAATAGTCTCAGCTTCTACCAGGACAAAATTGTCCAGCATTTCCTCTGGTAAAGACACACACTCAGATTTGTCTAAAACCACGTTATTAGAGGCTAAAATGTTACATCTGATGGTTTCTACTTTTTCCCCGAAGTGGTCTGCCAATTCCTTACAGAGAATGTCTAAAGAACAAAAAACCAACCACCAAGAAAACCAGCAGCCACTTCAAGTGTTAGATGACGTTTGTACTTAGTTCATACCTGGCCAGGCACCACAGCTCTGGAGAACAGCTTGTTCAGCTGAACCAGCTCATTGGGTGTGGTGTCAAACTTGAGTGCAATGCTGTTCAACGTGTCCAGTAATTCCACCTACACCAGAAAAGGAGAGAGAGGATATAAACATTACACTGTTGACCCTGAGGGGATTTATTTGACAATCTGTAGAGGGAATACATAAAGAGAGATGGAGACAGAGAAGCAGATAATATAAACAACTCCTTTATAGGACCTTGTTTGCACTGTTGTTAGATTTTAGGGTTTTATTCATATTACCGTTGTCAGCTGTTGACCACAAATAGATATTCAACAAAACATAAAGTGACAGCAATGTTTGCTGCCCCACAGCAAGAATTACATATTTTCCCTGAATTCAAGACAAACACTCCACAAGGACAAAACCCACAAAATTGCAAAGACTGAAATTTGCAATATGAGCATCACGGTCCATCTTCCTTTTATTAACACCTGATTGGACATCTCCACATACACAAAGGTGTAAGAGCACACACAATCGAGCTGACTTGCAACATTGAATCTGTTTTTCGTGAAGCCAAATATGAGCAAGAAGGCTGTCAATCTTCTGAGTATGTAGTTTTAATACCACAAGAGCATTCACCAGATCAGCAAATAGACAGTTAAGACTAAAAACAATCAGTTCTGACTCATTTAGCTAAAAGCTAAAATTAAAAATCAATTATTCATTATAATTAACGAAACAGATTTATTTGCTGATGATCAAAGAGGGGCAAGTTACATTTGTACTTGTTTTACTTGCTGTTACAGTTTTGGGGTTTGCTCTAAAATTGTACATAATTTAGCTCTAGTTCTGGCTGATTTGTTGCTATCAGCAAACAGGCTTAACACCCTGCTGCACAGAACAGGAAAGCCTTTAACCCTGTATTGGTAAGTCTATATGTGAACATGTACTAATTTAGTGGCAAAAGGGGTATTTTACTGGTGTTGGCAAAGAAAATTATATGCCTGTCCTGTACCCTGGAACTGTAATGACCAGAACTAGAGGACCCGTGAAGAAACCAAACACAGTAAGACGAATAACAGTCTTTATTAGCCAGGAGCTATGAGGAGGTGTTTCCAGAGTAATAGGCGTGGGTCGAAGCCAAATCGGGACGAAGCAGGTGCAGGGAGCAGGCTAGAGACGTGGTAGTAGACAGGCGAGGGTCGTGGTGGAAGCAAGAGTTCTTGGCGATGGTCAGAAGTAGAAACGAGGTCGAGAGACTATGATCAGGCAGGATGACAAAAGGCTGGAAGATCTACTAGCAGGAGCGTTCAATAACCTGGCAGAGTGCTGGTGGTTGACTGTGGAATATATAGCTGGTGAGGCAGGTGTGTGGCATGAGCTTGATGTTGAGTTGACTGTGGTTGCTGGGGAAGCAGGGCTTGGCTGGAGCTTGATGAGAGGAACAGGTGTGATGCATGAAGGCTGATGAGGTGGATGATGGTGCATGGAGGTCAGGACATGGCAGGATCATGACAGGAACAGTTTAATTTGAGATTTTCACATACACAAAAAGGCCCCTATAATTTGATATGATGAGATTTTATGGTCAAAGATTACAAATACACCCTAAAGGTCAAATCAGATTACACCAGCTACACAATGTCAAAAACACAGATTAGCCCAAAACTCCTAAGTCTGCCTTTGTTAGAATAACAATCTGTGAAACATCAAAGAGCCTTTTTAAAGGCTTTTAATGGAGGAAGTAGAGTAATAAAAGCAGCTTTCCCACAGGTTTTACAAGCAGCAGTTGCTACTTTTGCTTAAACAACAAATGTATTTGTGTTATTCAGTTAATTTCTCTTAGAGGTGTCTGAGTTGTTTATTTTTATTGATTTTCCATATTGAACAGATCCAACAAATTGACAATCAGACTTACCAAAACATGATACCACCCTAAAGCACTTAGACACTACTTAAAGGGACTTTACGGACTTTTGAATTTTTATGCTCGTGATTGCCCCCTCAGGCCAAAAGCATAACGGCAGCTTCAATAGTAGGCTCGTGCACGAGGCGTGCATGCTGTACGTGCACACTCCTTAACAAAAATAACAGCTGAGACAGTCCCGTGTGTGTGTGTGTGTGTGTGTGTGTGTGTGTGTGGGGCCCGGAGGACAGGAGAATGCACAGCTAATTAATTAAATAATTTGGTTCTGTACCTTTCTCTTCAGCACAGCCGACTAAGGTTTAAGATGGGTCAGTCCTCCTGCATGCTCAGATCATTCCCTTCCCTTGCTTGAAAATTTGTTCCAAAATGAAAGTTGAACCCACATCTTTTTTATCTGTGAATTCAATGCCGTTCGGCGAGTCTCAAATAAAAATTTGGGCATCTTACTGTAAAAAAATATACCATTAATGTAAAAAAGAAACTCTAGATCAACTATCAGGGCATCTACAGGTTGAAGGGAGCCAAATTTAAGACCTTTTTTGAGGCCACTTTGAACAAATTTAAGCAACTTTTAAAAATTTAATTTAAGCTATAATTTCCAGCTATTGCCTGGAACCAGTGCTAACCCCGTCGCGAACGTGGGATTAGCCATCCATTTACCATTAAACTTGCACTTCCCCATGGCACAAGCTCCCACTAGCTTAACCAGCTAATGTGCTCATCTAAAAAGAGCCACAACTAACTGAATGTGTATGGTTCCGCTTACGCCAACATCGTACACAAAAATGCTGAACACCAACTACAAATTCACAAAATGTTTATAGAAATAAAAGGATCTTGTTTATTGGGTCTTTAGTAGTTTAAGACCTTTGGAAACTGTATTTAAGGATTATTTGTCATTTTTAAGGATTTTTAAGGCCTTAAATTTGGAAAAGCTAATTTAAGACTTTTTAAGGACCCGCGGATACCCTGACTATGTTCACATCCAGAATCGAACCCAGGCCTTCTGCATGAGAGTCAGACATTCTACAAGGTGAGCTACACTCTCGTTACATTCACAGTATCTGTAACTTTTATATCCTTGATGACAGCTGAAAACACGTCAAACCAAAGAACGGTTCGAAGCGAAAATGGCTATTTTGTTGCTAATTTGCAGGAAATATCTAGAAGAAAGTTCTACAGAAAGTAGCTGAAGGTCCTCAGAAATGTAGCTAGGTTCGTCACTAGGCGTTAGAAACAGCGACAAAGTCGCTAAGTTGGCACTGCCTCGCTCTCTGCTGCTAAATCTACGGATAGCAAATGCTACAGGCTATGCCTGAGCGTGAACACGCATGAAGCAGCCTGCTCGACCCAAGCAACTCTCTTTTTCTGTGATTTTACAGAAAAACAGGCAATCACAGTAAAAATGCCAGGGTTCATTCTACAGGACCAGGGCATTGCAGGAGAATGTATGAAGAAGACATTTATTATTTCTATACATGTTTTGGCTGTCAAACTTCCATAATGTCCCTTTAAAAGAGAGGGGGGAAAATAAGTAAATTAATATAATAACATAAAAATGAAGAGCGAAGGGAAAATAATAATTAAAAAAAAAATCATGAATTTAATTATATATTTGGGGGGGGGGGGGGGGTATTTTTGTTAAATCTATAAAGTGATGCCAGATTTGGTTGAACATGTGTTCTTGGCCTTTTAATTAACTTGGCCTTGGCCTTCCTTGGCCTTTCAACCTCAGCCTGGCCCAGGAGAAGGTTCCAGTCCTGTGGAAGACATCCTGCCTTGTTCCAGTTCCAAAGAAAACTCGCCCATCAGTCAATGACGATTACAGACCGGTTGCCCTGACATCCCACATCATGAAGGTCCTGGAGAGGCTCCTGTTGGTTCACCTGAACAAGCAAACTAGAACATATCAGGACCCACGCAGTTTGCATATTGCCATGGAGTTGGAGTTGAAGATGCCATCATCCAGCTGTTTCAATCAACCCACTGTCATCTGGACAAAGCAGGCAGCACTGTTAGGGTCATGTTCTTTGATTTCTCCAGTGCATTTAACACAACTCATCCTGATGTACTTTGCCAGAAACTCCAGAAGACACAGGTGGGGGCCTCAACTATCGCCTGGATTAAAGACTACCTGACAAACAGACCACAGTTTGTGAGGCTGAAGAACTGCACATCAAACCAGGTAATCAGTAACATTGGAGCACCACAGGGGACTATACTCTCACCATTCCTTTTCACCCTGTACACCTCAGACTTCCAGTACAAATCAGAGACCTGTCATCTACAGAAATACTCAGATGACTCTGCAGTTGTCGGGTGTATCAGAGATGGACAGGAAGCTGAGGACAGAGAGCTGGTGGAGCGCTTTGTGGCATGGTGTGGAAACAATCATCTGACCTTGAATGTGAAAAAAACAAAGGAGATGATTTTAGACTTCAGAAGAAACAGGCTGGAGTCAAACACTGTTTCCATCATGGGAGATGAAGTGGAGGTGGTTGAGGAATACAAATACCTTGGAGTTCACCTGTACAACAGACTGAACTGGAGAAAGAACAGCGAAGCCGTTTACAAGAAGGGACACAGCAGACTGCACTTCTTGAGGAAGCTTAGGTCCTTCAATGTCTGTAGCAAGATACTCCAGATCTTCTATAAGTCTGTTGTTGAGAGTGAAATCTCTTCAACCATCGTCTGTTGGGGTAGTAGCTTCAGAAGCAGGGACCTGAAAAGGCTCAACAGCCTAATAAAAAAGGCTGGTTCTGTTCTGGGGACGACTGTGGAACCACTGGAGGAGATAATGCAAAGAAGGATTCTCCAGAGAATCAAGAAAATTATGGACAACCCTGAGCATTCTCTTCACAAGACTGTCCGACAACAGAAGAGTGTTCAGTTTCTTCAGTTTCGCTGCAACACTGACCGCTACTGGAGATCCTTCCAGCCAACAGCCATTGTAATATACAATAGTTTGTCTGGTTATACAATAACTCTTTGACGACTTGATCATTATTATTATTCTGAGCTACTACAGCTATCAATTTCCCTCTGGGATTAATAAAGTATTTTTGAATTGAACTGAATTAATGCGAATCTATTTTTTTCTAGTTAAAGGTGTTTCAGAACCTCATTTATTGTGTGTTTCTTTTTTACTCACTGTTATTTCATGGTCTACCACTCCCAATACAGCTGTCATTGAGTTCAATTGACTAGGTCTTCTCAAAACTTTGGACTTGTAGTTATTTATATAAATCCAATATTTCGATATTTTGGGGAAATTCCAAAACATATGTCCCAATGTTGCGGGAGACTTTCCACATCCAACGCATAATGGATCAATGTCTGGGTATATTTAATGTCATTTCTGTTTGGTCCAATGTAGTCCATGTAATATTTTAAATTGCAGAACTTCATGTCTAGCACAGACTGAGGTTTTGTGGGTCTGTTGCAGAGCTTTCTCCCATTGGTCTTCTGTTACCTCTATTCCCAGATCCTCACTCCAACCCAATCTCAAATGATTAGTAGCAGTTTTCTTGAGGTTCTCTAACATAACGTATAATTTAGAAATTGTTCCCTTTACATTTGGCTCAAATGAAAGAATATTTTCCAAGGGTGACTGATGTGGGGCTGCAGGAAAGGTTGGAATTTGTTTCTTCACATAAGCTCTCACTTGTTGATATTTAAAGAAATGTGTCTTCGGTATGTCATACTTTTTCTGTAGCTATTCAAATCATACAAAGGTTTTATTGAAGGAGAAACCAGCAAAATTATGTAATCCTTTTGCCACCCAATCATCGAACATATTGTTTCTAAAGGAAGGGATAAAATTATTATTTTTTTATTGAAGGGCTCAATAATAAACTGGTATGCCACCTGAAGTTTTTCCATATCTTAAGCCAAATTTTCAAAGAAGGCAGTACTACCGGATTTTCTAAAAATTTAAGATGACCTCCTGATAAAGGAGACAATAACAGTGCAAGAGGGCATGAGGGGTAGCATGCTACCTTTTCCATTTCTAGCCAAGCTGGAGTCTCCTGTTGGAGCCAGTACAGTAAAAATTTTATATTGCATGCCAGTATAGTTTGAAATCTGGTAGTCCCATCCCTTTGGCCGCCTTTAGCCTTTTTAAGAACGCTTTCTTTATCCTTGGTATTTTATTATTCTGAGCTGTTTATTTAATTTAAAACATATCATCCTGTATCACATCAAACAGGCAGAAGAGGAGGAGGCAGCACTTCACGATAAAACAGGTTCAGCAGATAGACTGTTGTGGTCCCACTCTGTGCTCAGCTGCAGCACTCTGTCTGCAGTGTGACACAGGTGCATTTGCTTGTCTTCACCAGTTACAATCCAAACAACGCAAATGTGCACTGTGTGTCTGAAATAGCCTCCAACACCCCCCACTGGGAATTTCCACCTTCCAATCAAGGCTGACATCCATGTCAGGCAGTGACTGCATGTACAAGAAATGGGCTTGTATGTAATGGGCTAGCATGGTGTGCTCTTAAGCAACAATCATGAGGATTCCTCAGCTAACTTGCACAACAGTCCCAGGAAAACAAGAGAAGGATGAAGGATGGAGGTCAATTTTTCATCAAAATGACCAGAAATTAACTTTTTAATTTGCAGACATGTGTCTGGCCTCCAAACAAGAAAGCACTGCACAAGACCTTGTTACCGAGCAAGGACGCCATAATATCTTTGCTCAAGGTCTCATTCGGAAGATGAGGCTTCTGCACTTTCACTCTGAATAAAGTTAATCTTCCATCCATCCATCCATCCATCCATCCATCCATCCATTTTCATCCGCTTATCCGGAGTCGGGTCGCGGGGGCAGTAGCCTAAGGCGAGAGGCCCAGACTTCCCTCTCCCCAACCACTTGGGCCAGCTCCTCCGGGGGAATCCCAAGGTGTTCCCTGGCCAGGTGAGAGACATAGTTCCTCCACCGTGTCCTGGGTCCACCTTTAGGTCTCCTCCCAGTTGGACGTGCCCGGAAAACCTCACCAGGGAGGCGTCCAGGAGGCATCCTGACCAGATGCCCGAGCGACCTCAACTGGCTCCTCTCAATGTGGAGGAGCAGTGGGTCTACTCCGAGCTCCTCCTGAATGACCGAGCTTCTCACCCTATATCTAAGGGAGAGCCCAGCCACTCTTCGGAGAAAAATTATTTCGGCCGCTTTTATCCGCAATCTCGTTCTTTTGGTCACTACCCAAAGCTCATGACAATAAGTGAGGGTAGGAACGTAGATCGACCGGTAAATCGAGAGCTTTGCCTTCTGACTCAGCTCTCTCTTCACCAGGACAGACCGGTTCAACGCCCGCATCACTGCAGATGCAGCACCAATCCGCCAATCGATTTCACGCTCCAGTTTTCCCTCACTCGTGAACAAGACCCTGAGATACTTGAACTTCTCCATTTGGGACAGGACCTCATCCCTGACCCGGAGAAGGCATTCTACCCTTTTCCAAATCAAGACCATGGTCTCAGATTTAGAGGAGCTGATTTAGAGTAGTTAATCTTCCTTGAATCCTTAAATGACTTTACAACTTTATAGGTCGACATAATCAAATGTGTTGAATGAACAAGATGTTTAAATCCCAAAGTGTTTGAATAATGTGTTCATCAATCAATGTGTTAAAATTAATATTTTTCCTGCAACAATTCATTTCAGATCTTAAACTACACCAGATCAGTATTTGTTGATTTAACAAGTTAATCTATCAGTATACTCATACACATTATGAGATTAAAATGTTTTTTGCTGTACATAACCGAGTATCTGACAGAAGGCGTGATTACTGATGTATTTTGGTAATGCCTTTTAAACGTGTCTAATTCTGATTTGTTTAGAAGTTGTAAACAAAATTTAATATATACAGGAATCACTTCCTGATCTAGTAGTTCTCCAGCTGCCTCCTGGTTTGGCCAAACCAGAGAACAAGCATTTGAGACCATCCTATCTTTCAACCTCAAGGTCAAAGCCTCTCTGCAACGCTTGCCAGTGATTTCAGACAGAATGGCTCTTTTAAGAGCCACTGAACAGCCTTAGACGCAAAATAGGCACAGCCTCCAATAGGGCTGGGTGATGTGACCTATAATCAATATCACGATATATTGAGGACTTCACCTCAATAACGATAAATGGACGATAACTACAGGTATGCGCAGAAACAAAAGTTTTCCACTAGATGGGGCTGTCACATGTATCACGTTGTGTCACATTTTTGTGTCTCAAGGTGGTACAGCTTCTTAAAGAACAAGTAACCACAAATCTACCTTTTTTTTTGTTGATAAACTATATAAATAAGTGTCTGATCGTGCTGTAGACAAATGTAGTCAATAATTCGGCATTTTAGTTCATCTTAGTTAAAATTTAAATATTCTGCCTAAAACTGTCAGAGATGCACCGTCGTCCGGTAAAGACTCTGCACTGCATTTGAATTTAAATCTGCCATCGCTATTGGCTAAGAGGTACACTATAATGTTAGATGGTACATTATGATGTCACAATGTTGTGAGCGTGTATGAGTGTGTATCAATTCAGGGTCTGCATCCTTCGAAGGACCCAGCCTACTTGGCCAACGTGGGCTGCGTCCTCCGTCGGCCGAGTAGACCGGATGTTAACGGCTGTGAATTTGGACAGGCCTAGACTTCAATAATTCCCGCCTCTCCCTCAGCGAACGTTCAGTAGCCTAGCAACCGTGGAACTGCTGAGCAGAAGGGAGAAGGAACTTTAAACGATGGAGCTCGAAGTTTTATTTAGCTTTTTAATCATTTCCTTGACCGTTGGGAGAGCTAATTCAGAGAAAATATTTTCGACAAGCTGAGCCTGAGCAAAGATGTGATAATAGTTTTTAATATTTTCTAAGGGCCTTAATTTGACCAAAACTGATTTATCACCTTTTAAGACTTTAAGACCCAGCAGATACCCTTTAATATTAGACAATTCACATTTGTAAACAAAAATAAAATTCAAGAGTTTAATACAAAATTGATTTTATTTAGATATTTCTTTTATATGTACATGTTTAATCTTTCTTAACCATTTTTTCTAGCAAAGTAAAAAGCCTGTCAAAATTCTCCCTTCTCTCCTGTGCCCTCTGCTGCTCTGCCTCCCTCGGCAGCCTCATGTCCTCCCTGATCAGCTCCAGAAGCTGGTCATTGCTGTCACCTTCCCCTGGATGCCCATTTTCTCCAGAAAAAACAGGAAGAGAAAAGATAGAGAAAAGAGAGAAAAGAGGACAACGGTCTGTTGGAGGACACTGGGTTATTCCTTTCATGTTTTCACAGAAAAAACTAAACTCAAATGACAGTTTTTAAAATATGAGATGTTATTGTAACTCCATGCCACAGCTGCCGAATACTTTGCTCCAGTGAACATGTGGTCCATCTCCGCCCTAAGCTTAATAAAATCCGTGGTTTTCTCTTTTGTACCTAAAATACAAACTTCTATTAAAATCAGGGGGAAACGTAGCGGGAGAAGTACGACACCGAGCAGCCGAACATACGAGCCGAGACCGCAATACAAGCACTTTTACTGTAACATTTCAAACTAAAATAACGTTCATGTATCACAAAAAGCCCTTAACCTAACAGTTTTCAAGTTCATACTGACATTTATAAGCGCAATCCTCTCCAACAGCTCCCGCTTCACTGTCCGCCATTGTTTTTAAAAGTTCTGCCGTCCGGCCAACATGGCATCTTGGGAAATGTAAACCACTGAAGGATACACCAGACCCATCCTTCATACAGGCGAAAAGAAGGCCAGATTTGTCGGCTGCATTTGAAGGAGTCGTCGAATTGGGACAGGCCTAGTTGCGGCGCTGTGACGTAACCAGCCGACGAATCTGGCCGACGAATGATGCAGACCCTGAATTGAGATACAGCATACTTGTTAGTGGCTCCGCCCTCTCGGTCTGCTAGGCAACAGCATTTGTTGCATTTTTCAAACAGGAAGTGGGAGTTGAGTAAGAATCTGGTAGGAGGTGACTTGCTCTTTAAAGGGACATGAACATTGCCAACCTTCACACATCTTCTCATATTTTTATTATCAAATGTATTGACATGGGAAATTTTTTTCGATAAGAGTCAGAAATGTCGTTAATAAATTTAAGATTTATTGCCCAGCCCTAGCCTCCAAGCAGGAAAATGGTGAAAAGTTGGTCTGTTTTCTACCTTTCTCCTTGGCGATCATGCAATGCATCTCACAACACAGCAACAATTTAACATGGTTGCGAAACATAACCGATCAAATGAACAACAGATTAAATAAAGCCGCAAGAATGAGAAGCCAGTAAACAGAAGCAACCCAGAAGTTATGTCCTTAGTGGTTGCTTGTTACTCCAGACAACAGTGCACTCAGAGGTCACCAATAGGGCGGCCACACAGATGATGACGACACAATCCCAAGCTCTTTATTCATTTTTAATTTGTTCTTTATAAATTAACTTTTAATTACATCAGATGTCATTTGTAATTAATTTTAAAGGGCACTAGTCAGTGTCTCGATGAAATCTACCAAGTTCCTTATATTGTAAACCTTTAACTAATTGGCATAATGAACTGAACTCAGAATGATTTATTTTGTGAAGTGCATCGAGATGAATCTTGTCATGATTTGGCGCCATTTAAAAAAACTGAATTCAGTTAAACTAATTTGCTCAGTTTTCTTCAAATACATTTTTTAGGTTTGTGATTCTAATATTTCCCTATTTTTTTCTTCACTATATTGTTTTATTTTGAGTATTTCATAATTAAGAAAACAAAGATATCATAATTGTTCAAACATATTTAAACTTTGTTTTCCTATCACTAACTGGCAACATGAAAGATGCCACTATTACTCCATTCTCAGACACTGCATCTTAAAGGGTGCAAGAAATAACTTCTGGGTTGCTTCTGCTTACTGGCTTCACTTCTTTAAACAATTCTAGAGCTTTTTGCCTGCTAGTGTTAAATTGCAAAAGCTGGTGAAGAAGAAGCATTAGTAGAGACATGGCAAACGTCAGGGTGTGATTTGGTGGGAGGATTTCCCCCGCTCTGCTTTTGATGTCTCTCCCTCTGGTGATTAAACTTTATCCTTGGGAGGGATAAGTTTATTTTTTTTATTATTATTCCTACAGGAGGATCTTCTTTTGACACCCAGGGCTTTAGTGCTTTTTTTCGAGGTTACGATGAGTACCGGTAGTTTTTCCGGTCATTTGTTATTAAAAATATCACAGATTTCTGAAAAAACATCTGCCCGCCTCCAAGTAAATACTAGCCATCCACAGCCCCCCCAGCATGCTATCCTGCCTCTCCTGAACGGTCTCATTCTGTGCATTAGGAGCACACGCACAAACACTCCACACCAGCAAACACACTTTATTTAGTGTCATAGACACTCCTCGATCTACATGTCCAACTTCATTCATGTGGAAAAAGACGCCCCCTCTGCATCTGCTGCCTGTATATGTTAGAGAAGGAGGACGTCTGATTATTGATGTGCTTCACCTGCAGTTGCGCAAGCTCCCGCTGCAACTTCTGCTCTCTGCTCCCCGGCACAAGTACAAGTACCAGCGAGGGCGCAGCGCCACAGAAGCATTCTCTTTAAATGCACAATAGGCACATCACTGCTGTGACGCACGCCATACATACAGCACCGTCAGCACCCGTCAGCTTATGCAAGAGTATAGAAAAAAATAGATGAGTTTGACAGCTTTAAAGCCAAGTTAAGAAAAATCTGAATAACTGAAACGTATCAGTATTTGGACTGTTTAGGATCCTGTTTAAAAACTGTTTCCATTTAACTTCCAACATCATTTCCTGTCTCTAGACTCCTTGGAAACATCCCCATGTCCTAGGTCAATTAGACTTTAGGAGGGATAAGCACTGGTGGTGAAATGAAGGGCAAAGCTACAAAAACAAAAGTAGATTTAACAAATAAGGCCCTTTTGGGTCAATAAAGAGCCTGATCTATGTGAGATAAAATCAATGCCTGAAGACTTACACTGTGCTCTCAAACTTCTTTTTTGTTGGCTGTCAAAGTAAAAAACAAAAACAAAAATGTAAACAACTGTTGGTCCGGAGTCTGAACTCTACAAGGGCTTCATGACTCAACCTCGTGTGACTCTTTCCTCTCTGTCTAAACCTTCATGTCTTATTTGTTCCCAGACACCTCGAACACTTAATAATTGAATGCAGGTCTATCAATAGCAAGACATATCTAAATATTTCCCTCTGGGATTAATAAAGTATCTCTGAATTTGAATTTGAATTGAATTTGAATAAACTGGCATTATCAGTGTCTAGGCAAATGGGCTGCAGCTGCACAGGTTATTTTCAAATGCAATAGAGGGAAGAGATGCCTGACTGTGAGGTAAAACAGCGAGGGGGATGGGAGTGTCAGAGAGATTGTATTGATATGAACTTCTAAGGGGAAATTTAACTTTCTCCTGGGGATGCCAGACAGTATTGATAAACATATCTGTGGTTGAGTGAAATAAGAAAACACTGGCGGTCTGGAGTGGGAGATGAGTTTTAGATAAAGCTGCAGTTCAGTCAGTGGGTCTCGTATGCTGACTCTGGCCATACCTGGGCCTTTTCTTTATGTGCCCCTTCAGCATGTCATGTCACCAGACAAAATAATCGGCAGGGCTCAATCCATCCATCATCATTTCAGTAACTTAGCAGAGGCTAATAAAAGGAAAGTGAATGATGGCTGACAGGAATAGGATTGGTATGCTATTTGAATTAATGCCTATACCCTTCCACCTTCTTTTCCATCAGCAATAATGTCCATCTTGCCGACTCTGTTGTCTATTAAGCCTAATTTATACTTCTCCATCTGCATCGGTACGAAGACAGGCAACGCCATTATCCATCGACACAAGGGCTCTCCTACAAGCTCACAGAGGATTACAGAGACATGCCAAACAATTTATGCTTATGTATTTAGCAGACGCTTGTGTCCAAAGCGACTTACAGGTGATAATCAAGCCAGCAGGTTGCCCTTGAGGCCAACAACCAACACTATTCAGTCAATCCTAGGTGGCAGTGAGGCAGCATAATCTATCATATAGGAAAGCGAACATGGAGTGTGCAGTAGAGTGGGGGACGGTTGCTGGGAGGGTGCTAGTTTAGAAGATGCTCTCTGTTCTAGTAGTGCTTGGTAGGTCATTCCACATCTGTATGCTAGTGCTAGCTATTTGAATTTGATGCCTGCAGCTAGCGGTAGCCAATGGAGCTCAGTGAACAGAGGGGTGACATGTGCTCTTTTAAGTTTATTGAAGACCAGCCACGCCACTGCATTCTGGACTTTTTAAAGAGGTCTCACAGTACAGGTTGGAAGACCAGTTAGAAGGGCTTTGCAGTAGTTGAAGCGCAGGAGATGACAGTAGATTGCACCAGGAGCTGGGTGGCATATTGTGTGAGGTACGGTCTTATCTTTTATATGTTATACAGCGCATGAATGAGTAACAGAGGCAACGTGATTTTTAAAGGTCAGCTGGTCATCAATCACAACACCCAAGTTTCGAACTGCCTTTGAAGGAGCCAGAGATGGGGAATAATTATGGATTGAGATATTGTGCCGTATGGATGGCTTCACTGGGATGACAAGTAATTCATTTTTTGAGAGGTTGAGTTGGACATGGTGGGATTTCATCCATTTTGATAAGTCAGAAAGACAGTTTGAGATTCGTGCAGAGACTGTGAGGTCATCCGGCGGGAATGACAGAGCTGGGTGTCGTTTGCATAGCATTGGTAGGAGAAGCCATGGGATCGAATGATCTCACCCAGTGAGGTGGTGTATATGGCAAAGAGAAGAGGTCCTAGTACAGAGCCCTGGGGGACTCCTGTGGCAAGATGGTGAACAGCAGAAGATTGTCCAAGCCAAGATGCACTGAATGATCGTCCTGTCAGGTATGATTCAAATGAGGAGTGTGCTTTTCTTGTGATGCCCATGCTAAAGTATGGACAAAAGAAAGCCATGGTTGGCAGTGTCAACTGCAGCAATAAATCAAGCAGGATAAGTAGTGAGGATTTGGCGGTCGCTCTAGCTTCTATTTTTCTAAAGTGATGGGAGATTGCAAGCTTGTGATTGGTCAGGACACTGCTTCCTTTAAATTTGTCAGCAGCACCGCCATTGCTCCCTCAAAAAACATATTTAACGGAAATAAGGAACAGATTGAATGAAATGAATGAAATCTTGAATGAAATCTTTATTTAGAATATTTTTAAACGTGCAATAATAATAAAAAAATGATAATGAAGTAATTGTAGACATTAAAAATAAAATTGCACTGATAATCATACAAAAAATGTAATTGTCATTCTGTTTGAAAAGAAGCAGGAGGAAGCTGATGCTTACTCATTGAAGCATCAGCTTATTATAGTTAATACTCAGTAAGCTACACTTACAATAGCTTATTGATTGAAGAACGCCTTTTATAAAAAATCTGAAAATATGAATGTTTATTCACTCGACTGAAGGAGAACAAAGATACACAGAGAACATTTTTATTTGTGGACAGAAAAGATAAGAAACGTGGGTTTAGAGATGCCAATCACATGAAGGGGTAGAAGAAAATGAGGGACAGATTTGTCTATTTTAAAACATCTCTGAAGTGCATTAAACAATGTCAACACAATAGTAAATACACTACTGTGGACCAGATACACGACTGTACAGGCTAATTTACACTTCTCCGTGTGCGTCGGGACGGACACATGGAACTCCATTATCTGTCTTTTTGAGGGCTCTCCAGCAGGCTCGCAAGCACTGACAGAGTCAAGCTCTCTTTTCTAAACATCCATCCAACGAGATGGAGAACAAACTTGTGATCAGTCAGGACGCTGCTTTCGTCAACAGCGCAAGTATAAATTAGGCTTAATGGTGGCAACAGAGTTGGAAAGTGACAAACTGCTCGTGTTACTGTAATTGAGTAACTTTTTTGTGTATTTATACTTTCTAAGTCGTTTTTCAAATCTGCACTTTTACTTTTAGTTGAGTATGTTTTTGTAAATTAATTGTACTTCGCTACATTTTCAATTCAATTTAATTTCAATTAAAGTTTATTTATATAGCGCCAAATCAAACAAGAGTCATCTCAAGGCACTTCACAAAGTAAACATTCCAATACAGGTCAGTTCATTAAGCCAATCAGTAAAAAGGTTTCCTATATAAGGAACCAAGCAAATTGCATCAAGTCACTGACTAGTGTCAGTGTCTTTACAGCAATTCTCATACTAAGCAAGCATACAGCGACAGTGGAGAGGAAAACTTTGTTTTAACAGGAAGAAACCTCCAGAGGATCCTGGCTCAGTATGAGCAGCCATCCACCACGACTCACTGGGGACTGAGAAGACAGAGCAGACACATGCACACAACAGAGTTCCAGGTTCTGGGGGCCACATCAGCAAATTATCTGTCACCTTTGGAGACACCCTAACCCTTGGTTTTAGAAGTATGGTGTGAATTAGCTTTTAGTTTGGGTTAGGAATAGAACGCCATTGGGTAAAAGTAAGGTTTAGGGTATGGATTAGGCATAGTGGAGTCTCTAAAATGAATGAAAGTCAATGGAGGTACACACAAGCATATGAATAGAAGTGTGTGTGTGTGTGTGTGTGTGTGTGTGTGTGTGTGCGTGCGTGCACTCGTGTCTGCTCACGCACGCGAGCGTGTTCTTTGCCAGAATTGTGATTTTGCAGTACACAGATGTAGCCATCCTTAGGCCGGGGACACACTGGCCGCGGAAGCGCCGCGAAGCGCCGCGAAAATGGGACCGCCTTCATTCGGCGCCCTTGTTAAGCTATTCTATAGACCACATGGGCCGCCGAAGCGCCGCGAATCGCCTCGCGCCGGCGCTCCAGCCCGCGCCGTGCAGCGATCATTTCGGCGTCGGCTCTATTTTTTTCGCGAGCCGCGGGTGAATCGCGTCAATTCTGGCAGGAAGTCAAACCTAGACACAAGAGGCAGGCCGGTAAAGTTACCAAAATAAAACATTTCAAAATAAAAATTCCGCAAAAGTCAAATGTGTTCGTAATCAGACACTGCAGAAAAACCACACGAACACACGCACACATCGAACTTGTGTGCGTGTGTGACCACGTGAAGGGGTGTGTGGTTTTGGGTGTCTTTTCACCGGAGCAAACAGGACAGAGAGGCAGAAAGTCTGAGGCAAGCAGTTAGGATGGATGACTTTAAATTATTTATGGAAGTTGAGAAACACAAGGAGCTGTACGACCCCCGAAAAACATGATTATTCACGTACCCATTTAGGAAGAAACTGCTAGGATACAGCTGCAGAATTGGAGCGGGTTCCAAGAGATTCAACTGGCAGAAACATAGGTTCACTCACACACACACACACACACACACACACACACACACACACACACACACACACACACACACA